>VWZE01024882.1:163691-226354 GCA_013396675.1 Eubucco bourcierii
AGCGCAATGCTGTCTGTGGTATGGTGGCCTGAAGGTCTGGCAAGGGGAGCGTAAAGGGGAAGTGTAACTGGAGAGGGCTTGGAGACCAGTTCTGTGCTGATGGTAAGCTGTGTCCAGGGTGCTCATGCAGACTTGTTTGCCTGCGCCTGTCGGTTTGTGGATGGGGAGCTTGAGTGGAGACAGTCTTTCACCGACTTCAAGCCCAACTAGCATGGCTATGCAAGCTGAGGCCATCCACCTGTCTATGCCCTCTGCCACAGGCAGAGTTGGTGCCATGCCAACCAGCCATCAGCCCAGGATGCATGTGTCTGCGGGAGGCTGCTGGCAGGGTCCTGAGGACAAGCAGCTGTTGGCAGCAACTGACATTCAATGGGGTGTGGGCTGGGAGCACCCGTGAGGTCTGTAAGTGCTTTCTCCTCCTTGCACCCAACCCACCTCAACCTTGACCTGCCACAGATGTCCACCATCCCATCCTGTCCTGCTCTCCTGCTGCCCACACCCATGGCACCTTTCCAGCCGCTCAGGAGAGGGATGGGGCCAACCCCATGCCCATGGGCACGGCTGAGTGGCTTTCTCCCCAGATCCTTGCCAATCCCCCTAACCTCCTGAGACAAGAGAAAGAAAAGAAAAACGAGCAGCTCTTCATTACTGGGAAGGGCTGACTGAACTGCAGCCTTTCCTATGGCAGAAGCAGTAACGACCTGGTGAGGGGCAGTATGAGGCAGAGCTCAGCCTCTCCAATAGTTTCAAAAACCAAAGCAAAGTGAAAAATCCAGGTGAGCTAGGACAGCTGCCTGTTTTGCATGGGAAAAATGCTGGTAGAAGTGAATCCATGTGTTGGGGTGTCTCCTGCCAGCACCCCTGGTGGGAGGCATCTCAGCCATAGCACAGCGCCAGAGATGGGCATTACCTGGCAACAGTGAGAAGAGGAGAAGGCAGCTGGCCCTTGAGCTGGCTTTATGCCACAGCTCCCTGTGCCCTTGGGGACATCAAGCCCCACGCACTCAAGCCACCCAGTGATGCTCTACCGCCCGTTTGGGGCGCAGGCAAGAGGAGGAGCACTGCCCCACAGGGTCTTCGTTTTCTTTTCTGCTCCGGTTATTAAGCGCTTGTTTTTGTCTCCCCCTATCCCTCTCTCTGCCCCTGTCTATTCTAGGCTGACGTCTGAGGTCACTGGAATGGGCGCACTCTAATTTCCACCCACCATCCTCCACTCCGCACCACCCGACCCTCTCCAGCCACCGGCACTCCACCCAGCCTGTACTGCCTGTACATTTACCGTCTCCCCTTTGCCTCCACAGATACTCTTTTCTTTACTAACAAATATATATATATATATATATAGCTCTATAAATACACAGGCATATGCACACACTGGAACATTTCTTTAGGAGTTCCTTACTGTGCTCCTGAGGCTGCTCCCGAACTCTTTGGTTATGGTCCTTGTTTTCTGCGTACGGTATTAATACTTCATCTGCTTTTTGGGGGATGGGGAGGCGGGGTTGGTTTTTTTCTCTGCTGGTGAGACTTCAGTCTAGTGTAGCTACTTACACGTTTGAGTTGATATTGACGGTACTTGCTGTAGCTTATGGACTAGTGATGCCACCCAGAGCTGTGCCTGCTTCAGAGTACTTACTTTTCCCCCCCTTCTTCCTTTGGTGCTCCCTCTTCCTTTGCTTTGCTTGACCTGGCTCACCTTTGCAACCTCACATCTCTGCCCTCAGGATAAGGTGTAGTTTTCACCCTGTATTATTTGCTAAGCAGAATATCCAGGAGCCAAGGCCACGCACGAGTCCACCTGTGGACTTCTCTCTTTGCAGCATGGCAGGGTCCAGACAAGCCATTTTTCATACTAAACAAAGGCTATCTCTCTCACACTCACACACTCTCTCTCTCTCTCTCTCTCTCTCTCACACATGCACACACACACACACACACACACACACACAGAGAAATGGTTCTGTTTTTTAATGAGCAACTGGAAGTGGGAAGAATTCAGCTGTATGGGATTCACACCCCCAGGGGCCTTTGAAAGCACTGTTTTTACAGTCCCCACGTGCAAAACCTTTGGACAATAGCTCAGGAAGCTCTGTGAGCTGGCTGTGTTTGTCATTGTTTGTGTTCAATAAATGTCTGTGCAGCTCTGCTACCCATGGGCTCCGACTGTTCTTCTCCTGGGTTGCCCCACCATCCCCAGCACCATCGTTCCCTCTGCACCCTTCCACCTTTTTTAAGCTATTTGGAGGGAAGGTGGGCATTGGCTACAAACCCTTCATCATTGTAATTTTTATTATTTATTGCATTTTATCTTATTTAAAGACCGTCCCCATAAGCTAATGCACTTCCTGAGTGATTCTGAGGTTTGTTTTGTTTTGTTTTGGCTTTTTTAAAGGGAGAGTATTTGGCTTGCATAATGCTTTGGTTTTGCTTAAGATTAATTTACAAGTTATGGTACAACAACAAACATCTCTCACTGCTCCCTTGTCTGGACAAATCTGCCATGTCTGTGTCCCACACCCTTCCCCAAGACTCTCTATGCGCTATCCTGCCTTCTACTTTCAGGCTTTACTCCTACCTCTCAAACAGGGAAACAAATATATTTTCCATCAATTAATTTCCTACTGTACAAAATGTTTGGTACACATTTTTCTTGTATTGCAAATGAGGCAGCTAAGGCAGCCACATGATATGTTTTTGCACTGTACGGTATGGGAAATATATTGTTTTTCCACGTGACCCCAAAGACTTCATGGCTTTTCCCTCTTCTCCTCCTCCAGTGCAGGCACATGCTGCTGGCAGCTCCCCTTCCTTCTCCTGCTGGGATGCTGGACCACTTCTCCTCCTGTAGCTAGTGCTGAATGTTCAGCACTCACACAGGGCTCTGGTGGGGACCCTAGGTAATATCACTGCATGAGTGGAGCCAAAGGTGGCCAGGAGTTTTTGGGCTGCAGTTCCAGCACCGGGGCTAGTGCAGCTGCTTGGCAGCTGGCAGGGATGATAACACGGCTCTGACAGGGAAAAGGGAGTGAGTTTGCTTGAGTACAACTGCAGATGCCTGCTACCTGTGTGTATTGGGCAGCATCCTCCCCTCCCCTCCCCTCTTAGGTCCATTCCTTCAGTCCAGGAGCCCACTGGTGACAAAGGTCCAGAAAGGGGGAGGTGACTGCCAGCCCCTGCTGCTAAGCATCAGGGATTTGCTCAGCCTAGGTGTTGTAAAACTCAAGCATGTCCAGCTCTCTGGAGCTTTTAAGCCTCTGCATTTAAAGGTGTTTCTAGTTTCCTGACGTGGTGCTTTGCTGTCTGCTCCCAGCCCCATTGCTGTGCTCGCCCTGGCAGTTTGGATTCAGCTGTGCCTTTCAACTGGTCAGTAGCCAAACACGCTCAAGAGCATTCCTTTATTTCCCTTCCAGGAGAGCACAGGTGCTTTGGGCAGTGCTACAGAGGCTCAGGTAGAGCAAATAACCTCTCCTGGTAGCAGCCCCATCTTGTATTTGTGCTGGTGCTGGAGGAAGGAGGAAGTCAATGTGCCATATGCTGCCTTCCCTAAGTTGCCAACTGGCCAGAGCAAGAGTGGTCAGCCATGGGCTACTGACACTCCTCGTCCTATCCTGTTGCACACTCTGGTCTAGCCCAAGTGGGTTTTTTTTCCCTGTTTAAAGAACAAATTATCTATGTGTGAGACCCAGAAGGAAAATAACCACCCATCAGTGTGCTAGAGCCACCCTGGGTGGTGAGCCAGGGCACACGCCTGACATCCCACTGACAACACCCTCCAAGCAAAGGGATGGCAGCCAGTGCTGGGGGTGATTCACCCCTTGGAGACAGATGGTTCATGGAGAGCACCAGCCCATCCCTCTGTGCTTGACCCTCCCATGGGGCTGTAGGATAAGCCAGAGCATGAATAGGTAATGCAGGTGATGGAGGCACATGCAAAGCAACCAAAGTGTGTGGCAGGAGCAGACTGCCTCTTTCTGCATTGCTTTCTTGGCATTTAGGAGCACTTTAAAGCTCTGGCACATAGGGGCCAGCCAGAAATCATGTTGACCAGGACTGAGAAATCCATCAGGAGCCAGAGTGCTTGTGGGGTTTGTATGTCTGTGTGGCATTATGTCCTGAGTAGGGCAGAGGACCTTAAGAGTGTGCTAATTGCAATTAATATGGAGATGGCTTTTCATGGAGGCCTGTGTTTTCTGCAGATCGCACCTGACCTGAATTTCTTTGCTGCTTGAGTGCTGTGCTCCGTGAGCTATTCCCCGCCTCTGCTAAGACAGTGCTGCCCAAGCTAAGAACTGCCAGATTGGGTTTGGCAGGTGCAAGTGATCTCAGAGGCCGCTAGAGAGGCGGAGCAGACTGCAGCAATACCTCCGCACCCATCCCCATGCCAGTGAACCTGAAGATAAGATCCCCCTCTGGGTACCATCCTCATCCTAGCCTGCTCAGCGAGACCATGCCTGACAGCGCATTCCATGGCAGGAATTGATGTGAGGTCAGATGCTGTCATTGTTCTGGCGTCAGGCCGGTTTCAAGTGGTTGTGTCAAGCTGCAATCTGCAGTAATACAGACCTGGGCTCATGTGAGCACTCTGGGGAGCCGTCAATAGGCCACTGTTCGGGGAGGGGGTAAGGGGCAGTCCCAACAATAGTAGTCACCTTATGAGAGTGCTGTGTCCTTGCAGCCTTGACTCTGCGTGGAGTCACAGGGGAGTGTCATAGATATTGCTGGACCTAGATAAGAAGCAATGCTGCTTGGGATATGTTTTTTAAGGAGTTACTAAAATGTGTTGTCCTGGGGGTCAGAGTAGAGGGCAGTAGTTTGCCTTCTCCCTGTAGTATTTCAGCTCACTTTATGCAAATGATCTCTGCTTACCTAATCATTAGATTTTGAGATACTTGTAAGGGACTTGAGCAGGCAAGGGAGCCTCCATATACCAAAGGGATTGCAATTTTGGTTCTTGCTCTGATATAGCATGTGGTTTTGCTTTAGCTTTCCAGAGACCATTTATAGCAGAAAAGGCTCCAAGAGTGACTCTAGCTGGGAAATGCCAACCCTCCTGCAAACAAAGCCAGAGGTTACTGAGACCAGGCATGCAAATAATGCTCATCTATACTGAGCCCCTGCTGAGCCCCCATTGCTCAGGAACCCCCTCTGCTGTGTAGGGAGAGATAGAGCTTGGCCTGCTACCTTTCTCTGCTGTGCATCTAGGTTTCAGAAGATGAAGATAAGACCTTTGCTGTAGGGCTGGAGAGTGGGGAGCCTGCAGAGAGCATTAGGTGGAATCCTGAAGGAAAGGGCACAGTGAATGATGCTGGTGGTGTGGTCAAGGCATCCCTCCTTCTGACATTATCCAAGCCTTTGACTTTGCAACATCTTAGGGGTAAAGTTATTTTACAAAAGAAAGTTTAAATGGAAAAAAAAAAAAAAAAAGAGAGAGAGAGAGAGGGGAGATAAACAAAACTCCAGTATTATGTAGGAACCTAGCAGCTTAGTTACCATAATTTGGGCTTGAAAAGGTCAGGAGAAAGAAGTGTTTAAATGATTGCAGCATCTCCTGGGAGCATGTTGGTGACAGCAATGATAACAACAAAATGACAAAAAATGTGGTAAACTCAGCTTTAATTTCCTTGGTATGGCTCAAAAGAAGATTTACTGTTTTCTTTGGCAGAAACCTCAGTGTTTTGCTTTCTCTTGTGATATGTCTTGGGTTTGCGTTTTATTTGAACTTAAAATGCTTCGGTGATGCACCTACAGCCATGCCACTAGGAAAAACTCCAATACTGGAGTGAATGTCCCAGCTGATCAATAGAACCTCTTTTAGTGCATTGTGTTTCTCTCTCAAAGGCAACGCATTTTATCCAGACAGAATGATTCGACATTTCTGAAAGTAACCAACTTGGTATTACTGAGTCAAACTCTTTGGAAATGCATTATTTTGTGAGAAATTGTTGCTTTGGCAGGAAAGCATTGGTCCAGTGCCTCTCCCTGCCCTTGGAGCACAGTGGCTCTCCAGACAGGGGCCAGCTGACGTCTGTGCTTGACCCCTTGGGCTTCAGCTGAAGGTCTCTGCTCCCGTTCTCATATCCTTCCCAGGTCATGCTCCCAAAATTAAGTGTTTGGAGTATTGTCATGTGTATTTTTTCCCCCTAGACTGTATTTACAAATGTAGTACATAATGAGGTTGAAAAAAATAAGATTGTTTGCCTTAAGGGAAAGTGACTTTCACTAGGAAGACTCTTTAAATTTAATACTCTCTTTTAGTTGTAATTCATTTTTTTTAATGTATTCATGCTAGTCACTTTTAATTATGTTAATTGCAAGCTTATCGTCCATTAGCAAGGGTAATTTCACACACACACACACACCCCAGTGCCAGCAGCAATAGGTTGTCTGGGCAATTGCTCTGTGTAGTGAGAGGGATGAATCCTTAATCTCAGTTTCTCCTCGGCCCCAGGAGTGGAACAATGGCATGGGCTTGGTGCAGACCCTTTCAGACACCTTTCTCATGCCATTCGCATAGACGAGAGTCCAGCAGCTGGTCTCCCCTTGTCTTGCCTGGCTGCCACCTCCAGCCCCAAGGGGATATGCTGTTCTTCAGCCCTACCCCCCACCCTGGCTGGTCACTAGGTGTCCCCCTTGACCAGCTCTTTGCATAAATCGTTCAGCCGGGATGTGGGCAGTGTTTGGATGTTGGGTGCTCCCAGGCTCTGCTCTGTCTGCTTGCAGGAGATATGTGACGCTGCTGGACATGAGAAGGGAAGGGGTATTTGCATACCCACAAAAGAGGTGACCAGTAGTGACATCTACCTAGCAGATGGCTGGCTGTGTGTCCCACTGCAGGGAAGATTCTGTCTGTTCTGGGAGCTTCACGGAAACACCCTTAGCCCACCTGAGCAAGCACACATGGTTAGCAGCCACTTGGGCCATGGGTGTCTCCATGCTCTCTCTTGGTTGCACCAAGGGACAAGGTTGGCAGCACAAGCCTCCATCTTACACTGACCCTAGCCCGTTCAGTCTCCCTGGCCCAGCATTTAGCAACAGAAAGACCAGGTTTTGCCAAAGAGATCCTGAGGGTCTCTAGCCATCACTGTGCCCAGGAAGGTTGGTGTGTGCAGTCAGGGAGTGCTGTGCCTTGGCTCGTGGCAGGAGCATCTGCAAGCACACAGCTTGGAGAAGAAAGACTTGCAGAAAGGTTACAATCTCAGTACAATTCCCCAGCTCCTGTGCTAGATATTGGGGGGAGCTGGAACTCTCCTGAGAGTGTTACTTTTGCTTTCCCTTCAGAAACAATGCAGCTTCAGGTCTTAATCTGCTGTGCTATGCATTGAGCCCCAGGCCTCCATCCACAGGGTAACGTGGCAGTGACTTTAAGGAAGTACTGAATGTACCAGATGTGCAGCTCTTTCAGCTCCAGATGTGCAGCCACTCCCACCCCCGCAAACACAGTCGTTCTGCAAAATGGAGCAAGAGGCACAGGACTGCTCAGAAAGTATCCTGTTGACTAAATCTAGCCAAGTGCAAAATGAGACTGGCTCTGCATTCCCACACCCGCGTTTAGGCAGTTTAACCACAGGAATATCTCTTCCCAGAAATGATGCTTGTGCTGGCTCCTCATATAGGGAACAAAACCAACTAGGGTATGAGCAAGATAAAAATGGAGTGGCAGGAGAAGGCTTTGTTTCTGAGACCCATGCTGAACTGCAGCCTGTCTCTGATTTAAAATGCATGTGCTGTTTCTAGAAGGAACTGCTTTGATCTTGAAAGGGAAAGCCAGGGTATGCGTGAGGGCTTGGGTATTTGAAGCATTCCTTGAGCGCTTGTGTTCTGGTTCCCTACAAACAGTGTCTCGGTGGCATTATTTATTCCTAGAAGAAGGCCTGGGTCTAACAGCCTTTGTGTTTGAATGAAAAAGTCCGTGAGCATTGCTTGGCTCTGGAACCTCTCTGGGTTTTCATGCTTCAGACAAGAAGCATGGGCATGGGATCCTCTGAGGAGGCATGGGCATGGTGGCACAGGATAGCAGCAGGCCAGCAGCCAGTTGGCAACACATCCAAGCACAAATTGCTTGGGAAGAGTGGGCTGGAGGGATGGAGCATCATTGCTGCTGAATTTGAGGTTGCACACATGGCTTAAGGTCAGACCACAATGGAAATCCACTAGGATTTCCCAGTGCAAAGGAGAGCAAGGTAGCTTCATGATGTGTTCACTCAAACGCTCATTTAGTGGTATGGGGTTTTTTTGGGGAGGGATCTTCAGGGAAGAGCTCCCACATAGACATTGCAACGATGAAACCCGAGACGGTGGTTTTCCCAAGGGATGTTACTGTGTGCTACTTAGCACACAGCTGTGCTCCCCAGTCTCTTATGGGCTGCAGAGGAAGAGTGCATGCCTTCTCATTGCCTGTACAAACCTAGATAAAGATGCAAACCTCAAATAGATTTTTGCCTCCAGCCACTATGCACAGGATGGCGCAGTGTGTCATGGACAGTGGCGTGGATTGAAAACTGGCTGACACAGCTCAGAGGGTTGTGGTCAGTGGCAGTCTAGTTGGAGGTCTGTCACAAGTGTTGTTCCCTAGAGGTCAGTACTGGGTCCAGTCCTATTCAATATAGTCATCAACAACCTGGGTGGGGGGATAGAGTGTACCCTCAGCAAATTTGCTGATGACAAAACTGGAAGGGGTGGCTGACACACCAGAAGTCTGTGCAGCCATCCAGCATGAGCTAGACAGGCTGGAGAACTGGGCAGAGTAACCTTATGAAATTCAGTAAGGGCAAGTGTAGGGTACTGCACCTAGGGAGGAATAACCACTGTGTATCAATACAGATTAATGTACTGGAAAGTAGCTCTGTAGAAAAAGACCTGGGAGTCCTGGTGGAGAACAGAAAGATCATGAGCCAGCAATACACCCTTGTGGCCAAGAAAGCCAATGGCATTCTGGGGTAGATCAAGAAGAGCACGGCCCACAGGGCCAGAGCTTCAAGAGAGGTTTTCCTCTCCCTCTGCTCTGCCCTGGTGGAGCCCCTCTAGGAGCAGCGTGTCCGGTTCTGTGCTCCCCACTTCAGGAAGGGCAGGGAACTACTTGAGAGGGTACAGCAAATGTCCATGAAGATGATTAGGGGAGTAATGCAGCTCTCTTATGAAGAAAGGCTGAGGGACTTGGGGCTTTTTATTCTAGAGAAGAGAAGACTGGGGCAGGGCAGAGAGGTCTTCTCAATGCTTACAAATACTTAAATGTGTGTGTGTCAGGAGGATGGGTGCCCAGTGACAGGACAAGAAGTGACAGGTACAAACTTGAACATAGGAAGTTTCATCTAAACATGAGGAGGAATTTCTTTACTTTGAGAATTGTAGAGCACTGGAACAATCTGCCCAAGAGGTTGTGGAATCTATCTCTGGAGTACTTCAAAACCCACCTGGACGAATTTGTGTACAGCCTGCTCTAGGTCAACCTGCTCTGGCAGTTGTGTTGGACTAGATGATCTCCAAAGGTCCCATCCCACACCTATCATTCTATGATTTTGTGATTCTGTAATGCTTATGGGGTTATTTGGACTGAAAAAAACATTCGCTCATGTGCATGTGCTTGTGTACCTGGGATTCAAGATTCAGGCTGTGATGCCTGTCTCCTCTGACCTAGGGCAGCCAGAAGCTGTGTGTTCATGGCTCGTTGTTGGTCAGAACACAGGCAGGGTGTGTTTTTTGTGTCCTTTAGCATAGAGCCAAGAACAAAACTCATGGGCTTTTTGCTATTCATAGAGATTTGGCAGAGGTGTGCACTCCTTCCCAGCAGTCCACTGCTGGCTTCTGCTCATCACCCCTAACCCCTCAATTCACTCTCCCTTGCCCATCAACCCTAGGCTGGTGGGAGACAGCAGCACAAGCTCACATAAGTGACCATCCTTGCAGACACATCTGCAGGTTTGTGAGAGGCTGGCAGAGAGAAGGAGGGAAGCAGGCAGGGGAGATGCTCAGCCCAAGGGCAGCCCACAGTACACTGTGTGGAGTCAAGGCACTTTCCTTGCACAAAGCTTGTGGCCTCAACACGTTTGGATGGTTGCTCTGGAGTTCCCAAGAAGACGTTCTCAGTATTCAGTGAAAGCCCACAAGGTAAAGCCAGGACAACCATCTTGGCTTGCTCTGCAGCTCAGGGTGTTCATGTAGGATTTTATTCAAGTGAAAGCTTCAGCAGCAAAGGGAAGTCTGTGTTTGTGCATCAGAGCTCATCCTGATAATGGCTTCTCCAGGTTTCATCTTTGAGGCATGGGTGATTTCAGCAACCTGGCAGAGAGTTGCTCAGGGCACTGCACGAGGCTACATATCCACAAAACCAAATCCATGCTTGGGCCTGGGAGGGGGAGGCACCAGTGTCAGACCCTCAACTGATCCCTGACCATTTCCCTTCATTGACCCCCTAGCTCTCCAGACCCTGATCCTCATGGGAGGAATACCTTCACCGCCTGACTGGAGCACCGCCAACAACATGGGGCCACTGGCTGACGCTTGAGTCCTACCTGAAGACACCACCAGCTTCCCATGAGCTTCTCCCTCTCCTCCGTGGCACCCTTCGGGCCAGCTGCCTGAAGCCCCCTGCCCGTGGCTGCACAGACTCCGCTCCCTTGGCTGCGTTACGGGGCAGCGGCGGGACAGGGAGGATCGAGCAGCAGCTCGCAGGACAGCAGCTTGCAGCCAGCGTGCAGCAGTATCTGCTTCTGCAAGCAAGCATTTCCCCATTGCCCCTTTCTGCGCTTCCTTATCATGCCCTCACTCCTTGTTGCTTTGCAATGTATTTTGTGGCTTATTTGTGTAAACGCAATAAAGCTTTTGTTGCTTGAGGTGCTCTGCATGGTTAGTGGGAGGACATTGGGGTGAGAGCGAAAAGCATGTCGCCAGTGCATGCACACACTGCTCAGGTGCTACATCTGTGGTGTGAGCAGTGGGGCATCCACAGTGAGGGTGGTGGGACACTGTGGAGTGGCCCAATAGTGTCAAAGCTTCTGTAGTCATTGAAGGGTTAATAGGGAAACTCAGCCCACGAGGCCTGCAAAGCAAACCACAACCAGCTGGAAAAAAGGCCTCAGAGCACTGGCTCTGCTCAGCATCAGGAAATGATCCTGTGCGTGAGTGAGGCTGCCAGAAGGGGAGGGCAAGTGGGATGGGGGGAGCGCTGTGAAAAAAATCCAGAGCTTTCCCCAAAGGTGGCAACATCCGGGATTCATTATCTATGGAGAGACATGCTTATAGCAAGCATGAGTCACTGCCAGGGCCCCGATGGGAGCAGCCCCGATGGGAGCAGCCCATAGCACAGGCAGTCAGCGGTTCAGTCTGGGCTGCCCATACTCTCTGTCCCACACAACGGCAGCTCTTGCGCTGCCACCCTACCTCCCTGGGTTGCCACACATCAACCCCAGACCTTGGAGCAGTCCCAGTGCTATTTTGGGCCGTACTGGGCCATGAGTTTTCTTCAGGATGCTTCATTTCTCACTCAAGAGGCAATGCCAGAGTGATGCCCCTCCCTGCCCTTGGGTAAACTCACCCTCAAGCATCAGCTATCACCTCGTGATGATAAGTGGAGCTGCTTGCTTCACCCTCAGCTCTGCATGTTGGAGGGGTCTCCATCACAGCTGGTCCAGCCCCAGGACTAAAAGGTAAGTAGGCAGCCAGACAAAGTCAGCACCGCCTGCCCAAACCTCTGCCCCAGAGGGAAATGAAGGCATAAATGCCCATTACAACTCCAAGTGGGGAAAAAGGTTGCATTTTCCACATTGCACATCACACGTGCTCCCATTTGGCTATGTGCAGATGCAGCAGCAAGGTAGGCAGCCCCTCCAGGTTCCGGCAGCTGGCCAAGCCCAAGTGTTACTTCTGCTTTCCACCCCTGTTAAAGCCCTGGGGAGCACTAGCCTTAGAGCTGTATGAGTGCTGGTGCCTGCCCCAAGTGCCGCTGAGAAGGAAGTTTTCTTCATCTTGTAAGGCACACCCTTGTTTGGGGGTCCATCCCCATGGCAAATCTGACTGGCCTGGTATAGAGATATCAGCCTGTGGCACCATCTGGGGCCATCTCAGCCTGTAATCAGAATTACTTGCCCATGGGCAAAAAAGATGCTTGTTCCCACCCCATCCCAGGTACTGATCTGTACCCCCAGAGTAGCCCCAGGAAGAAAAGCCACCTTTGCCAGCTTGCAGAAAACCAGGGTTCTTCCACAGTAAAAAGCGGCTGGCAGTGCTATTAAAGGCACACTTACCTCACATGAGACTGGAGTTTGCCTAGAAAAAAAACAGTTTTCTCCTGCTCTACTTCACACATCTCTGCATTTTGTATGAGTGACATAGCAAAGAGAATGTTTGCTGAAGATGCACACTGTGAATTGTGCTGCCTGACATGGTGAGTTGGTATATGGGGTGCCAGCAACCCCCTCAGCTCAGTGCCTGGATCAGACCTGGCACTCACTTTTCAGTCAAAACCAGGCTTTGTCTTAGAGACAGACCTCTATCCAAACTCTTGTACCATTCCTCAGATCAGTGTCACAGTGGAGATCCTCCCAAAGCTGCATGTCACCAGCTAAGACTAGTGCTTGAGCAAACACGGACTGGCTTGGGGCTCCTTTTTCACTTCCTTACAAGCCACAGGCCATCCCCGAGCACCTTGCATGGCTACACACCCTTGCACAATGCTGGGAGACAGTGCTGGAGACAGCCCGAGGGGGAATGGCCCCAAGAAAGGAGCTGCTCAAGCTGTGAGTGCAAACACCTGAGGCTCAGCCCCAAATGCTACTGCCCACGCACAGGGATTAGATCCCTGCCCGTGCTGGAGAGGTGGGATGTGGAGGGGTGTTACCCGCTTAGCCAGATATGCTCTTCACCTGCATGCTCTGGCTTTTTTTTCTCCATGGTGGCATAAAGGAATGCAGCTGCTCCACAGCTCTCTCCCTTGCCTCTAGCCTTCTGCTGCAGCTTGTTGCAGCTCTCAGTTGCTTCCTCCTGAGATAACGTGCTTGGAAATTTACAAGAGTCTGATTATCTTTGGCTGCTCCTCAAAAAAGCAAACCAAAAGAAAAAAAACCCCACAAAACCAAAAACAAACAAAAAAACAAACAAACAAAAACAACCAAAAAAAAAAAACAACGAAGGAGAAATGCTTATCTTTATGACCTGCTGGGATGTCCCTTGCTGCTGCTTGTGCTGTGGGCCTCTGGGTCTGTTGTCTCCTCTTTAACCCCTGCATCTGCTCCGGGATAGAGCAGTTCAGCCTCTTGTTCAGCTTGATGATCTTTTAAAAGGTGGCTGCTGCTGCTGTCCCTTTGCAAGATGGCCACGCTGGAGCTCTCCTAGGTAAGCTGTGTGTCTTCAGAACCATTGTCCAAAGAGCGGAGAACAGCACTCTTTGGGCATTCCTCCAAAGAGTGCTGTTTCACTTCAATGGTGCCCCTGAGGGAGAGTTGTCTTCCCTGCTCCTCCTCCAGCTACTGTCTCAGCTATGCCTAGCATGGAGCAGGGGAAATAGGTCTGAGGACAGCAAAATGGCTGGGTGGTTTACATTTGCTTCTCATTGTCTGCAAAAGATCTGAGGAGGGTGCTTGGAACTGCTTGGAGTGGACTGGGAAAGAGTACTTCCAGAAAGACTAGCTGTCTTGTTTTATACTTCTATGAAAAGGCTGCAGGCTGGCTCTGGCATGAAGACAGCTCAGCTACAAGCCTTGTTATATCCTAGGACTGCTCTCCCAAGGGCAGAAGCTGGGATGGATACTGGAGTGGTAAAAATAATGAGTATAAATGGTCCATGTGGAAAAAATGGGGGAAAAAACAGTCTGAGAAAGCACTAACAGGGACCTCAGGGAGTTTGGCAGGCATGTGCAAGCTCCTGGATTGGGGTGGATCATCCTCCTGGAAAAGCATGGAAGGGGTCAGTGCAGTCACTGTGCCATGAAGCCAGCTGAGATACGTTATCTGGAGGGTATCCAACAAGCAAGGTAGGCCTCTGTGCTTCCTAGGGCTTTGGGGCTGGCTGCCTACACCAAGGAAAAACGAAAGCATGTTTGGGGAGTGGAGGGCACTGGAGAACAGTGGGAAATGAAAGCAATTAGGGGTGGTCTTTTGGCTCTTCAGAAGAGGTGGGTTGTGCTATAGTAGCACTGCAGCTTGAAAGGCAAGGCAAGCTGGTGAAAGACAAGTGAGGGGTGACGGAAGTGTGGCACTGTGTAGGCATTTGGCATTATTGCTGTGTGGCTTCAGGAGAGGACAGGGAGTGCTACCAGCGTCATGTCACCCCTTCCACCCAGGGCTTGCTGGTACTAGTTGTGGGTGCTGTTGTGCACCAACAAGCTGCAGATGACAGGATGGCTTAGAAGGGGTGCTGTAATCCATGGCAAAGGTAAGTTTCCTATCCAGGTAGCTCATCTTTTTGCAGCTTAACAGTGAAAGCTGGGCCAGCTTCTGCAAATCACAGGGCAGGGAAGCCCTGTGCTACTCCCGCATTGTGGGGTTGGGTGAGAACTGGCACTTTCATCCCACCAGTTGGAGCCAGGGCTGCATCTGGAGGCTTCTCGGCAGTTCCTCGAGTGCCTGCTGCCTGCCTTCCCCAGGAAGATGCACCCAGCCTGGCAAGCGTGCTCTGCTCCCTGGGAATCACCCAAGTGACGTGTTTTATTACAGAAAAATGGAAAATATTCTCCACCCAACTGCCAGAGGGGTTAGCACACATTTTTCCACTAGGTTTTCATGCTGTGCATGCTGGATGTGCTCCATGAGAGGCTGCGTGGGAGAGGTGGGTGCTTTGTCCCCTGTCCTGACTGCAGTGTCCCTGGGGCTGGGGATGTAATGTCCCAGGGTACTGCTAATATCACCCAGGCTGCCTGGGGTAAGCATACTTGCCTGCCAAGAGCTAGTAAGTAATGATTCTTGGGTATCCAAGAATCCTACCATTTCTTCTCTAGCTTTGTCAGAAAACCATCCCCTCCCTCCTGTTTTTGTTTTCTCAAAGAAGAGGTCACTGCAGATGTTGCTGATCTTCCTGTTTGGGGCACATTTTATCCCCAAACCATAATATTCCCAGCCCCAAAACACCTACACTTTGGACTGTTTCCATTTTCTGAGTGAAAACTGTAACTTTTTCCCTAGAGAAAGGGGAAAAAAGGGGCCTGAAAGTGAGTTTTCCTTTGTTTATCTTCAAGCCTCCATTGTGGGACTTTTGTCCCCCAGGACAGCATGGGGATGCCCTTCCCAGTATGCCAAGCACCTGTGGCGCTCCCATAAGTGTAGCATCCCTTGCGAGAGTTGGTGGAGGGGATAGAAAAAGGAGTCCAAAAGCATTATCTCCTCTCCTCTATCTCCCATGTCGCATCCCCAGCCTCTCCTCTCACTGCCATCTCGCTTAAGAAGCTGAGCCAAGCTTTCTCACAGACTCAGACAGCTATTAGAGAAATATTATTACCAGATGGTTTGTTTTTTCCACAGGATCAGAGGCCAGCATGAGGTAACAGGAAAATTATTAACCCACTTCACACCAGTCTGCATCTGAGGTTGCAACTTTGCTGGTGAATCTGTGCTGTGTCCTGGCTGTGCCAGCACACAAGGGGTCTGCAGGATGGGAAGATAGGGGAGCACTTGCACCCCGTGCATGCTGAACCGGTGAGGTGGCTGGAAACCCCAGCCTTGAACCAGTGACAGCCCCATTGGGGTGGCTTGGGAAGGCTTTGATGGGGAAGAGAATGTCCTCAAACAGTTCTGGAAGAGAAGGAAGGGTCCCCCGAGGCCGGCTCGAACTGGTGGGCACAAAGCCCATCTGGCAAACTGCACGGCAGGGGAGTTCGCGCCAGGACAGACGATGCAGAGATCGAAGCGGAGGAGAAGCGCCACATCCTGGTTGTCCTGCCTCCTGCAGGCTGGATGCGAGCACCAGGCTAAGAAAAGGTGCCGCTTTGAGTGGGGATGTTGAGGGATCTGGGAGGTGCTGGCGTGGCACGCGTTGGTTCTCCCACTGGGTCTTTTTGCACGTGGGCTGAGGAGTGCGTGGCCCTCCCGCTAGTGCTGCTGAGGCCATTCAGTGCCCATAGTAGGATGCTCACGCAGCACTACCGATCACGTGCTGGGAGAGCACGGCTGTTGTGCTGGGTGGGAGACGTGATACTTTCCTGTTTGGAGCAGCCTCTCTGCTGCCTCTGCCTGCAGAGATCCTTTGTGGGAAGGTAAATTATACCGTGCAGAAAAAACCACAAGCCACAGTCGTTCCAGAGAGGGTTGTGGTTGATGCAGCACGAAGCTCAGACCATGGCTGCTCCCGTTGGGCAGGTCAGTCACAAGCAAGTTGGGTCGTGCACCTTGAGGGGCTGGCATCCTACAGCCAGTGCGGCGACATGCAGCACGTGATGACCAGAGCACGCAAACCTCTCCTAGCAAACGCCTTCATCTCAAACATCTGGCAAGTCTTGAGCATTCATGTCCCTAGGAGCAGGGCATGGTGGCAGAGCCAGCTGGCAGGACTCTGGTGTGTTTTATGTGGTTGCAACCAGAGAAACTTCATTGCTCATTAATTGTGCTGTCTCCCAGGACTGTGAGAAGATGGAGTAGCCCCAGCTGTAGAAAATGGAACTGGAAACCTGGCAGATGATTGTTCCTGCTTTCCAAAAAGAACCCTTTGGTTATGAGTATGCTGGAGGATTTCATCCTGCCTTTTCCCAGGGGAATTAATTTCAGCTCACTTCCATATTTTCCATGAAAGGAGATTTTCATTAAAGGGAAGGAAAGGTTGTATGAAAGAGTTAATAGCAGAAAGATGAAGCAAACTCATTCTTTTCTCAGTCTTTCAGGGGAGGAAAAGCAAAAATTCTATGCCATGTGAATTTTGTTTTTTCCCTTCACCCTAGTTGTCAAAAATCAGTTTAAAAGTTTATTGCTTATTATGACTGTGCAATGCAGGTGCTGTGGGAAGGGACTTGGGATGGGAAATCCCCCAGGGCATGCAGGTACCGTGGAGCAGCTCTGGAGGGATGCTGGTAGATGGAGAGTTTCCTAAGCTCATGGGGGCCCTGGTGAGGCAGAACCATTTGGCTCAGCTTCCCTGGCCTCATCAGGAGAAGGAAAAGGGGACATCCTTCATAGGATTAGGGGAATGCTGCTAGGCCCAGCAATGGCAGCACTCCTGGCAACAGCCTGCAAATGAGAGCCTGCAGATGAGGTTTTGTGAGGCTTGCTCATGTTTTTTCCAATGACTATTCAATGCCCCAAGGACACTACCTGGCTGTTTGCTCTAGTTTATCACTGAAGACCTGGAAGAGGGAATGTTTTAAAATGCTTTTTAAGCTAGACACAGATCTGACCCCATAGTCTGGCCCAGTAGCAGAGAGATTGTGCCTAGGTGCCAGGTAACAGCCCCTGGGACTGATGCCAGGGTGCTGGGCAGGAGGAAGGGTCCCTGGCAGGGTCAGGAGAGCTCTGCCTTTCCAACTCCGTGTGTCAGGGTGCATGGGGTTTGATGGGCTGCAGCTGCACACCCATATATGGTCAGCAGGCAACTTGCACAAACCATACCATTATCATTAAGTCTTTGCTGGTGCAGCCAGCTGGCCTCCAGCTCGCAAGGCTCTGCAGAGCAGTGGGGCTGTCCCAAGCATGGATGTGCTTTTCTTTTCCTGTACAGAGGGGTTGGACCAGCCCTTGTGTTGCTCAAGGTAATTCCCTGAGAGTGAAGGGGAAAGAGGAAGAGATAAAATGAAGAGGAAGTGTCGCTGGTGTGCAGGTTCATAGGATGCCTCTGCTGAACTGATGTATGAAGACAAGTCCCTTTCAGCATTCCCATCCTGGGAGCCTCTGGCTGGTTTTCAAAATCCCAGGTGAGCTCCCTCAGGAGCCCAGAGGAGGTGTGCTGAAGAGCCCAACCATATCTTATCTCCCATGAACTGTCACGCAGCAGGACTTGTCCCTGGACACAGTTGCTTTCTTGCAAAGGATCTTTTGCACATTTGAGATGTCTTGAAAATTTGACTTTTGGTATCTTCTGGTGCCATCAACACACCTCTGCAAATCTCACCCACCTCTGTTCTTGGGCAGTTATTTACACTGTCCAGGCTCATGCTGGTACTAGATCTTCCTGGCTGTGGGAAAAATGCTTTCTTCAGCACAACACTTGGCACTTCAGGGGCTGAGGTGTCTCTTCCCACCCTAAAACACACAGCTAGGGTTTTTTCACATTTTGATGTCACTCTCCCACACTACCCAGCCTTTTTTCAAGGACCCCTGCTGTTCTCAGCCAAAGCACATGACACCCTGATGCTCTGCAATGTACTAGAGAAGCAGTGGGGACAGGGTGCAGTGTTCCTATACTTCTTTGAGACCATCCCTTTCTCTGCTTTCTTTTGTTCTAACATCAGTTTCTACAGGTGCACCTAAATCTGTGGCACGAAAAACAGTACCTGTAGTGCTGTGGGGTTTATGAGGTTCCAGCTCAGCACAGTCTGCATTTTATTTTTCTGCTAACTTTGGATTTTGTTTATGCCAAGAGTCATCATTTGATGCATCTGCCTCAATAGTGTGGACAGGCTCCTCCACTGATGTAATTTGTAATTAGTGGAGCAATTTTTTTTTTTAATTATTATTTGCCTCAACTTGAGAGAACTTCCTGCAGCTGAGCCTGTGACACTCACTCCTGATCATTCACACAAAGATGCTGTCAGAGCAGTTGTGAGTGAAAGGCAGGGTGATGGAGTTAGCAACCAGCTTCACTATGAAGTAGCAGGTTTCCTGCTGCTTTCATGCAACCAGCTTTTGTGTGAATCCTTTGTACAGGATGGGTTTGTGCTGTTGGCTATTTGTCCTTTGGAGCCATTTAGGACAATCTGTCAGTTTGCTTTTTAGCAACAGTTTTTGATGCCCTCCTGTACTTTTGGGAGCAAGTTACATCTGCAACAGGATCAGCCCACAGACATTTCACCTCTCTCCCCAATAGCAGTTAATGTTCCCACTGTGATGAAGGGTTTGGCTGCACCCACCTCTGGGTCCAAGTTCAGAAGCATGGGACTTGTCTCCAAAGCTGGCCATGGAGAGTGGATGGTTACAACACTTTGGGAGTCCTTGCTTTGGGGTCCGTGTCCGCACTGCTGCAGGTTCTTAGGCTTTTCTGACATCTTACAGGATGATAAGATGCTCATCTTTAGGTGTTCCTAAGGGCTTGTGCTCCTGTTTCTACCTCCTGGCCTTGAAAGCTTTGATTCCATTCCCACTCCCTGCCCTGAGCATAACTCTGAGTAGCTGTTTCCAGTCTGAGAGAATCCCTGTGGGTTTTTTTCTCAGCTTGCCCCTGAGGTTACTGAGTCAGTTGAGTAGAAAACCCTCAGAGGAAGACGTTTCTCCAAGAATGTGGCATCCCCATTCTGCTTTCGTGCCTTGATGGCTCTGAGACAGCTCCAGCTCTGCCCTGTGGTGAAGACTCCCCTGGTTAGCAAGACACCACAGGTCAGGTCTCATGCAGGTAGGGGGAAGGGAATGCTTGTCTCCCTGACCCAGCTTTCTTGGTCCTGGAGCCAGGAGGGAGCAGTCTGGCAGGTGTCCAAAGCATGGTGCCCAGAAGAGCAGGTTGACCCCTAAGGATGATGCTGATGCTGGGCACTAACCATGCTTGGGCTCCCTGTGTGAGTCTTGCAGACATCCCAGGCATCGGTGGCCAGGATGCTATCACTGGTAGAGCAACATTCAGAAACGGAGTAAGGAGAAATGCCTCATTCATCTCTGACTCACAGCAGACAGCCCCTCCCTCCATCCTCAGGCTGGAAAAGTCTCCTCCTCACCCTTACCCTCCTGCCTGCTCTTCCTCCCACAGAAAACAAGGGGAAAGTGGTAAAAAAATATCTTCAGCAACTTCTGCCTCTGGACTGTGGCCTCTCTCAGCTGCCAAGTTCTCCTTCTCTGCTTATTTGCTCCAATCCAACTCAATGGTAATCTGAACCGAGCAAGATGAAGCTGCGAGACTTTCTACTCACTTTGCTGATCCTGGCTGCCTTCCTGGGGAGGTCCTCGTGGGCTCAGGGCCCAGAAATCACCACCCGGGTCGCAAATGCAGAAGGTAAGCCCAGGTTGCTTCCCAGGACGTTTTTCCTCCCCGGGAGCAGCAGAGCAGTCCGGCTGGTGTTCCCTTCTGGGCAGACGCCTCTGCTGCCACTCAGCTGCAGCTCGCTCAGGACGTTTCGGGGGAAGAGTTGTGTTTGCCGAGGAGAGCAGAGCGGAATTAGAGAGGATCTGCAAGACCTATCCACTTTTAATGGGCTTTGGCTCTTTCTGCTTGATGGTGTCTTGCCAGGTGTTATCAGTACCACAGGGACGCAGGAGAGGGGTTAACAGCTGAGATGAGTTTAGCTTTCTGAAATACTTTTGAGTTTGATACCGGCTGTTAAAGGGCATTTTTTGGTTTTACTCTCCTCTGCAATGGTATTTGTGTCAGGATCTGTCAGAAAATCATTAGTTTCTCATTATACTAATTGCTATCATGTGTTTTGGTTTGGTTTGGTTTGGTTTTAAGTGGTTGTTTCAGCTTCATGTTATTTTGTGTAACAAGTAGTAGTGGTCTTGCAAAGATGTCCTTTGAATGTAGATGGAAGGACAATGTACAGGCAGCCGTGGAATGCCACGAGGTGATGTTTTCTGAATACCATTTTCTCAGTGATCTGACTTGCCCTTGATGTCAAAACAGAAATGAGCAACCTCAACTGTGTGTGTGCTCTCATGTGTCCCATATGGGGTCAGGATGCAAAAGTGGTGCTCTTAGCACAGACTCTGGGAGCCTGCTAGGACAGTTGCTGGGCTGGAGGTGGGTAGCAAGGGGATCCTGGGCTGGGAGGGCAATGTGGCAGGGCTGCGTGCTGACTCTGGCCTCTCCAATTCTTCCCAGACTGCCCTGTGGACCTGTTCTTCGTCCTGGACACCTCAGAGAGTGTTGCCCTGAGGGTGAAGCCCTTTGGGGACCTGGTTTCTCAGGTGAAAGATTTCACCAACCGGTTCATTGACAAGCTGACAAACAGGTATACCTCCCCAGGCTTTACACAGGCTGCTTTAGGGAAGATGCCTGGTGCCAGGTGGGATGCTGAGCCCACTTTGCCTGCCTGCCTGTGGAGAGAGAGGAGGAAAGTAGGAAGCCGGGAAGGGGACTGAGGCTATCTCCTCCCTCTCACGGTCTGCTACCGCCCCCTCTTTCTCTTAGTCCCTGCCCAGGGCAGTAATGTGTCCTTAGCAGGGTTGCCTGCACCCGCCCTCAGAATAGAAGGGCTTCTCGGCCCCACCGCCTCCACATGGCTTGGCTGGCCTGGTGGTTATTCTGTAGTGCCAAAGTGATGCTGACCCCATGCCACGGGCTGCTTAGGCTCAGAGCAAGCCATGTGCTTGGCTAGCAGCAGGGCACCTTCAACATGAAATCCAGCACTCTGCAGAGCAGACCCTCTCTTGCAACCTGTGTTCCCCAGGACAGCCTGCAGCACTGAACCCAGCTTTGGGAGCCTCTATGGAGTGCCCTTTATTCGCCTCACTGCCCAACCTTTTATCTGCCTCTTTCTCACCCATCCATGCTGCTACCAACTCAGGTCTGGTCCTGGCTTTCCCAGGGGGGAGAGCACCCAGGGGATCAGATCCTGAAGGAGGAAGATGCTGGGAAGAGCTGAAAGTAAAGGCCGTGGCTCACCTGCTGGTAGGAGATGCAGGGATGTAGGGGAGTACCAGGAGACCTGAAGCTATCTGGGTCACAGTCCTTGGGGCAATGGGAGATGTGTGCTAGTGCCCAAAGGGGCACCATGGGGATGTCCTGATACTGCATAAGCTGAAGGGGTAAGGTCCTTGTCTCAAGACATGTGGGACGTGTTTAGGAGCTCATCTACCTGTTGTCCAGGCATAGGAGCTACTTTACGAGGCATTGAGTAACCAGGATCCTCATACTTGGGAACAACCTGCCAGGCCTCCATCAATGCAACATGACTGTCTCCTAAGAAAGGCACTGGGGTCTGTCCATGCATGCAGACAGACAGATGGACCTTCTGTGCATACCCTAAACACCCTGGTGCTCACCCTGCTACTTTCTAGCTGCTCTAAGGTGACACATTGAGGCCTTGAGTAACCTGTACTAGCGGGAGGTGTCCCTGCCTATGGCAGGGGGTTGGAACTAGATGATCCTTGAGGTCCCTTCCAACCTTACCATTCTATGATATCCCTGCAAGCCACCACTTTGCACACAACGCATGCCAGGCACCCACAACATATGCACCATAGTTGGCTTGGCTGATGGCAAACCAGCCAATGGTGGTGTGGTAGAAGGGAGAGCATTAGGCAATGCTCAAGTGAAAGGACAGAGAGAAGATGAGCTTGGGTTGCCATCCCTTTGAGGCTGACCCCCTGCATCCTGAAAAGACCCTGTCTGAGACACTGGCCAAAGCACAGGGAGTTGTGATGGTCTTGTCCCAGGACGTCACAGGTGCAGGTTGTATCATCACACAGGACTACTTCAAGTCACACTCACCCCTCTCCAAGGCAGAGCTTCTGTCAGAAAGAGGCATCCTTCTTTCATTTTAACACACCCAGCAGTGGAAAACTCACTACCAACCTGGGTGGAGTGTACTACTGGTTCCCTGCCTTACATACAAATACCTGGCTGTCTAGCTCAGTACCTCCAGCCCAGCTGCAGCCACTGCAGCCTCGCACCTCTTCAGGAAGGCTCTCTGCCAAACTCTCTGACGCCTGTGGACACCCACAGCTGCCCTTGTTTGCCCTCCTACCTGCTAGACAAACTGCCCTGCTCCCATGGCTGAATTTTGCAAGTGAAGCACATCCCAGCCTTGCAGGAGAGCTGGGAGCTCTAGCAAAGCCCTGCAATGCTTGGCATTTTACATGGTAGGCCAGTGCAAGAGAGGTGGCAGTGGTGACAGAGCATGGATGAAGTTCTGAAAGTGCATGTCCTGCTGTATCCTTGAAGGTACTACCGCTGTGACCGCAACCTGGTGTGGAATGCTGGGGCACTGCACTACAGTGATGAGGTTGTGCTCATCAAGAGCCTCACTGCAATGCCCAGAGGCCAGAGTGAGCTGAAGAACCGTGTCTCGTCTGTGAACTACATTGGGAAGGGCACCTACACTGACTGTGCCATAAAGAGAGGCATTGAGGAGCTGCTCATCAGGTAAGGCAGATGGGCTGGCTTGGGTAGAGGTGGTGGGGGTTGTGGTGGAGTCTGGGAGCTTCTTGGTTCAGGCATCCCTGTGCATTGTGCAGAGCAGCTACCAGGGTAGGAGAGGAGGTCATCTAGGCACTAAATGAGCATGAAGGTGGCAAACGGCTAGTGCTCCAGTTCTGCTGGACAAGGCATGCCATGACCATAGTGTACCATACTGCCTAAGGTGCGTGTCCAGAGGTGCCCAAGCAACTCCTCTCAAGTTAGATTGATTAATTCCTACAATGTTAATTCCTGTGTTTAAACCTTTGCAGTGGCTCCCATCACAAAGAGAATAAATACCTAATAGTGGTGACTGATGGACACCCCTTGGAAGGTTATAAGGAGCCCTGTGGAGGCCTGGACGATGCTGCAAATGAAGCCAAACATCTGGGAATCAAAGTGTTCTCTGTTGCCATCTCCCCTCACCATCTGGTAGGTAGAGACTGTAAGCAGTAAAGATGCTACCTGCATAGGTCCAAAATAAAACCACAGGACCCTCAGCATGGCAAGGAAGGCTCTGATTCCCCCTCATAAGTCCTCCCTCCTCTGAGGATGAAGGCCCCCAGAGTAGTCTCCTGGGACAGATCCTGCACAGCTGCCTGGAGATCTCACTCTGCCCTCCCTACCACCAACCCTAGGACCAGCGGCTCAACATCATCGCCACAGACCATGCCTACCGGCGCAACTTTACTGCCACCAGCCTGAAGCCAACCCGAGAGCTCGACGTGGAGGAAACCATCAACACCATTATTGACATGATTGTGAGTGTCACCCACCCCCTCCTAAGATTACCTTCTTCCCAGGGTCACCTGTCCCTTTCAAACTCCCTCTCTCTGGTTTCTTGTCTTGCAGAAACTTAACACAGAGCAATCGGTGAGTGTCCCCTGGAGCCCTGCTCCACCCTGACCCTGTGCCTGAGCACATCACCTGTGGGTCATCCACAGCCAAGCAGGCACTCTGCACAGCTCTACCCTGCAGGCATCCCCTACCTANGTTGTGTTCTCCTCCTCTCTGAACAGTGCTGCTCTTTTGAGTGCCAGGTGAGTTAGACTTTTGAGAACCCTGTTCCCTTCCCTTGCATATCCATGGCCCAAGGCTGCATCTTTTTGCCTGATCTAACTCATATCTCTTTCCCACAGCCTCCCCGTGGACAACCTGGCCCTCCTGGTGACCCAGGCAGTGAGGTGAGTGATCAGCTATGGCAATGCTCCAGGTTGAGGATGGTGGGAATGGGCTCACTGGGAATGTTCAGACACTGATGGGGCATGGATCCTCAGCATCTCACCATTGTGCCATGGGGAGATGGTTGAGAACTCACCATCATGCTCCCATGTACCCAGCACCATCTACTTCCCATACCCCTGGAACATTACTACTACCACCCTCCCTACTCTCCTTTCAGCAGATCATTGTTCTGTTCTGGGGATGATGAGCTGACTTTATTTATGTCCTGTATTGCAGGGAGAAAGAGGCAAGCCAGGTCTTCCCGGCCAGAAAGGAGAAGCCGGAGACCCAGTAAGGACTGTTCCTGATGACTCTGCATAGGTGCTATTTGGGCTATTTTTTGTCCAGTTCTGGTTAGACCTTATAGGCACATTCTCACCAACTCTTCTCCTGCATCACTTTGTTTCCATGGGGTCATGGCCAACTGCACTCCTCTGCAGCCACACCACTAAGCAGTGTCTCCTCCGTTGCTACAAGGCTTCCTTGTTCTTCACCCAAAATAGCCTTTTGTCCTGGAGGATGTCTCTGACTCATGTATGCCAGCCCAGGGTTGGACTTTGGGCTCCCTCCCACATCCTCTGACATGACAAGCACAGCAGTGTTACAGGGAAACCTTCGGTAAATAATGAGCTAATAGCATGAGGAAACTATTTCTCTTTTCCTTCCCTAGTTTTCACTAGGTGTGCTTATTTCTGGGAGGTGTATTTCTCCACACACGTGAGTGTACAGTTACTCAGCTTGCTCATTTCCAGTCATGCACATGGAAGTTTTCCTTCTCAAGGGTTTTCTACTCTTCCCTTTCATTCTATATGATGTGTCCCCAGGCACCAACTTTCCCTGAACATTAGGAAGGGCTGGAGATGATGGAGGTGAGGGCAGGTCCCCTCTGCCTTCCACAATCATCCTGTGCTCCCAGACTGGGCAAATTAGGAACATGGTTAAGGGAGAGCCTCCTGAGGGAGGGTGTAGTCTCTGGGGCCCAGAGCCCATATCTAAGGCCTGGAGGAAAGCTGTCTCCTGACTGCAGTGGTGACATTATCTACCTCTTGTAATATCATGTTTCTGTCCTCTAGGGCAGGCCGGGGGACATGGGACCTGTTGGTTACCAAGGAATGAAGGTATGTGGGATCTGCAGGGTCAATCTCAGGCATGCTTCCTAGATGGACCACAGGCTTTGTGCTGCAGATGTTCTAATTCTGTTGTTTCTCTCCCTTCTCTCATTTCTAGGGTGACAAAGGAACTCGGGGAGATAAGGTGAGGACAACAGGAAGGTTGCAGGGAGATCTGTGTTCACCTGCTTGGTTACCCAGGGCTACTCCTGCAGCTGCGCAGTGTTGAGGTCTGTGCATCTGTCCCTCCTGCCAGCAGTGCTTGTGCCAGGAGCGGGCATCTGACAGGATCAACCAATTTGCATATGATGCAGCCTTGGGGATCAGGCAAGCACCATGCAGTGAGCACAGCTAGGCAGAATGGAGAGGACTAACGGTGTGCAGAGACATGGTGAATACCTGCATCCTCAGATTGAGCTGGTTTGGGTCCACAAAGCCACGGCAGATGGATCTACCCATCATGGAGACCTAACATTTCTCTTCTTCTCTTGGTAGGGCTCGAGAGGAGCCAAAGGGGCCAAGGTCAGTCTCTGATTTTGTACTATTTATTCTTTCTGGTTGGTGTCTGGGGGCAGAAGGGTCTTTGAAAATCCTATCTTCATAGTCCCTATTCTTCATTTCAGGGTGAGAAAGGCAGACGTGGAATTGATGGCATTGATGGCATGAAGGTAAATCTCTACTCCAGGGTCCTTAGGTCTGAGCTTACTAAGGACCATGGTTTTTGTCCAGACACCCCTCTAAAACCATTGTGTGGTCTCATAATGAAACCAATGTCCCACGCAGGGCAGTGGGGGCCCCTCCCTGCAGGGCCACACACCTAGGGTTGGGATGCCCCTTCCAAGGATGATGGTGAGGTCATTCCATGGGCACTGCTGACAGAGACCCCTGCTTTCTCTGACAGGGTGAAGCTGGATACCCAGGGTTACCTGGCTGCAAAGGTTCACCTGGATTTGACGTACGTACCCTGTGGGTTCTCCTTGCTTATGAATGTATTGACACAGCAGGTCTGCCACCAAGGGAGCTCTCCAAGAAGGAAAGCTGTGGGAGGGAGTTGCTGCACTTGGAAATTTGCCTCTAGACATGCAATGCTCATCCTAGGCATGGCACCTTAGGGGTGTCCCTGGGGCAGTCTGCTTTGTCCTTGTCTGCAAGCCACCTTTCATAGCACAGGGCTGCCTGGAAAGCTGCACACTGGGGAAGCATGTGGCTGGAGGCTGCTCAGCAAGGGAAGACCTCAGTGCCAGATAGACAAGTCAAGGAGTCACAAATGTCAGCTTGCTGTGACCAGCCACTAAAAAAATGTTGGAGATTTTGGAGGGCTCTGGAAAGCATAATTCTGACAATGTTTCTGCAGTTTCCCTGCCTGTTTCCATGCTCCCAGGATGACACATCAATGGTGGCACCAACATGACTGTGGTCCAGTCACAGCAGTCCAACAACTAACCTCTCTGCCTTTTTCCTCTGAGCTGCAGAAGCACACTTAGATTGTAACTGCTTCAACACTGTGCGGTGGCCACAGAATTGCTTGCATGGTGCCGTGGTGCAAAAGAACAACAGTACAGTGCTATCCCTGTGTCACTCCTGACATCATGTTTCTCCCATCTGCCCTTTTGGGGAGCTGCAGGTCATGATACTGGGATGCTTGGTTTATGCCTGATTTCCTACAGACTGATATCTTGGTTTGATTTTCAGTGATGCTGCCTTTATTTTCAATAGGGAGCTCAAGGCCCATCTGGACCAAAGGGAGATCCTGGTGCTTACGGACCCAAGGGAAGGAAGGTAAGCCACTATGCCCAGCCTCATGTGGAAGGAAGACTGCTGGAACCCCTCTCCTGTAAGGAGAGGCAGCAACCAACCCATTGCTGGCCTCCTTGCACTGCTTGGGAATGGTGCCTATGATCCACTGTAAGATCTGGCGAGTGTAATTCCCAATATGCCCAAGGTTAGAAGGTGCCCATGAGCCTGACGTAACCAGCCCTGAGATATTGGGTGGCTACTGTGAAAAGGTGGCTCACAGTGGGCAGATGGAGTGTGTGTGTGTGTGGGGGGGGGGGAATGGAGAGCTACCTGGAAGAAACCACAGGCCAGAAAGGGGCTTGCAGAGCATTGGGGCTCCTGATGGACTATTGAGAGTGCTTTGTGTCCTTGTGAAGGGGGAGCCTGGGGATGATGGAAAGCCTGGCCGACAAGGGATTCCTGGCAGCCCTGGAGAGAAGGTATGTGACAAGCTCATGTGCCCATCCTCTGCCATCTGTGAGAAGGCGAGGTCCCTGGCACCATCCTGCTTTGAAGCAGAGCTTGCACAAAGCTGTGCAAGTGCACAGTGCTTTACTCCAAAACCTGCTAACTTGTCTCCTTTGCACCTCTGTGGCTTGCTTATATAGGGTGTGCCTGGAAACCGGGGTGAGACTGGGCCAACAGGAGAGACAGGTGATGAGGTGAGTTCTTTGCCCATGCCCATGATGCCCTGACCATCATGCTTGCTGGCCATCTCCACCACTTTACCATCACTGTTATTTTTCCACAGGGTGCTCCGGGCATGGATGGTCCTCCTGGAGAACGGGTAAGTGAGGGCACCACTGCAGGCACCATGCCAGCACAGCATGGGCAGGGACTGGTACCCTGCAGAGGAAGAGGAGTGCTGGGCTGAGCCCACTCAGAGGTGGGCAGTGAGGGAGGGCTTTGCTGCTACTGGAACCAGGTCTTGATTTTATGTTCCCACCATCTCCTTGCAGGGCAGCAATGGAGAAAGAGGTCCCCCAGGCTCGCCAGGTGACCGTGGGCCAAGAGGAGAGCTGGTAACTACACCTGTGGAGTGACTTTCAGCATTTGCTTGCAAATGAGACTTGCTTGGCAGCCAGGGCCTAGAAATTGGTGCCTGGTGGTTAACTCCACCAACCTGCAGGGCAGGAAATCTTCATACCTTTACCTTCCATACTGGGAGTGATCTGCTACTGTCCCCTGGCAGTAGTGCCTTTATGCTGGCAGTTTATCAAGCAAACAGCTAAAGCCCAGAGGAGAGACTGTCCGGTAAGCCAAGAGTAGAGGAGAGTGGTCATCCTTGCCTGGTGGGGCTGTAAGTACAGTTGGAGAGCAAAGAGGCAATGCATTTTCCTCTAGGTGTTGGGAGGCTGCATGGGGTACTAGTGGCTCAGGAAGGAAGGCACAGGTGCCGTCATTGGCAGGGCAGCATGCACGGGTGCAGACAGGAGGGGGAACACCCTTCCCTCTCCTTCCAGGTGGGAGTCACTAAGAAAGTATTTTTCCAGACTGCTGGGGGTGAGTCACCAAGTATGAATATGAGAGGGACAGCCAGGATCCCTTGGCAGGCTAGGAGAAACGTGTGGCAAGCAACAAAGGTGCCACACGTGCTAGGGGGGGATGTGAGGTGCTGCTATGAAGGGGGGGATGTCAGGAGCCAGAGAACCCAGCAGCATCCTACCAGTGGCTGGCTGTATTCTGGCAGTGCTGTGTGGCCTCACCGCACTGCTTTTCCCATATCCCCACAGTGAGGACAGCCAGTAGCCACTACCAGCTCAGAGAAGGACCAGAAGTCCACCCTGGAGAGGTGGTAGCTCTGGTAGAGGGCTGCTGGCAGCCTCCCCACTCCTGCTTAATGCCTGGGGAGCAGTCATGCAGCTGCATGTGGTGTGCAGGACAGATGTGCGTGGGAGATGAAGTGTCCTGGAGTCAAGTTGTTCAGCAGATGATGGACTGCTTCCTTCCAAGTCTTAGTTTAAACACAAGGCTGTGTAGCCTCCATAAAATGTCTCCACTTGTGCTCAGGGGCCTTTGGAATTTGTGTTTTATATTTACTGTTTGTCTTAGGCATCTGGAAGCTTCTAAACAACAGCTTCACTTTACCAAGCTTTCAACTGATTTCCTCGAAGTTTTAAGTTAGACATGACTGTCATGGGACATTTCTGAACACCTCCTTTCCCTGCAGGCTGGGGGTTGCCTGACCCCACATCCTGCAGCTGCAGGCAGAGCAGCACCTCACACAAAGATACTTGTCTTATAGCACATGGTGCTGGCTGATCTCAAGTGTGGCTTGGCTGTAAGGTGCAAAACTCTGTGCTTGGCTGGTTTGCAGCCCTGTAAGGGGTAATGATCCACTTTGCACAGGGAAAGGCTTTCTTCTGAATTGACAGGAGCTTGCAGCAAGCTCTAGGGATACAGATGGGGTCTGCCTCCTGGCTCTCCTTTGGCCTGCCTGGCTTGCTCACTTCTAGACATGGGTCTATACAGGGTAGGTGCCCTGAAGCCAGCCTGAATCTGGTAGACATGTTACTCTGTTAGGATGCAGGTCTGCTGGACTGGTGGAAGGCTGTCCAAAGACACTTAACCCCAATGGTTAAGTGAAAATGGACCTATGTCCAACCCTTGGGCATTTCCTTCTATCAGAGCTGTTGAGGAGCAAAACCAGCCAGACTCAGTTTTTTCAGGCTCTTCTGGGCTGTCAGTTCCTTGCAAACAGCCTTAACCTGGCTCAGGGTGCTGTGTGTTAGTGACAAAAAGAGGAAGGACAATCAACAGTGAGAAGTGAGACCCTTTCTCTCCACCTGCTGGCTCATTTCCTTAGAAATCTTTTCAGCTTTGCAGGGACAGCAGGCTGGAGAAAGAGAGGGGTGGAAGAAGGGGGCTTCTAGTCTAAGTCTCTGCCCAAGGACAGGCACAGCAGCTCCACTCCATGCAGACTGTCCAGGGTGGCAACCACTCTAGAAAAGCAGCCGTGGTTGCAGCGTGGCTAGGAAAAGCCAGATCTGGGGCCAAGGCCAGAGTGTGTATCTGCAGAAGCCTTGTGAGATGGATCTCTCAAAGCATTTGCTTTTCTGGCACAAAATAGGCTGAAACTTGTCACCCAGAGGCAAGCACTCCTCTCCTTTAGAAGGAACTCCTCTCAGGGCTACGTTTTTGGGTTCAAGGTGTCCATGCTAGCTTGTCTTTCTCTCATCACATCTCTGGTTAACTTCCTACCCAACTGCTGAATCTGCCTCAAAAACCTCCCTGTTTGGATGACTGCATTTCTACCCAGCATGTGCGGCCATTCCTGCTTCCCACTGCATGCAGGACCCTTTGCACCCTATGTCTGTCCCTCTTTGAGTTTCTCATGCCCTCTATGTGTGTTTTCAGGGAGAGCCTGGACCACCTGGTGATCAAGGGCGGGAAGGACCCCTCGGACCACCTGGTGACCAGGTAAGAGTTTGGATTAACCTTCAGGATCCCAGGCGGAAGTGTCCGAGGCAGCAAGGTGAGTAGGGTGGGGCTTAACTGATGCTGCATTTTGATGCAAGCTGTAAACATCTTCCAGACCAGACAGCAAAGCAGGTGAAGAGGAATAGAGATTTCAAGGAGAACCAAGAATATAAATAGGGCTGAAAAATGGGACTTGGCTGCTGAGCTGGGAACAGAGCCATTTCCTAATCCCATGGAAACAGATGTCAACATGTCTGACAGATTTGGAAACTGGCAAGGGCAAGTGGCAGCAATGCACAAAATGTTCAGGCCTGGGGCCAGATGCTGCTCACCTCAGTCAAGGGAATCGTCGAGACACACTGTGTCAGTGAGCATAACCTGATGGGGCCCCAGTGGTGTCCCTGACACCCTTGGCATCTGCAGAAAAAATCTGTCCCAAAGTCTACTTGCTGCAAGGTCTGACCCTCCTGCTCTAGGGTCTGCTTGTTCTCATGTGCCTCAAGGAACAGAGCTGAGACCCCATGGATTTTTTTGGGAGAGCAGAACTGGCTACCTCTAGCCTAAGGAAGGCTTCTGTCTCCTGTGCAGTTAAAGGATCTTTCTTCTCAAAGACATAGCCAGCTCCCAGCTGATAACTCTGGGTCTGGGGTGCTGTTGCTGCGACAGTCTTCCATGGTGATAGTACTGATTGCAATGGCTAATAGGTTGTTTGCACCTAAGCAAATATGCTTTGACAACATCCTTGCATGTGGCTCTGTGGGGCAACACCCCTCCTACCCATACCACCAGAGATTTGATAGAGCCCAAGACGCAGGGAAATATTGTGATAAAGATTCCCACTCTAGTGGAGCAGTACTTCCACAAGGAGTGAAGCATGGAGACCAGCGTGTGGACAAAGATGAGACAGCTTTTGAATTCTGTTATGGTCAACCGTAAGTGTCAAAGAGCCCTGAAAAAGATCCAAAGGGGCCATTGTTGCATGCATTCTATCCCCTGCAGACTTGTACCATGCTGCAGACTTGTACCATGCTGCAACCTGAGGAGTGGACATGCTGGTCCAGGGTTGTGCTTACCTTCTACTGGGCTTCCCTCAAGTCTGTCTTGTGTTAGTGAAGAACATCAAATTCATATCAGAGCACTGTCTAGATCCTAATTTCTGTAGCTGAACTGAGGTTCTGCTGCAAGCAATGCATCTGGCAGCATACAGCTTACTGAACACTGGCATGATAAGAGATGTCTCTTTGGTAGTTGACCTTGGTAAGAAAGCAGGTCTTTGGATGTGTGTAATGGAGAAGGTGAGAGGACTGAAGCTCCTCAGCTTCATGTGGTAGAGGTTCATTCCAAGTTCAAGGCAGGACAAGGACTTCATCGAAGAAGAGTTAACGTGGAGATTCAATGCAAGCCTGGGAGCTGAAGCTGTGTAAGCATGGTGAGGGGCCACGCTGCCTCCAGCTGGCATTCACTGATGGGAAGAAGAAAGGAGAAAGAACAATCTCCCTGCTGTCCCTGAGCCTGTGGGGCACCAGTTTTCCCTTCCCAGCACAAACTGAAGTCAAACCCCTGTCTGAGAGGGAAGCATTACAGAAGCAACTCTGATACCTCCCCTGACCAGAGATTGCCCCAGCACCTTCACCAACCCAAGGAAATTTCAAAAGCATTTGCAAATCAAGGGTGTTTTTCCATAAACTGAAGAAGAATGCTTTTGCTTGGCCAAATTGAAAATAAGTGCGTAATTTGGCTTGGGCAAGAGGAGGATTTTGGCAAACACAATTATTTTTCAAGCCATGTTATCTGCAAACTCTGACTCTTGGAGTGTATTTATCTTGGCAAGAGGAAAGGGCTCCTGCTAACCTGTGACTCTCTTTCATCCTCTTTTTATCAAAGAGAAACTAAAACTTGACATGTTTTCCCCCTGATCTTCATAGGCCACTTTGGTGGTGTCTCTCTCTTCCTGGCCACAGTGCTCATCCCTCCTGTGGTACTTGTCTCGCCCAAAATGACAGTGGACACAGAACTGTTAAAGGGTTCCCAACCCAAAATCCTGCATCTTCATAAACTCCCAATAGGGTCATGAGGGATTCATACTGTGTGCTGCAGTGAGGACATGTACGGCCAGTGTGAGCCAAGGATGTCCTGGATACAGCCTTGGCTGGTGTGAAATGATCATGAGTTCTTATATCTCGCTCCCAGCTTATTTCCTTCTGGGCTTTTGTCCAGAAGTAAGGTCACATGCCTATGCATGGCTCAGAATTCTGCCACTGCATGGGGCAGTGTCAAGTCCTCTGCACCCACGCATGCACCTTTTCCTTGGAGAAGGGTACGTGTGGTGTGCACAGACGTTTGGCACCAGCTTTTTCCAGCTACTGTCACATGAAGAGAAGCACAGACAACAGCTGGAGGGGCTTTCCACTTCCCCAGCTTTTGGGCAGCGAGGAATATCTTCAAAGCTAGGCCAGGCCCAGCCACTGCACTGAGGCAGCTTTCAAAAACCGCAGAGGTGCTGCTGATGCACTGAAAACACAGAGGAGGCTCTTGGGCATGCACCTCTGCAATGCTGAAGCCCAAGTCCCACTGAGCAAGTGCTGACTTCCACCTGATCTGCTCTCATGTGACTTGTCAAAGGAAACATTTCAGAGAACTGTTATCACTGCCTGCAGCAGCAGTGCTGGAGAGGCCAGTTGCTGAGCCATCACCCTGTCCCACCACAGCTTGCTCTCCACCTACCTCTGCCATCTCTGTTACCTGGGAACCGGTGGCATGTGAGGGCTGTTGCCTCCTAGAAGAAGGTGAAGAGTTTCCCTTGGACAACTGTTGGAACTCTCAGAGAACAAAAAGAATCTCCTTTCACCTCATGTCATGTTTCTGGCTGTTTGTGGCCAATCCTGCAGCTGACAGGGAACAGTCACTGTCCAAATGGGATATGGCAGAGTGACCGCTTTGGTCTGTTCCAGTACACGCTGCCAGAGCTCAGCAGCCTCCTGAGGACAGAAATTCCCTGGAGACATGAAAGGACCTCTACCAACCAGGCTGCAGTGCAGACATGTCCAAGCCTCCTCCAGGGAAAGCCTTTGTAGAGAGAGGTCTGTGTCACTTTCAGGCTTCACTAAGAACCACTCTCTGCCATAATGGTAGCTCTGTCACAACCGATGAGATGCCACTGTGCAACCAACTGTGCTTTGCTGATACAAAGCATCGTTCTTGCCTCCCTGGTCCTCTTTCCCACCAGATCCTGTGAGGTGATGGAGGAGAGGGATAGGGTTTAATGCCTTGGAGGCTTCTAAGTCCCATGGGCTGGCTGCCACTGACAGCCTGTGGTGTTCAGCCCACGCATGCAGTGTCACACCTTGGCCCAGAAATCTTCTTGTTTTGGCTCGTGCTCCACAGGGCTCTGGTCAGGGCTGCCTCCAATGAGGCTTTGTAAAGAAAGCAGAGCATAAAGAACTGTGAAGAGCCTCAGGGAACCTGCTGCAGCAATCGGGGAAAGGCAAGCAGGCACAGGGAACCAGGCGTAGCTCCTGGACCATCTCCCCAGCTATGTTAATCTCCATCAATAGGACCTTTCTTGTGAAACTGGCCAAGGCAGAGGTGACTCACTGATGGCTGTGAGGTGCAAGGCACAAGATGGATGCCTCCACCTACCACAGCACAAAATGAAGGGACCAGCTCTTTAGGGGAGGAACAGCACCAAGATAAATTCCCTGTTGTGAGATCTCTTTGTGTTTCCTTAGGGTGAGGTTGGACCCCCAGGACCCAAGGGCTACAGAGGAGATGATGGCCCTCGTGGAAATGAGGTCAGTGCTGCTTCATCACTGCATCTTTTCAGGGGAGAGAACGAAGACCATGAGGTGCTGCCTGTTAGGGCAGTCTTCAAACCTCTTGGAATTTGGAAATCTTTTGTAGCTACATACTCAGGTGCTAACTTCCTGGTAGACACACCAAGGCATTTTTTATGGGTCTTTAAAGCCATAGCTGCCTTTTTCTTCACCTCCCAGAGACTGCTTCATGGGGAGAATATATGCCACACCAAAAACCATGTGCCTTCCCACCACAGAAACTAGGGGAACTGCTCTCTAGGAGCAGCCAGCTGAATCTGCCAGCAGATTTGATCCCCTGGACAGGGATCAAACTGAACCCCAAGCCCAGATGTGGGATTTGCATTGCTTTTGTATAAGTAAAATATCTCCATGATGAGCTTGTGGTGGTAGGTGGTTCCCTCAAAAGGCATCATCTTCCCAACTCAAAGGATAGCGTGCAATGCTTGACTGCTGCTTATATTCCTTCTAGGGCCCAAAGGGATTGCCTGGAGCACCTGGGCTGCCTGGAGACCCTGGTCTGAGAGGAGAAAGGGTGAGTGGTATTTGTTTGGGGGAATTGCATGCCATATGGGAAGGATGAACAGTAGCCTGGTTCCACACAACGTGATCCAGATGAGGGGGAGACGTAATTACATTCATATATAGCTGAGATGTTGGGAAAATGTGCAAGCAACCTGGCTTTGAATATGCTTCAGGCTCAAGGAGGTGTATTTTGGGATGTACTTTCCAGCAACAGAGGTCTGACGCTTCCCAGTCTGTGGGCAACCATACTCCCAGTCTGTGAGAGGTGCAGTGTGACTCTCCTCTCTGGCTGTGCGGGTCACACACAAGCAAGATGGCTTTTTCACCTACTTACACCAGTGTCCAACCCATCAGTTGCATGGGTTTTGCGCAAACATTTTGCTGTAGAGATAAACTATCCAAAGAGGACAAGATCTTCTGTGCTCCCTAAGGAGTCTGTTTTTCATAGTCTCACATATTTCTCCTGTCTTTTCTAGGGGGAGGATGGCCCTCCTGGGAATGGCACAACTGGATTCACAGGTGCCCCGGTAAGATTTTTGTGCTCCTTTGAAGCTGTAAGACCATTACATTTGCTTGTTTGACCTAACCTGCTCCCTTTCCTTCATCCCCAGGGACAGCCAGGAGACAGAGGTGACCCTGGCATTAACGTAAGTCTGCTGCTTCCTCATACATCCAACATAAATTATCCTGGCCAGTGGTTTAGCTCCTAGAGTCTCTCTATCAGCTGTATGGTGATAAGAGCTCCCTGAAGCAACCTACTTCTCCAAATCCCTCCTTCTGCTCACCTCTGCTTGCAGTGGATTCTTCTGGTGAAAGCGTCCTGTCATGGTGCAGTGGTAGTAACACCCAAAGGCAGCAGCCTGGGCTGAGTGTTCTCTGATACAGTCCTGTAGCCAAAGTCTGGGGCTGGGAGTGCCACTCAGAGCGAACTGGATGATGCTGTAACAGTGAAAGTCACTTAAGAATCTTCCTCCCTGAGCAACACTGCAATTTGATGCCAGGGAGCCCATGATCCTTCCTCCTGGTCCTGAACAAACTCTCAAAAGGTCACTGCATGCCAACACCAACTTCACCATGCTGACAACAGCTGGTCATAGACAGGATTCTCTTCTGTGCTATTTTTCAGGGAACAAAAGGCTATGTTGGGTCTAAAGGTGATGAAGGAGAAGCTGGAGACCCTGGCAATGATGTGAGTAAGCTGTATAAATCTGAGTCATCCTTCTCTGCGAACCCAGTGCAGGAGCTTTAGGCTGCATCTCTAACTCTACCTTAAGTGTGGGTCAGAACAAGTCAGACTTTGTAAGTCTGCCAGTGCCCTTTGCTGCCGAGAAGTGTCTGATGGCAAGGGGAGTTCTCTCCAGATGTTCATTTTGTGTCCTACTGCTTATGACTAGAAAACCTCCAGATCTGGTACACTGAGGTGGGTATCATCTTTGCAAGGTTTTGTATGCATCCCAACAGCAGGAATGGTTCCACCTGTACTGCACCTTCTGTACAGTGAAAAGAGATTTTCCCAGTGTCTGTCTCAATACTCTCAAGTCCCGACTTACTTGGTTGGGTACAGCAATCACAGATATGGGGTTTGTGGTTAAGCAAGTCTCAGTAGACATCTGGAGGGGAAGGTGCTGTACTCTGGCACACAGATTTGTTGAATTTCCTTTTTGTTTTTATACCAGAATCTAGTCCCTGGTCCCAGAGGGATAAAAGGAGCAAAGGGCCACAGAGGACCTGAAGGACTCCCGGTAAGGAAGGACCCTTGCAGGGTTTGCATTGATCAGTTCAGTGTGCTGAGCTGATGGAACTCCCAACAGCAGGGCTCAGCACAGACTTACTGTGCTTATTCCTGATCACACCAGGATCAAAGCAGTTTAAAAACCTGTTGCTGCAGCCTGGTGCATAAGTCTCTGAAACAATGTTCATCCCAAATCAGAGCAGAAAATACAGGCACCTGTACTTTTTCACAAGAAAAGCATTCTTGTGTGATCAGGATCAGTAAAGGCAAGCAGCCTTTCAAAGAACCCCAGTATGGAGTGGCCTTCCTGAACCTGAAAGTGTTTCAGTTCTTGTTGAGTATACACTTCCTTGCACTGCTTCATGTTGGTCTGGAGGCCACAGAAGAGGCATCTTCCAAGCCAAAGACATCCCTCCCTCTCCTGGGTACTGTAGGACCAATGTCACACATGATGTGTGTGCTTGCTGCCTGAATCAGAGCTTGCCTCCCCAACTCAGTGGGCATGGTGCTCATAGAAGTGGATTTCCTTCCTCACATGCCCATGCAGCCTCAAGGCATTGTGCAAGCAAGCAGATGTACCTGCTCCAATCCCTGTGCAGGGGCCAGCAACTGGGAAGTCAAAGGACTTTTCCAGGTTCTGTATTGCTTAGCAAGGTATTGGCAGAGTATACTGCAGATAGGACTGGTTGCTCTTGTAACTGCTGTCTCTATGCTTCTGTTCAACAGGGACCACCAGGACCTGTAGGGCCTCCAGGACCAGATGTGAGTGGCACCGGATCAGAACGCTTCTTGCTTGCTTGACCTGAGCTTTCCCTGCCCTGCATGATGGTACCTGGGAGGGAGTCACTGGTAGGAGACCCTCATGCTCTTGGGCTGGATGATGACTGCCCCCATTACAGTCCCAGTGAATGTCACTGGCCAGATTTCCTTCATGCCAGTCCATCATCGGCATCACTTGCACATCACTAATTTCCAGATCAGGACCTGCTTTGAGGGCACAAAGTAGCAGGAGTGGTGATGGTGGGCACCACCCCAGGAACCAGAAAGCTGCTTTGATTGTTATTCAAATGTTTCTTTATCTCTCTTCAGGAATGTGAAATCTTGGATATCATCATGAAGATGTGCTGTGAGTATTCCTGTACCACTCCTCCCATCCTGCTCAACTCCTTGCTGAATGGAAGGTAGCTGCTTTGTCTCTGGCCCTCGGTGAGCAGAGTCATCCCCAGGCAGCATGCAGAGGGATGCCATGGCCATCGTTCCCTTTCCAGGAGTCACAGCTAAGTCAGTGAGCTAGGGTAGAAGTCAGACATCATCCCTGCAGCTGAGAGATCAACCCAAAAGAGGCACATCTTTTACACATTGCTGTCCCTTCTCTTGACCCAGAGACTTCCAGCTTGATCTCTAGAGTAGGTCATGTATGAAACTGTCTCATTTATGTGCTTCAAACAGATTTGCTGTCTGTGGCTCTGTACACACACAATTAACTTTCAGGGAAAATATAGTCAAAGTTGTGTAAAATCCTTACATGGACCATTTCACAAGTTTGGTATGGGTTTGGTTTTTTTTTTTTTNGGGAGGTCTGTTTTGGGGTGTCCTTCCATGGGGAGCAGCAGTACCCATGTGCTGCAGAGGGTTTCTGCCCATGGATGGCAATGAAGTGCTGGAAGGACACAGGATATTTAGGGAACTGAGCCTGAGCCCCATACTCCAGCAATTTAGTTAATCTCTTCAGGACTAGCTTTTATTTTTATTTAAATAAGTGTGCATCAGCATGTATTTGAGTGAGAATACATGCAGGGCTCCAGACTGGGGCACCAGAATCTGAAAGAGAAGTGAGATCTGGATATTTCAAATGTGAGGGAAACCTCCATGAGCTTCAATTGCCCAGACCAAGTGTCTTTGGGTTTGCAGAAACAAAAACCTACAGTCTGTGTTATTCTGTGAAAAAAAACTCGTATCAAGCATTTTAATGTTGGTTTTTTTTTTCCTTCCCTTCTCCTCCAGCTTGCTGCGGTGAGTATTACTTGGCAAAGGTGCTCTGAAAATATTTGTTAGGCCATCTCCTTGCTTGCACCCCTGCCTTTCCCTGCTCCGTCCCTTTATCTACTCCCTACTTTTCCCTGCTCCCTACCTTCTGCTACAGAGATATGGTGAGAGTCCAGGAGGGAGAACCAAGCATGAGCAAGGCAGGGGATGGCAGCAATCTCTGGATTTGAAGAGCACTGTGGCTGGGTCCTATAACTGGAAAACTGTCGTTGAGGTGGCCTTTGCCAGCAAACTGGAAGCAGATTTTCTCCACCCTTTCTTGCAGTCGAAAGCCACATCAGGGCACACTGTGGATCCAACTCTGTGTTCCTCCTTCCAAGCCCTGTGCTGGTTTTCTCCAGTGCTGTCTGATGGGTTGGATTTGCAGTCCAAAAACTTGAAGGAAGAGCCAAGGGCACATGATGTCCTTCAGGCATAGGAAAGAGGGGAGCAAGCTGAGTCAGCCTCCTCCAACCCACCGCTGTCACCTCTGCCCTCCTGGGCTGGGCAAATGGAAGAAGTGAGAAGGCTTGTGAGGAAACAGTTACTGGATGTCTCAGGGGTAGTTGCAGCTTGGAAATGCTACATGTCTTATAAGGGGCACTGAACAGAATGCAAACAGAAAAATTAGTGAACTGTCTCTCAAGTCTCCTACACAGCTTTCTGATGCTTTAATTTATACTGCCCTTTGGAGGTAGATAGAGCACCCACCCTGGTCAGAACTAACAGCAGACGTCAGTGTCTTGTTTTGGCATGCCTCTCTACAAAGCATGCTGCTCTCAGCAAACTGCTCAGGTAGAAAACACAAGCCCCTCCACTCCTGTGCCTTGCTGCAGAGTGCACCTGTGGTCCCGTTGACCTCCTCTTCGTGCTGGACAGCTCAGAGAGCATTGGCCTGCAGAACTTCCAGATTGCCAAGGACTTCATCATCAAAGTCATTGACCGCCTGAGCAAGGATGAGCGTGTGAAGGTGAGATTTCCACTGGGACATGCTTGCATTCACTCACGTATTTTTCACTGCAAGCAAAAAAATGGGGAGTTGGTTTCAATCAAAAGAGTCTCCAGAAACCTTAGATTCAAGTCTGTGACTGACACAGGCCTTGATTCCTCACAGATTAAAAAAGTGATGGAGATGAGACAGCAGTTTTCCCAGAATATTGACATTTCACTCTTTCTGGGGACAGGAACTCTGCCTGCTGTGACTGTGAACTATTCCTCAACATCCCAGAGCAGATTCCTTATAAAGCTTTTGCCTTATCCAATCAGTTTCTCAGTTTCTTCTCTGTCCCGTTGAGCGTTTCAAATGGATGGAATTGATAACACATTATGTGTGTTGCAGCTTGCCCTAGTTCCCTAACAGCCGGCACCCTTGTGTGACCTTAAGCCTGGGATTAGGCTACTGGTTAGGCACATTCTAAAAGGGACCACCTTTGTAGCCCCAAAATGCAATATTGTCCCTGTAGTCAGTCTTTCAGTATGCAGAGGGACACAAATGCTTATTCTCCTAACTCTTCCCTGGTACCCCAGTATGCATGGGAAATTTAGTTTACCTCTGTGATTTGGAAGGGATGTTTGGGTTCTAAAGTCTCAGTGACCTGCTGCTGGACTCTTTGTGCTGGCAAAAAGCTGTATAACAAGCAGAAAGGCTACTACTATGCACCAAAGCCACTGCAGTGGAAGAAAGACAGAAGTTGTGAAGAAAACATCAATTCCTTGCCACTCAATATACTCAATGGCTTTTGTTGAGACCATTGAGTCAGAAAACCTGGGTTTGGGTCTTGTGTCATTGACTGGCTCCCAGAACTGGTCCCCATGTACCTCCACTCCTGTTAGTGTTCCTTCTGCCTAGAATAGACTGAGGAGAGGTAGCAAACCCCATCATGAAGGCATTCAGTACAGGATTTCTGAACTTCCCAAGGCTTCCTGAGGTATCTGATCCCGACTGGTTTCTGTTTTTCCCAACAGTTTGAAGCTGGAGAGTCCCATGTGGGTGTTGTGCAGTACAGCCATGGCAACACACAGGAGCTGGTGGCCATGGGGGATGCCAACATAGACAACATCGGAGCACTCAAACAGTGAGTCTGTGGAGTATCGACACATCATGCAGAGACCTGACCCAGGGACACTTACTCATCTGTCATCTTCCATGTCCAGTTCAGCAGCTCCTGCCACTACAAGGACACTAAATGGTCTTTAGTGGAAAGTAGTTGGTGGCCATTGTAAGCACTGCTAAGACTAAGGAGCTTACCAGTTTTCTGCCCAAAGCCCCACGCAGGGATGTTTCCCTGCCTCACAAGTGTGTTAGGGATGTTCAATGGGGCTCCTTCAATATCTGTGGGGTAGGACTTGTAAGTCTCTGTGATGTCTGTGCTTGCAGGGCAGTCAAGAACCTGAAATGGATAGCTGGGGGGACCTTCACTGGAGAAGCCCTGCAGTTCACCAAGGAGAACCTGGTGCGGAGATTCACCTCTGACAAACGCGTCGCCATCGTCATCACAGACGGACGTTCTGACACAATAAGGGATCCTACCCCGCTCAACTCTCTGTGTGATGTCACCCCGGTAAGGGCACACGGGAAGGACCCTGCCCATAGGGAACTGCCATACAGTAGCTGTGAAGGTTCTCTGGAGGTCTCCGTGTCTTTGGTACCCAAGGGGGACACGTATCACTGGAAACACTCTTACAAAGTGACAGGTATTCAAGTTCATGAACAAATTAAGTGATGAATGCATCTAGTGATGGACTTAAACTTCCCTGCAGGTGGTTTCCCTTGGAATAGGAGACATTTTCCGGAAACCTCCAAATCCAGATCACCTGAATGACATTGCTTGTTTAAGCAGACCGACCAGACCAGGACTGTCCATTCAAAGGGACAACTATGCGGAGCTCCTGGATGACACCTTCTTGCAGAACATCACCTCATACGTCTGCCAAGGTGGGTGAAAGTTTGTGGCAGGGGGCAACAAGGAAGGTAGTGAGGATTGCCTCAGCCAAAGAATGAGGGCTGCAGACTGTTGTCCCTTGACTTCCCCCAGTTGTGCTCTTAAGCAGGCACTGAGGCAAGAGAACAAAGTTCAAAGTTTCGTTAAATAAGGGACAAGAATGGACATCTTGGGTCTCAGAATGATTTGCAGTCAAGTGCAGGTCCTTTTCTGCTGCAGGGCATGCCTGTCCACAGCATTCTGGGTGTATTATGAAGTTGACCTGCTTGGAAAGCAGCTCTATGGAGAAGGACCTTGGAGTCCCGGTAGACAATAAGCTATCCATGGTACAGTAATGTGGCCTTGTGACCAGGAAAGCCAGTGGTAGCCTGGAGTGTATGAAGAAGAGTGAGGCCAGCAGGTCAAGGGAGGATCTCCTCCCAGTCTACTCTGCCCTAATGAGACCAGATCTGGAGTATTATGTCCAGTTTGGGGCTGCTCAGTTCGAGAGGGACAGGGAGTCCAATGGAGGGCTACAAAGGTGATCAAGGGACTGGAACATGTTTTATGAGGAAAGGCTGAGAGATCTGAGGCTGTTTAGTCTGGAAAAGAGAAGACTGACAGTAGTTTTCCTTGGGTGACCTTACTCCTTCTGATTTTCTAATTTTCAGAGAAGAAATGTCCAGATTACACATGTCCAAGTGAGTATTTGACCCTTCCTGCCACATGAAGGTATCGTGGGTTCTGTGGTGGGAGGAGTGGGAGTTTGTACTTGCTTGGAAACTTCCCAGAAGAGGGAGGCTCCTGAGCTGGAAGGGCCTTGTCAGACACTCAGAGAGTTCCTCATATGTACACCAACCCAAAGCACCTGGACAAAAAGCCTAGACAATTGCTTTTCGGGCACCTGAGAGGAAACTGTGTGAGATTTTAGACCTCATGGGGTTTACCTGAGAAGGGTGATTGAAATCAATTACTATGTGGTAGTGGTGGTAGCAGAGGTACTTGAGAAAGGTGCTCAAAAAGTGGTTTGCCAGACACACGAGAGCAACACTGTATTTAAGCAAGAAGAGTTGCTGGATTATGTGAGTGACTTTGTTGTAAACCAAAGAAAAGAAGGAATGAAGGGGTCAAAGGGCAAGCATAGGATGACACTGAGATTGTGGAAACCAAGCTAGCAAAACTCAGAGAGTGAGAATTTCCTAAGTCTGACAAGGCAGAAAGTCTGTGTGGCAGCAGCTTTCCAGGGAAGTGGCAGGAGGAGAAGTGCAGTGTAACAATCCCCCGGCTTTTCCCCTTGCAGTCACCTTCGAGGGGCTGGCAGATATCACACTGCTGGTGGACAGCTCCACCAGCGTGGGGAGCAAGAATTTTGAGACCACCAAGAAGTTCGTGAAGCGGTTGGCGGAGCGGTTCCTGGAGGCCGGCAAGCCTGCCGATGACTCTGTGCGCGTCTCAGTGGTCCAGTACAGCGGCAGGAACCAGCAGAAAGTGGAGGCTCAGTTCCAGCACAACTACACAGTCATTGCCAAGGCCATCGACAACATGGAGTTCATCAATGACGCCACAGACGTCAATGCCGCTCTGCGGTACGTCACAGGCCTGTACCAGCGGTCGTCCCGCGCTCCAGCGAAGAAGAGAGTACTGGTGTTTTCTGATGGCAACTCTCAAGGGATCACTCCAAGGGCCATTGAGAGGGCTGTGCAGGAAGCTCAGCAGGCTGGCATCGAGATCTATGTGCTGGCAGTGGGCAGCCAAGCCAACGAGCCCAACATCCGTGTCCTGGTCACAGGGAAGAGTGCAGATTATGATGTGGTCTATGGGGAACGCCACCTCTTCCGCGTGCCTGACTATACTTCTCTGCTGCGTGGCGTCTTCTACCAAACTGTCTCCAGGAAGATAGCTGTCGACTGAGCATCCAGATGGGTTTCTACCAAGGCCACGCCTGCTTCCGTGTCACCTATAAAGGAAAAACAATTAACAAATAAGAAAAAAAGAATGGTACTCTTGACCAACCTGAGGAATTTGTGCCTATGCAGATAGCCATAGTGCCACAATGTGGCTGTGTATAGTCCTCTTCCTTCTTCCCCTGCTTCATCATTTGTATGTCTACTCTGTTAGCCTCAAACTTCTCTCCCTGCCCATGACTGCCTCTCCCTCCCCACAAGAGGCAAACACAAGCACCTCTAGCAATAAGCTGCCAGAACACCAATGTCAACCTCTCATCCCATTTTTTGTTGCCAAAAATCAGGATGAGGAATTTTGTACCACTAACAGCTAGCCTGGCCTCATAAGGATGGTCATGCTTCTTTCAGGTGCAGGTCTTTTTGTGCCTTTGTTTCAGCTGAGCACTTGCCTGTCTCACAATGGTCCTGACTCAACACTGTGCTTCAAGTGACACATTCAACACTTCGGCAAGCTTTGAGGAGGGAATCATTGTCATGGCTGGCAAGTTTGTTTCATATCTCATGTGCTTGTGTGGGCAGGAATGAACTGCATTACCCAAGTCAGGTGGAACTATTTCTGGCCTTCAGTGCTGTGGGATGGGGCACTGATTATCCGGGACTGGAGTGGAGGTGGGTGGTAGAACATCCCTCAGTGCTTACACTCCCACTCAAGGCAGGGAGACTGGGCACTGACCAGATGAAAGATGGACAGCAGCCACTGTGGAGGGGGGGAACCCTAGAAGAAGCTACATAACTGCACTCCTTCATTAACTGATCTCACAGTCCTACAGTGAAACCAGGAACCTCACAAATAACCTGATGACTTGTGTTATAGTCCAAGGCCCATGCTGGAAAAATCTCTCTGAGCCCAATTAGTGGGATTCTTTTTCATTCTTTCTTTCTTCTTCTTCTTCTTTTTTTTTTTTTTCCAATTTTTAGTTTTATTTTAAATGCCAAGCTGTCTAATTCCCAGTGACCTCTCTGGGGCTGCTGTTTCTAGAGGGCCATTTAGGAGTTAGGCACTCAGGCCCCATGGAAACCCACTAACTGTACTATATATTGAATTAGGGCCTCATCTGCCGCCCAGCAAAGTCAAGGGAAATGCTGCCATTATCTGCCAGGGTCTTTGACTCACACCCTGCAGACATACTGACAAAGGTGCTATCGCTACATGTCTAATGCAGGCCCTTGGTGTTTACACAGTTGTTTCCAGGACCACGCTGAAGGTGTGGTTTGGCTGGGTGAGATTTTGTTTCAGTGCTTCCATTGGTGCTCTTGCTAGGAATTCATGCACTCTGAGAAAGCAATTATGTTTGTCAGGTACTGGCACACCAAACTCCTTACTCTGTATTCAAAACCCCATTGTACATGGTAGTTTTGTTTTATGCCTGTGTCTTACTAAAAGCATTCACTTTGGAAATTTGTTGAATAAATTGTTTTCCACAGTCTCACTGGACGTTCGTCTGACTTGAACTTCAAGGACTCCGAACGTTCAAAAATTAAACTCAGTAAAAGAGGTTGCTGGGATCTGGGAGGACTCTGTCAGAATTTCTCACATAAAACTCTAAGTATAGAAGAAAGAGACATCTATTACTTTTGCATTACAAATATGGCTCTCGCTGAACGCCAAGGATTTGAGAAATGCTGTCAATTCTCTCCAGCTATTAAACAGCACATAAAAAATTTATGAGAAGAGCACTGATCTCTTGAAGAATGGAAAATGCTTATGCAGCTTTCATTTGCCTTTTGATCGCAAAGAGACACCCCATCTACACAGGTAGGTGCTCTTGTTTCTAGAAGACCAGGTGCAGTGGGATGGTGACCATCAGATAAAGAGATAAGCTGCATTTCCTTTCTGCTTATGTACAACGTCTCTCCTTAGTATCCTTAGATGTTCAGTATCTCTACTTAGTATCCGTAGATGTTCAGCATTTCTCTCATTTCCTGGGCATGTGAGGATGCTGCTCTGACCACAAGAGTAGTGGTTGAGGTAACAAACACCTCATCCAGCTTTCCCAGGCTCACTGCTCTCCAGACCCGTTTTTACATCCTAAGGCAACTCTGAAGGGTGCCTATCTCTGTGGAAGCTCCAAGGGGCTTGTTGCAACCTTCCACTGTGGATTCGTGCACAGTCACTTGCTCCCCAGACAGTGAACCACATTTCCGTGACAGAGAGGCACTGCTTTTCTTCCCCCTTGTCTCATGTCATTCTCTTAGTCATGCTCTCTTTTGGCCAAGTATCTCAGTTCAGATGCTTTTTGGGCTCTCTGTCTACCCTGCAGAGCCGGACACATCTCACTCACAACTGGAAAGTCTGAGGAGCTCTTCTGGGGAGTCTCTGCGGGTGGTTACGGTTTGTATCAGATGTCTTGCTCTCCGCTCTGTGGAAAGTCAGTGAAAATGCCTCCATGTCTGCTCTTATAAAGGCAGCTATTGTGACAGCTCGAGAAGCATTTCTTGGTGGCACATTGCACTACTTGGTGTGAATCATCCATAAAGGAATGGCAAAGACAAGCTCCCGGACTACATACCTACTGCTAGGGCTATCCAGCCGGCAGGATGCACTGCTGCCAGCAAAAGGTGATGGGAAATGGAGGCTTATATACACACAAATGCAGCTCCTCCACTTTCTCAAGGGCATGACATACACACACCAGAGTCAGATCATGACAAATGCAGGGATGCAAAAAACACCTGCAGAAATCTCCCTTTGGCTTTAGGCTGGTTTAGAGCTTTTTAACTAAAAAAGCAGGTGACAGGAAGGATTTTTTTCCTGTTTCCATGTGCCTTTATTCCCACCAATCATGCCCTTGCTTTTTCCCTTTACTGAAGAGGAAAAAAATGCAAAACCAACAAAAATTGTCAGTTTTCAAGACCCAGTTCTGTTTGTCAGCTTTACCCATGAGAAAAATTTAAATGTTCCCTTTAAATTCCATTTCGACCAGAAGCAAGACTGTCTTAAACAGAGCCTTGTGTAGAGCTGGAAGACAGGGACCAGTAGGACTTTTTCATCAGTGTATTTACTTCCCTCTTTGCAGTCTCAATTTTTTATGCTTACATGACAGGAAAGGTTAAAAATGCTTCTGCCTGCAGGCCTGATTTGTTAAACTTCAGATGTTCTCCAGATGTTCAATGAGAGAGTTTATGTAACAACAACAGAATTTGGGCCACATTTCTCTGTTTTTCTCTGACTAATTTATCGTCGTTTGATGCAACACTGATTCACAGCCCTTCGTGGGAAGGCGATGGCTGTGGAAGGAGAGGATCAGTGGGGCTACTTTACCAATACGGTAGGACTCCTAGAATCAAAGAATCAACCAGGTTGGAAGAGACCTCCAAGATCATCCAGTCCAACCTATCACCCAGCCCTAACCAATCAACTAGACCATGGCACTAAGTGCCTCATCCAATCTTTTCTTGAACACCTCCAGGGACGGCTGGAGGACGGCAGGGAGTCCACCACCTCCCTGGGCAGCCCATTCCAATGCCAATTGCTCTGTCTGTAAAGAACTTCCTCCTAATATCCAGCCTAGACCTCCCCTGGCACAACTTGACTGTGCCCCTTGTTCTGTTACTGGTTGCCTGGGAGAACAGACTGACCCTCACCTGGCTACAGCCTTTTTTCAGGTAGTTGTAGACAGCAATGAGGTCCCCTGAGCATCCTCTTTTCCAGGCTAAACAACCCCAGCTCCCTCAGCCTCTCTTCATAGGACTGTGCTCCCGGCCCCTCACTTTGTCACCCTTCTCTGGACACATGTATCCTAGAACCTATGCAAAAAAAAAAAAAAAAAAGACAATGTGACAGTACTGTGGGACTCTGATCCTAAAAGACAGAGCAAAAAGTGATGTAAAAGCAGTAAACTGGTAACAGAGAGAAATGCAGATGATACCAAGTTAGGTGGCAGTGGTGATCTGAATGAGGGTAGAGAGGCTCTTCAGAGGGACTTGGATAGGCTGACATTAATGAGATGAGTTTCAACAAGGCCAAATGCCAGGTCCTGCACTTGGGTCACAGCAACCCCAAGCAACACTACAGACTTGAGGCAGTGTGGTCGGAGAGCTGCCTGGCAGAAAGGGATCTGGGGTTGTAACAGACAGGCATCTGAATGTGAGCCAGCAGTGTGCCCAGGTGGCCAAGAAGGCCAATGGCATCCTGGCTTGTATTAAAAATGCTGTGGCCAGCAGGAGGAGGGAGCTGATTGTCCCCTTGTACTCAGCTTTGGTGAGGCCACACCTTGTGTGTTGCGTTCAGTTTTGGGCACTACAAGAGAGATGTGGAGGTGCTGGAGCAGGTCCAGAGGAGGGCAACAAAGCTGGAGAAGGGCCTAGAGAATAAATCTTATGAGGAGCAGCTGAGTGAGCTGGGTATGGTTAGCTTGAAAAAGAGGAGGCTGAGAGGAGACCTCCTTGCTGTCTGCAACTACCTGAAGAGACATTGTGGAGAGGCTGCTGCTGCTCTCTTCTCACAGGTAATTTGAGACAGAACAAGGGGGAATGGACTCAAGCTGAGACTGAATAAGTTTAGATTGGACATTAGGAAAAAGTTTTTCACAGAGAGAGTGGTCAGGCACTGGAATGTGCTGCCCAGGGAGATGGTGGAGTCATCAACCCTGGATGTGTTTAAGGGTGATTTGGATGTGGTGTTTAGGGATATGGTTTAAGGTGAATCTTGTAGAGCAGGGTTCTAAGTTGGACTTGATGATCCTGAGGGTCTTTTCCAACCTGGATGTTTCTGTGTGATTCTGCGTGAAATATCCTGCCCAGTCAGCTCTTGTAAATAAGAGCGTGAAACTGCTTTTCTTTGCAACCCCCAAAAGTCTAGGATACACCCACCCACTGGCACTGCTCATCTGTTCAGACCTACTCAGCATTGTCGCTTCAGGTCTGGAACAGATCTTCATGTTAATTGATTGCCCTGGTCGTTGTCTTTCTCCATGGACACCAAGTACAGCTCAAGATCCTGCCCAGCACTGTGCAGCACACCCTTACGGCCCTGAGGTCTCAGTCATTTCTCTGCACCGCTGTGCTTGCTCCCACCACCGATGAGAAGGTACAGTACCACAATCAACACTACCCCCACACCCCATGGCAGCCCCATTCCTGAGAGACACTGCCCTGGACAACATGGCACTGTTGGAGACTACGGGACTGTCAGGACAACTTTTCCCCCACCTTGCAGCCCTGTAGCCCAGCCAAATTGCTGTAAGAGATGCTAGCAAGAGGCCTCAAACTGTGTAACAATAAACAGCTGTTCTAGGATGATTTCAGACTGTGTTTTCAAAATTAGTTAAGAGCCTTTCCTCTGCCTGTGGTTTTCTCAAGAAGAAGAGTTTCATGTTCTAGCCTCTCCTAGCTGTAACAGCAGAGTAAGTAAATGTTGATGTGCCTCTTGCTATCCTGGGATTTGCTGTTTGTTTTAACTCTGTTATTACCAAAAGTATTTTAGCTTAAGCTTTGTCCAGCTGCATACATCTCCCTCTTGTATGAATTTGTGTCTCATACTAGGAGAAAGAATCACAGTAGGCAAGGAGGCAGAGGAAAGCCTCTAACCCATTAAGAAATACAGGGTTGACATGCAGAAGTAATTCTGGGTAAACTCAAGACCGTGGAGAAAGGCCATCCCCTCCCCCTCAACACACAATGTCATCATCATACTTCTCCAGGTGAAGGATTTGACATGATGATGACTTCCCACAACATTGCACAGGGCAGGGGAACATCATCAAAACATGTGTGTGTCCTTTTAGTTTTTGCTACTTCCTATCAAAAATTAAGTCATTTACATTATAGGCCCCTGTATAATAATTGCACAAAAAATGTTGCTGCATTCTCGCTCAGCTGTTGTTAATTAGACAAACAATGAATTTTTACACCTACACTTAACAGCATCTTCTTTAATTGCCCATAGATAAGCCCACGTGCAGAGAGCATACCCTGTCAGGGTTTTCCCCCTCAAAATTTCTCCTCACTGTCAGGGGATCTGGGTGAGTCCACAGTGTCTGCTTTCCATGGTTTTCTGCAGAAAGTAGATATTTCATCTAGTTCCTAGGTTTCTCCTAACAGGTTGTGGCAGAGCTCCTGGGATGTGTGACCAGGGAGAAGTTTGGAGGAAATGTTGTGAAGAGGGAGGCTGCAGTCAAGTTGGGCCAGCAGTTGCCCCTTCATGAAGTTGCAAGGACCACTGATATACTTCTGAACAGAGTAGCAGGTACTATTTAGTTTCTATTTCTTTGGTTTTTTTCTTTTAAATAGTTCTTTATGCCTGAGACATGGAAGCTACAGAGGTACTCACAGGAGCACCCTGAGACAGCAGCATGGCCTTTCCAGTGATGACTGGGAACATGTGAAATGCAGTACTGCTGCAGCCCTTCCACCTGCCCACTCTCTCAGCTTCTGGGCTGATACATTGCTGCAGACACACACAGGAATCACTTGTCAGCTTTGTCATCCTTGCAAAAATCCTAGAGGTTTATGTCCATGCCACTGAACTAAACAAAAATGCAGCTGGGGGATCTCTTCTTGATGATAATATGATAAATCACAGAGTTAACCAGGTTGGAAGAGATCTCTAAGATCATCGAGTCCAGCCTATCACCTAACCCTTCTAATTGACTAAACCATGGCACTAAGTGCCTCATCCAGTCTCCTTTTACACATCTCCAGGGATGGTGACTCCACCACCTCCCCGGACAGCCCTTTCCAATGGACAGTCACTCTTTCAGTGAAGAATTTCTTCCTAATGTCCAGCCTAAACCTGCCCTGGTGCAGTTTGAGACTGTATCCTCTTGTTCTGTCACTGGGTGCCTGGGAGAAGAGACCAACCCCACCCGGCTACAACCTCCTTTCAGGTAGTTGTAGAGAGTCATTTCTTCTCCAGGGTGAACAACTCCAGCTCCCTCAACTGCTCCCCATAGGTCTTGTGCTCCAGCCCCCTCATCAGCCTTGGTGCCCTTCTCTGGACACGTTCTAGTACCTCAATATCTTTCTCAAAGTGAAAAGACAATGAAATAGCAGAAGCTGGAGGCAATGCAGGCACATTCTACCCCTCACATCATGCTTCTGGAGAAAACATTTAATTATTTTTTCTTTGCTTTTGGTTCTTGGTGCCTCCAATGGTCTTGGGAGATTAAATGTTCCTTGAAATGAGGCAAGTTTTCTAGTGGGGGAAAACATCATGCAAGAAACTTTGGGGCCCATCTATTTCACTGTGTCGTCTGATTTGACTGCACAAAACACATGCTGTAGCAGTCCAGGCATTGCTATAGTCTTAAGCTGCTGTCTAAAGACCTTTTATTTTTTTCACAATCCTTTAGCCAAATGAAAGATGCTTCCTCATCAAGCTTAGGCTTCTTTAGTCACTGAAGCAGCAAGAAATAAGGCAGGAAAGGGTCATTAGGACCATTTTCTACCTTAAAGGTATGTTTTACCCCATATTAGTTAATAGGCTGCATATTTGTTCCCCTGTCAGATGGGGTTTTGTCCATTGCTAAAGAGCTCTGAGCATAATGGCTTTACTACATTTGCAGACAGTCTGGTTTAGTGCAGATCGCTGCTGCTATTTACAGTGCTGCTGCTGCTGCTTCTGGAGAATATGTCCTGGTGTCCAGTACAAGTACCTCTTGCAGCATGCTATTGAACCTGTTACCTCTTGTGGACTCAGAAATCATGCTCCTCATGCTCCTCCTCACCTTACAGAGTTATTTATAAGCAGAGGCTTCTTATTTGTGTTTTCTTTTTTCTCTCATGATCTGAACATGCAGTTCTCATTCCCAGTTCTAGAAACCTGTGGGAGCACTCAAGGGTAAGGCTATGGAAAAAAATCCAGAGGCCTGTTCTTGCCTATATCACCTATGGAGGGAGAAGGTCCTTGCAGCAGACATGTTCATCGCAGCAGGAGTCTGGAAAAAATTCTCCAAACTAGTAAGAGATCTGATGGCAGTGGGAATCTCCTTACTTCTTGGTCCTTGGTCTGTTTGGGGTTGTTTTCATGAGTTATTGAACAGCCTGCATGGCTGACCTTTTTTTTTTCTGGTCGATCTATGGGTTAGTTACACAATGGTTATTTAATTTTGAGACCTCTTCCTATCATAAACATATTGTACAGGCAGGGTAAAGGCTTTTTGAGCCCTCGTGCAGCAGATTAATAACCCAAACTAGACTTCTGGCAAGAGAATTTCAAGAGAACTTCAAGAGATTTGTTTTGCACAGTTGACTAGGAAGGGATGAAGGCACAAATTGTATACAGGCAGATTTAAAGCAACCTTTGTGGAAGACAAGATCTGGTTTATGTGTGGATCAGTACAACACACTCAGAGGCACCCATCTTTGGTAACAGTCCTATGCCAGCCAGCAGCAAATCATTTTTTAAGCTGAAATTTGACATCTGACCTGTTATCCAGGAAAATATGGGCCCCAGCGAACTCCTAGTCACAGAGACAAGGCCAGGAGACACTTGGCAAAAGGAAATAAACAACATCCTTCCACAAAAACAAATTTCAGAGGAGAGACAGCCTGCCAGACCCTGCGGTACCCATGTCCTTCAGATGTGCACTGCAATGTGCAGGCAAGTCTGGCTGCTGCAGCAGCACACAGGGATGGTGAATCCCAGAAGCTGAGAATCAAAAGCTATCTTTGCACTTCCTGAGTCATTTAGTTTCAAAATGGCCAACCTGATGTTTCAGCTCTGCAATGGCCCATGTCTCCCAATGCTTCCTGTCAGGGTGGAGTCTGCTGCTGGGGCTGTGTCACATGGGGGAAGGACTAATAGGCTGCTATGGCATGGAACCATCACTGGCTACAGACCCCAAAGCCTCTGCAAAGAGAATGAACTCTGCATGGAACAAAACAAAATATGCACATCTTCAACTTCTCAACACTCTAGACCTCTCAGGGAGATGTGAAATGAAATACCAAAGTGGACTTACATATTTGATAGACCAACTGGGACAGGCATCAGTAGCTACCTGTCTCAGCCTCATCCAGCATCTCTGGTGGCAGGGCAGAGCTCCCTATCTTATCAGACTTTGTCTTTCAGGTTTCTGTCCTGGAAGAACCTATTCTTCCTTAGGACCATCAGGATCATCCCTGCTAGTGTTTCATTTTTCCTTTAGTTGAGGATGCTCTCTGTTGGCTACCAGGCTGAAAATTGCTTGAAGTAGGTAGTTTTGTTGTTAATGGCTCTGATTGATTAATGGCTCCTTCCAACTTTCCAGAAACAAGCTTCTCTTGTGTTAGAACTGGAAGATTATCTTCTACTGGCATCTTAAACCCCAGATACTGCTGTAAGTCAGAAAGGGATTTCTACAATGTCACAGATAGATCTCTGCAGTCAGACTGAAACAAATCAGACACCAGAGGCCTGGCTCCGCATTGTGGGACCTTGTACTGCATTCAAGGCATATCCATCAGTCGCTGGCTAGCCTGGCAGTAGAAGGTCCTTGTCCCTGGAGGTCAGCCAGAAGTTGCAAGACTTGTCTTGCAATAGATACTGCAGGCAAGGAAAGAGCCTGCAATCCCTTTTGCCTGTGCTGCTACTGCCCTGGTCCTGGCCTGGGACAGCTGATGGAGAAAGGCATTGGAAGTACGCACTACAGACAGTGTCTGCAGAGGTCTGGAGCACCGCATTTTGAAAGCAGGCTTTTCTACGTGGCACAAACTTGGTATAGTGTCATCCTAAAGATCCTAAACAGAATCCTGAATCAGAATCCTAGAATCATAGAGCTGTAAAGGTTGGAAGAGACCTTTGAGATCACCAAGTCCAGCTGCTCACCTAGAGTTCACAATCTTACCACTACTGTTAAGCTACAACCACTCAATCACATCCCTCCACACCACATCCACAGGTTTTTAAATATTTCCAGACATGGTGGCTCCAACACTTCCCTGGGCAACCTGTTGCAATACTTGATAACCATTTTGGTGATTTATTTTTTTTTCCTAACACACAACCTGAACCTCCCCTAGCACAAACTTTTCTCTTGTCCTGTCACTTGCTGCTTCCCCAAGAGTTTTTCTCTTTGTCTTTTGCTTTTTCGCCAACGACCAAATCATCTATCCCTAAATTAGCATTTTTTCATGGCTTTAAAGAAAAGAAACAGGGCAGAAATAAGTGGAGAAGGTCAGCACTTAGATCCCACAGTTCTTTCAGTGCTCCAAAAGCACAGACAAAAGGTAGATTTGTCAGATGCTGTCTTGTGCTTCTTCCCTGGCTCTGTTCTAGAAAGCAATTCAAACCTTCAGAAACATGACTTAAAGGGCTTGCCTGTAACTTCTGAAATCCTTGCAGATCCCACTCTTGCCCTGAAAGAACCCAAACCTTCAGGAGGCACAAAACATTTGCTGCTCCATCTGAGTTGTACTTGTTTCTGCATAGATAGGACATTCGGCCTACAGAGCATCTGTGAGGCCTCGGATCATGTGAGACCTAGACACAGTTACATGCAGTATATTCCACAGGACCTGAAGTATTTGAGAGTTTTCAAAGGCAACTTGTAAAATCAGCTCGTTGCTTTTCTAGGGCAGAGCTGTCCGGATAAGGCTGGGGCCACGAGGAGCAGACTTTTTAGTTTTTTCTGGCTGGGAGAGCCTAGCATGGAAGCGCTGGGCACAAACTTAACAAGATGCAGCTGAGGGCAGCTGGACGAGTCCCATCTGGAGCTCTGCAGTTCCTTTGAAAAGTGTGTCAAAAGGGGTCTGACATGTGGAGGAAATGAGAATGCGTGGCAGATAATTGCACTCAAAACCAGGCATCCCAACAGCAGCTTGGGGTGCAACCTGAAGGGCATCCCTGGAGCACAATCAGGTCCTGCTGAAAGTGTCACTTACACCTTGTAAAGCAAGACAGGAGCAGAACACTCTTGCATTAATTTTCCTCTGTAGCACCCCTGAATCCCACAGGTCCCATTCTGTGGGAAGACCCACGCGGAGTGTTGGAAGACCATGAACTCCCCAAGGGGCAGGAGGAGGGCTGGATGTGAAGAGGACACTATTGCTCTGAGGCTGCTTACTCTTCAAGCTTGTGTGATTTGGTCGAGTGTCTCAGGGTCTCTGTGTTCTCCAGTTTCAGTTGATATGTCACTATCTAGCTTGTGCTGTCCTCTTGCTATGCAAACTGGAAATCTTGCTGGCTCATTTGCAAGTGGGCGGGAACTGGGAATTCAGTGCTATCAAACCCAGACTGAGCGGCCTCACTCTTCATAGTCACCAGGGAATTTGGGGTTTCCTGCAAATTCAAGTTACTTGGGTTCACATTGTTGCTGTATGCTTTATGCAGGGCCTGGGAAGCCCCTCGTGCATATGGAAAGAGATGGACAGGAAATATTCTGCTGGTAGATGCTGCACAACCGACTGGTGAGTCAACCGTGGTGGTTCTTATGCAGAGTACAGGCATTGCAACATCTCAAGAGCTACCTTATCCAGCTGCTGTGTGAGTCTTTTGGTAGACCCAGTCTGGCTCCTAGATGATGCCACTCAAGTCTGGAAAGCAGAAAATGTGCTATCTGGGAAGGTTTTCTGTATCCTCCTTAGTGTAGGGAAGGGAATTTGCAGAAGGTAATTTGATGTGAGACACTGTAAGACCTCAGCGTTTAGCCTGCATAGCAAAGACAGACATGACTGTGTCATACCTACATTGGGTCAAGGAGGCACCAAACAGTTCAAATGCTTCTGCTTTGAAATTAGAAAATCAGTTTCTAATTGTCTTGTACCTGGTATATGGGTAATGCCAGAAGATAATGAAAAGTCTGATTGAGGAAAATGTCAAAGACGTCTCTTGTGCAAGTGACAACTCAAAGAGTCCCTTTAACTTTATTAAAACATTTGAAATACAGTCTTATGTGATAAAAAAACATTTTGTTAATAGGAGCCTGATACTTTTTACTGAGTGTTGGGAGAAAATTAGTAAGCAGGCAATTTTAGTAAGGTGTTGTTAGGAACTCACTGCTGAATTGAAGATATTTTTTATATCTAAATAATTTAGTTCCTCCTCTTTCCCGTCTTAGATGTTTTCTACCAGAATTAGGTCTATGACATGAAGTAGATATCAACCCTGGCTTTAAAGATATCCAATATGATGTGATGAGATCCATAATTGAATATAAGTCAGTGATGCACCATTGCAACCAAGAAGGCAAATAGCATCTTGGGCTACAATAGGATGAGTGTTACTGGGCAGGTCAAAGGAGGTGATCCCCTTCCTCAGCACTGGAGTGCTGTGTCCAGTGGTGAGCTATGCAGGTCAAGAGAGAGAGATTAGCATATTTAAGAAGGTCAATGAAAGACCATCAAGATGCTGAAGGACTTGAAGCATCTCTCATGCAGGAAGAGGCAGGGAGAGTTGGAACTACTCAGACTGGAGAAGCCTCAGGAGATCTTATCCATGTGTATGAATACCTGATGGGAAACAATGAAGAAGTGGTGCCCAGTGACAGGACAAGAGGTAACAGGCACAAACTGAGACACTTGATATTTCACCTGGACACACCTCACCACTGTGAAGGTGGTCAGACATTGAAACTGGTTGCCCAGAGATGCTGTGTTGTCTCTGGCTGTGGAAATACTTAAAATCCAACTGAACAATGTCCTAGGCAGCCTGCTCTGGTTGACACTGCTTGAACAAGGGGTTGGACTGGATGATCTGCAGAGGAGCCTGCCGGCCTTGACCAGTCAGGCTGTGATTCTGCTGAAGGTCTCTCTGCTTCCCTGCAGAGTCCTGGGCTAATGAGAGTTTCTGAGGAAAGCATTCTGCAATCCCAAGGCATTATGTGAGACAGAGAAAAATTAAAGAGGGATCTTCTCCCCTTTCAAGTTCATCACCTTGTCTCAGAAGGGACTCAGAAAGCCTGGAATAAAGTTTCTTGAGCTCTTAAATTGCTCCTGGCTTCTTGTTTAAAGGTAATCCTGATGGAGTTGGGACCATCCTTGCTTCAGACCACCTGGGGCCAGGTTTCAGGAGCTGGACAACCCGTCCCTTAGTAGCTCCCAGCATCTTTGTATTTCTGGTCACCAAGCTATACGTGGGGGTGGTGGAGTAGAAGAAAGGGGTAGCTGTATGTTTTTTGTCAGTGTGAAAGAGCAGCAGCTTACAGAAAGTACAGAATCTTGTGCTGATCTTGCTGCTTAGTCACACTGTAGTAACTGTACTTGGAAACTGGTCTTACCCCATTCCTTGGAAATGTTTCCATTTATGGATGGGGTTTTTATTTCCCTTTGCCTCCTACCATCACATAGATGGAAAGCTTCCAGAAAGGGAGGCCATAGGTTTACATCAAGACAAACCCATTGTGTGCATTCATACCTTGCATTTCAAGTCTCTCTCACAGAAGCACAGGGTGCTCAGAGGGATTCATTAGGCATCACGGTGGCCAGAAGCGGGTGCTGCGCCTGTCTGGTGGCACAGCCACAGATGTCACTGCAGTTGTCAATATTTTCCTTGCCTAGGGCTGAGATATGCTGTGAAGGAGAAAACAGCATCCATTTGACCTGTTTGTCCCTGCTTACCCTAGCTGGGTGCTAGGGACACCAGATAAGGGGTGGCAATGTGAGCAGGTAGTGCTAGAGGCCCTGGGGCTGTGCCTCGTCTTACCCCAGAGCTTTAGCTCCTGTACCTTTCTTGTCCACAGAAAGAGAGGATCAAGTTAGAGAGGCATATGGGATCCAGGTTCTCTCCACACATTACAGATGTGCAGGTTTGCAATGCACTGTGCTTCAGCAAGCCTGTGGATAAAAGCATTCTTGGCTTATGAAGCTTTAGGGCAGATAAAGCAGATTTGTGGCTTGAGCTAGATAAGGACTGTGCCTGCTACGAGCTCATTGCCATGTGTGGAGCTGGAGCCTCTAGGGGAATGGCACTAGGATACTGTACCCCCATCTTGCTCTCACATCTTGTCTGGCTTGCTGATTGCCCATCTCCTCCTCACATGAATAATCCAAAGGTGTAGGCTGAGAAAAATTGAAGAAAAAATTTCTCATCCAGGACACTAGACTGGAAAAATAACTCATCTTTCATCCAAGGCCAGATTTCAGCACGGTGATGAAGACTCCATGCTTTTTGCTCCCACTCGGTGTGCTTTCGTGGAAATAAAGCACATACCTCAGTGAAACTTGAGCTGTCAGCTGGAGGTGGCTGCAGGTGGAAGTGGGGCTTCCCTGCTGTCCTCCAGCCAGGCAGGAAAGCTGAGAAGCCTGAAACACTGATCTGGCAGCCACCTCTTCATCAGGTATAAGTAATGGCTTCAAGTCCAAATTGCTTCCTTTCAAACACTTTGGTTGGATTCTGGGTGTAGAAACTTGTGACTTCTGAAGAAACCTTCTGAATACAAAGCATTGATTTTTTTTTTTTTGGGGGGGGGGGCGNTAACCTAATCTTTGTCAGAGCCAGTACCTCTACAGCCAAAGCACTGAGATCTGTTGAGCAGGGAGCCACCATGGGAAGAACAGCTATGTTGTTATTGCCAAGACTTTCTGGTGAAATCGTCCTTACAGCTTTTGTTTTTCTGGCAGGTGTTATGACATGGTTTCAAGAGCAGAAGATAAGAGCCATTAAAAACCATCAGGTCATGGCACAGCATCCCTCACCCTCTTTCTGGAGATGTGGAGAGTATGTGCATCAGCCCTTTCTCAAGAGCTTGAATCTTACCTTTCAGGAGTAGGGAAAAGAGTGGGAGAGAAACTCAAAGACTGTGATTCCATAGCACTTTCTCCAGACAAGAAGTCAGACCTAGGATGGGTCTCGTTTCAAACCCCTGACTTAGTGGCCTGGGTTTGTGACCTTCACTATGTGCAGGATCCAGGCATGCTACCCCAGCTTGCTGAGTGGCAGACCTCAGAAAACATCATGTGCTGCTCCACCGTGAGGATGCCCAGGGCTCACCTGCTGGAACAGGATGAAAAATCCAACTGATTGCCTTAGGGATTGCAAAGAGCTGCTAATAGCAACACTAGTGTAGTCTCCTGGTTGGGAATCAGCACTGAAGCAGATGGAGAGTGGCGAGTGACCCTCCAGAGGGGAATTCAAACACTTGGGACAGGAAAATGCGGAGATTTTCCTGAAGCAGCTACAGTGATACTTGGACACTGGAGCCTCTGGGATGAAGCTGATGGCTCGTAAGAGTAGACTGCTGGAATCCATAGTGTCCCGTGCAGGGGAGAAAGTCTTCAGGAAGTAGAGGGATATGTGGAGTAGTGTATTAATCTTTCTGTTCCTGAATACCCTCGTGGAGGGACAGTAAGTGGAGCCTTCCACAGATGAACATTCAAGCAACCGCCATGTTCCAGGATGTCTGTTCTGCACGGGCAGGTGATGGAGGTGTTACAATGTAAAACCTGTATCCTCCTCTACAGGGACAAGGAGTGGAGATTGGCATGAACATGTGTTTAAACTTGTAATCTTTGAATTTTCTGTACTTTGTAGGGTAAGGGGAACTGTTTGTTGTCCTGTCCATACAAACTGCCTGGAAGGAAAGGTGGAGTTTGTGGCCTCTGTGTGTGCTAAGACTGTGATGATGTTAAAAGATTCTGTAATGAAATCATGTTCAAACGGCAGTGTTCCCCTAAAATGTGGACTTTGGACTGCAAAAATGCAGCTTCAGTTCTGGAAACATGTTTTGCCTGAAAGCAGGACTTGATGTCCTTGATAAAGCCTGACTTGACTTGATCAAGTCAGCTTGATGCTATTGAAACAGGAGCTGGGGCTCCTCATTGATATCAGTACCTCAGGGACTGTAGACCTAGGCTGTCATTTTACTGGTATGTCTGGTTCAGGTCCTCTCTGGTCTGCTCTCTAATGCCCAGCACCAGCTCCTTGCTCTTGCTGCAGGCAGAGGGGACGCTCACACATGTTTCCTCTGGTAGCTACAGAACCTACAGACAAGGCTGCAGAGAAGCAATTGTAAACCTGGCACCTCCCGTGTTCCTATACCTCTTCCCAAAGTTTTCAAGGACAAGACCCTGGACCAGAGGCAAACTTGCTGTTTGCTCACAGAGAAGAAACATGACAGAGGCTTTGCCAAAACCAGCTACTGGCTGCTGTCTCCTGTTGCCGGATGCTGCCAGCCCCCAGTCCTCCCCCAGAGAGACGTCTGTTCACCAGCAGTCAAGCTGTGGTCTTTCAATTGGATCCATGTGTTCATGATGAGAGGTCTGGAGAACTGAATTGTCCCTGGTTTGGGGTTTTCTATCAGGCACTCCTACAACCTTCAATTATCTGGATTGCCCAGAAAGGATGTAGGAGGCTGGTTTCCCTGCAGGGTTTCCAGCAGTTCCTCTGAGTTGTTCCTGCCCCATTTTCCTTTTCAGGCACCATTCACCTTTTCCTTCTGTGCTTGTCTTTGTGCCTCGCTGAGGGAGGGCTGTGCTAGATCGTAGCTTGATTACAGGCACATCTTTTATCTTTTGTGTCTGACAGAGATGTGCTGAGCAGAGAGGATGTTGGTTCTGCTTTCGTCAGGCAGCTAGGTGTGCACATGTGAGTAGGCTCTAGGTGTGCACACATGAGTGTTTTCAGGCTGCTCAGTTTGCCTGATCTCATACACACTGTTCAGCTGTTAAGCACTGAAGCTTCTCCTGTGAGCTTTACCACATTCACTGCCACGGTCTAGGGACAGGCACAAATAACTGAATTTGTGACTTCATGACTTCGTGGCAGGGCACATTTTTAGTATGTCCATACTATTTATGCTGCTGTGTGAAGAGACACTCAAATAGGTAACTTCAACCATTTGGGGACCTTTAAACTGCCAGAGAGACGCAGGAGAAATCTCAGTGTAAAATGAAAATCCAGTTTCTGTGCCCAAGAAAAGAATTACAAAATAAACAAATAAAACAGGATTTCTTGCTCATTTCTGCTTCTCTCTCTCTATTTTTATCTTTGTAGGTGGAAGCTGTCAGAGTCCAGATGGATGGGGGACATAAGGGAGGGCAAAGAACTGCATGCAAAAGACAGTGAGTACATGCCTGCACTTTCACCTCCCCGATGTCAATTTTGTTTATCATATGCTGAAGCTGGAAAATCTCAAGACTCTTTGGACTGGAGATAAGCATTTGAGTTCCACTGGCAGTCTTAGTATAAACATAGGACTTACTGTGTATATGTGGTCAAGATTATTTAATTCACGTTGGAGGTCTATTGATGCTCAAATTAAAAGATATGTCACACATCTGGGAAAAATATTCTAACTTCCTTGTGAGCCTGATCTCTTGGGCTGATTTAAGATACCATCAAAGAGAATCCAAGGAAAGATGGAATATTGCTCTTCTTTCTTCTGTACCTCTGTATTGCTCACTTCCTTTGAAGAGCATTTGCTTGTTTTGGTTCAGAGGAGTCCCAGTTAATAATGAANTTCAAACCTACTTGGATAAGAATCTTGTTCATTATCTGTTTGCGTATCTAGTTATTACCCTATATCATTAAACTCCTCTTCAAATTTTTATGATACTTTGTGCAAATAAACATTTCCCTTGTTAATAGTAGCAGATTAGGCTGGTAGAAGAAGAGAATTTTATTGTGATACTGTATTTGGCCAGGGGGAAACCTTATTACAAAACTATACATTTCCTGAGCATCAGCCTACAGCTACAGACGAAACAAGGACCTCTAATGTTTTGCGTTAGAGCAAAAATTCAAGCATATGAGTAAGAGAAAGGGAGGTGTTAAGTGTTGTGCCAAAAGCAGGCAAGAAGTGTTCTGCTGTACGTGACCCAGGGAGCTGGGCTGAAAAGCTGCACAGCGTTCTCTGGATTCACATCAAATACGTGAAAAGCAGCAGTTGTCAGGCAGTGGAACAGCTCTGCAACACGAGGAACAGCAGCTGGGTGCCTGCCCACCACACTCCTGGCCACAGGGATGTCTGGAGAGAGGGACTGTTCCCTGCAGCCTCTACCCTGGAAAGCAAGTCCCAGGAGGGCTTAGCACACAAAGTCAGTCCATGGAGGGCTGAATAACTTGCTGGCTTTTGTTTCATGACTTGGCAGCTGAGGTGGGCACAGATTTCAGAGGCCTCCGTTGCTTCAGTTCGGAGGCACATCTGTATGTCTCTGGTATATACTGTTAATAAGACTTGAATTAGCTAAAAAAATGTTGATTTTGCAAGCTATTGTACAAATCATTATGGCTGCAAATTTGGTCCAAATTTTTTATATTTATTTTTAATGTAACCTGTGACAGATGGGACCTGTACTCTATTTTGCCCTGTTGAGACCACACCTGAAATATTGTGTCCAGTTTTGGGCTCCCTAGTTCAAGAGAGACAGGGAGCAGCTGGAAAGAGTCCAGCAGAAAGCTACGAGGATGACTGGGGGACTTGAGCATCTCCCCTATGAAAAGAGACTGAGAGTTGTTTAGGTTGGAAAAGAGAAGACTGAGAGGAGATCTGATTAGTGCGTACAAATATCTGAGGGGTGGGTGTCAAGTGGAGGGAGCCAATCTCTTTTTGCTGGTTGGCAACAATAAGACAAAGAGCAACAGCTACAAACTGGAACATAGAAGGTTTCACCTCCACATGAGGAGAAACTTCTTTATGGTGAGGGTGACAGAGCACTGGAACAGGTTGCCCGGAGAGGTTATGCAGTCTCCTTCTTTGGAGTCTTTCAAAACCTGCCTGGATGCGTTCCTGTATGAACTACCCTAGGTGATCCTGCCTTGGCAGTGGGGTAGGTCTTGATGATCTCTGGAGCTATCTTCCAACCCCTAAAGTTCTGTAATTCTGTGATTCAGGTCATGAAAGGGGTCATAATAGAATCTCTTGCTCCAGAACTGAACTCATCTTCCAGAGAGAGTTTGGGGGCAATACCATCAGTGAGTAGCTAGATGCAGTTCCTTACCACTGCAGAAACTCCAGTCTTACTGTCATTTGCCTGTGCAGTGCCTTTTGACCATCGATCCACCGATTTGTGTAAGCAGTAATCAGATCATAGAACCATCAAGGACTGGAAAAGATCATGGAAGATTATAGAATCATAGAATCATAGAATGGTAAGGTTGGAAGGGACCTCAAGGATCATCTAGTTAAAACCC
>VWZE01024882.1:234404-291142 GCA_013396675.1 Eubucco bourcierii
TTTTTTTTTTTTTTTTCCCTTGGAGTGGGGGAGGTTGGAGGTGAGGGGTAACAACACTTTCAGAAATGCCTGTGAGTTTGCCTCTTCGGACCTGTTATTTGTTTGATAGCAGGGATCAGCACCAGTGCTGTAAGTAGAGGTTTCTAGGTGCCAGCACCACAGCTTTGAGAGCTGCAGCATCCTTCTTGGGCAAAGCACCGCTCCTTCCAGCCCTCCTGTGGCCTGGGCTTCCCTACGTTAAAGTAACAATATGGTTGCAGTAGGAAAGCTGGAGATAGAGCTGCCAGCAGCTCTCAGTAGATCTTCTCTCTGGGTGGTGTATACAGGTGTGTTTGGGTAGCAGCTATGATAAATGCTGGAATTCCTTCTGCATGAAATGTGCAAATCATGGGCACAAACGTGAGGAAGAGAAGGTGCATTGGTTCCAAACAGGACAGTTTTTCTTTCTAATTTTATTTATCAAACATTTGATTAGAGTAAAATACTGCCTACACAAGTGTGTGGCACCATGGGCACCACCTTCCTGAGCAGGGCTGTGGAAAAAACTTGGGACTGGGCCCATGTCAGAGCAGCAGTGCAGTTTCAAACTTTATTCTGTTTGTGACACAGCTACCATAGCTCTCCTTTGTTGAGAGTAATGCAGGTTTTGTGGCTTTGAATAAACTCCTTGCAAGCAGAGTTAAGAGAGCAGAGCACATGAGTTTTCGTAAAGTTGGGAAAAATTCCCTCAGCTATAATAGAGGTTGTGATATTGAAGGCAGAAATCACAGGGTACCAGAGGGAACTTCAGAAAGGTCAGTGTTGGGGAATAAGGCAGATCATGGCTCTGCGTAGCCAGGCTCAAGAGGTGATTAAAATCTGATTAGTGTACTGAGTCCAGTTCTGGGACTCTCATTTCAAGAGAGACGTTGAGGTACTGGAGCATGTCCAGAGAAGGGCAACGAAGCTGGTGAGGGGCCTGGAGCACAGCCCTGTGAGGAGAGGCTGAGGGAGCTGGGGATGTTTAGCCTAGAAAAGAGGCTCAGGGGTGACATCATTGCTGTCTACAACTACTTGAAGGGAGGTTGTAGCCAGGTGGGGGTCGGTGTCTTCTCCCAGGCAATCAGCAACAGAACGAGGTGACACAGTTTCAAGTTGTGCCAGGGGAGGTCTAGGCTGGATATTAGGAGGAAGTTCTTCACAGAGAGAGTGATTGGCATTGGAATGGGCTGCCCAGGGAGGTGATGGAGTTGCTGTCCCTCAAGAAGTTCAAGAAAAGACTGGATGGGGCACTTAGTGCCATGGTCTAGTTGATTGCCTAGGGCTGGGTGATAGCTTGGACTGGATGATCTTGGAGGTCTCTTCCAACCTGGTTGATTCTATGATAACCAGATGGGAGAGTGCAAATAAGCAGACTGTACTTTGCATATTTGAAGAAGTTGCTGCAAGTCATTCATTTGCTATAATGTTACATTTAGTTCAGCTGCTCAGGGTAGGAAGGGATACCCACCATGAGAGAATTCAGATCCTCCTCTAAGATTGCAATTTTTGCAGGGCTCTCTGTAGATATCTCTGTATACTTTTACAATACATAGGTAACAGCTGGGTCACCTGAGATCTGAGTGAGGGAGCAGGAGAGAGGACTGTGCATTTCTCTGCAGAGCACCTGAGGCAGTTAGTAGTATAGACCTTAATATGGGGAGGATGGTGCAAAGCAGTGCCCTCAAAATCTGTTCAGGGGACCCAAAACAAGTTTCCTACTGTTTTTTTCTTTTGTGTGCATCTCATGGGGAAATAATGCATCACAATACAAATGCTGAAGCTAGAAAAATTCAAGAGAAACCCTAGTAAGGCCTTGCTGTCCTGAAATACCATGGTCCTGCTCTTGCAGAGAGAGGAAGGTCAAGGCACAACAGGATGATCAGATCCAGGTATTCAAACTTAATCAGTCAGCTCCAGATTTACTCTTTAGATTAGTTTTTTAAATTGTCAGCATTCAAGAATTTTCTTCAACAACCAGAAAACACTTTGCAATGTATAATTTTGCTAACAAAGTCTGAGATTTCCATTTCAGTGTTTTGCAGCAGGAGGTGGAACTTTAAGGAATGTTATGAAATCCATGAGAGAATCACAACAGCTAATAGGGCACTGAGGGTGATAAAATAAGCACTGCCACCCTCCCTAGCCTTGGAGACCTCTTAGGCTGGGAGAGGGGTCTCCAGCAGCTTCCCCACTGTGTTCACTCACTGTGAACAGCAGGCAGAATCTCGTGTAGCAGAAAGATAACACAGCTCAAGGTGCAGAGATTTCCCTCTGAGGGAGAGAGAGTGCTTGTGACAGAGTGGAATAGAGGAGACAATGCACAGCAGGACCGTAAAGAAGTGGCATGTGTCTAGCGTTCTCATCTGTCACTTCTTAGCCTTGCCTGCATGTGAAGGCAAAGGCCATGGTGTCTCATCGGTCTGGTCCAAAGCCCCAAGGCCTGTAAGCAGGGACAATCCTGTGCTAGAACTGATTGCCTATGCAGTTAAGCTGCTGCTTGTAGCTGTAGCTGGAAAGCAGCCCTTCTGCACAGTGCCTTTCCCACCCACGCACACATGGCAGGAGGGAGAGAAATGGTTAAACTCATGACACAGTGATCTGTGAGTCAGACACTTGGCCAAAGCCTCTAGTACTCCCAGCCTCTCCAAAAGCTGAGGTCTCTGGCTTCCTCAGCTGTCATAGAAGACTAACTCTAAAATGGTGCTGTCCGAAGGCACAAAGCTGTTGTGTCCTACAAGGGACCAGGATGTCCTACAACTCTGCTTTGTGGAAGGCAAACTAGATGAGGAAAGCCCATAGTAAGGCCAGAGGTAGGAACTCTTGATCTTGACTAAAATACTCCTCTGATATTAATGTTTTTTTCCTTGTGATACCTATTCTGTTCTCTGCACTGCAATGAAAGTTGGGCCACATCAACCTATGCAGTGACTTCACAAGGCCACAGTCAGGTCTCTTTGCAAACAGCTGTGCAGCCTCTCTGAGCTGGAGGGGAAGGAAAAGGGCCCATAAATTATGTGGTAGGGACATCTGCGTGCTAAGCTGGAGGCATATGAGAAACTCTTAATATCAGAGGGCTTTGCAGAGCCCTGTCTGTGGAGCACCTCAAGCTGGTTTTCTGAACTTTTAGGTCTCTTGTCTGATTCACCCAAGAGATCTCTAAACAACAGGAGAGTTTCTTCCTCTGGGCGAGTCTGGTCAGCACAGGCACAAACCTTAGTGAGGAAGGCTGTCACTGCTGTATGGGTATTGGTAGCAGTGATAGGAGCTGGCCTTTCCAGCATAGACCTGTTAGCAGAACCCTGTGAAGTGCTGCAGCTTGCAGTATAAACTGGAACAGGACAAGTCAAACCTAGGGATTAGTTGGTCACCACGTGGAGAGAGGTCTCTACAGAGGCACAGGGGGAGCTGAGCTGCCTGTTTTCTTCAGGTAATGCTGTTTCTCCTGGAAGTGAGGCAGCACCTCAGCTGCATTGCTGATTCACCCTCCTCCTGCACTGCCAATGAACCAAACATGCTCTTGGTGTCCACTCAAGTTTTGACTTTTCCAAGAGTTACCTCAAAAAAAAGCCATTCAAGGAGGAAAGTCCCTTTCTGGACTGGAGTTAGGCCTTCTTCGTAAGAGATCAGGCATGCCAATTTTTGGATTGTGTTGAGCTGACCACCAAGCAGAAAAACTTCTATACTGCTGCCACTGTTACTGCAACAACACACTTGTTCTGTATGCTATCAAGAGGCCACGTTCATTAATGTTACTGTCCTCTAGACACAAAGGTGACCATTGCCTTTTCCTCCATGTTCTTTGCTATTGATGTTGCTTGGGTTTTGTCTGTGAATATTCTTCCAAGTCCTGGGTTCCTCTGAACATGTATACATTCCCAAGACTTTTCAAACTAGATCTCTAACTCTTCTGCTACTTAAGTTATCACAACCCTGCACAAATCATACTGCCATGTGCAGCTGGACCTCAGATACCCAGTGATAGGTCAAATGCTCAAGATGTATGTATTTTCAAGTGCTTGTTTATTCATCCCTTCACTTCATGGGCTGTTCAGGCTACAAAACAGCACACTTAAAAGCAAGAGATTTTGCACTTTTAATACAGAGGGACAACACCACACCCATATGGTGAGTTAGAGATGGAAAAGGACTGCTGCACGCTTTTACTGGTTGTCTGGCCAAGAAGGAAAAGAGAGGAGCACAGATGTGCTCCGCATCTATGTGGATCAGGGTTGGTGGAGTCAACATGGGCATGGGTGTACCAGACACATGCCTGGAGAGAAACTGAAATCAGAAGATCTTGATGCACCGCCAGTAGTTCTGCCACCTGAACCCTCCCTTCAGATTGACAGAAAAGATAAAGCAGTTTTAAGTCATTCACCCATAGCACGACAAAGGAAATATGTGGATTGCTTTTAGCTTTCAAGTTAATATAAAATCTGATTAGTGGCCCCACGATGTGTCACAGTGATGGAGAGGTCCTGTTTTTCACAGATAAGGTTTACAAGGAGCATTTACTGACTTTTGTGTCTTCCCAGAAGAGAGAGTATGTTGTATCTTGTGCTTAACATGTAACTTGCGCTTTCCCACAGGCATCTAAATATCCAGAGAAACTGCTGAGATGTTCCGAGAAGCATTTTTTTCCACCCTCCTTTGTGTGGTTCTAGTCCCCCTCCATGCTCAGTTTGATGTGGATTCTGGAGATGTCAGTCCCACCTCCTGTGCAGGTAATTTGGGTGTCTGTCTCCTTTATAGGCAGCAATTTCACTGAAACCAATGGCCGTGCTGTTACAGAGCTTGCTCACAAGGAGCTGACAGTGGCACATTACACTCCTCTTGCCCCTTTGTGTGCCTGGGCAGTGTGTTGGAGTAGTGACCAGTCTGTAGGGAACACCAGCCTCCACCAAAATTCCCATCTTTAGGTTTGTCTTGGTGTGCAGAGAGGTACAGACAGAAGAGCTGGAGACTGCCAGTGGTGGCTTCCCCCAGCTGATACAATAATGGATACTAGGGAGTCTGCAGAGCCCAGCATTATATCTGATGTCAGATAATAATCTGCTTTGAATTTGATGTTTTTGGTGCTTTTCAGTTTCAATGCAGAGGAGGTGATTTATGTGCCCAGCCAGGTTTTTACAAAAAATGGCAAGATTTTGCAAGACTGCTTTGATACTGTGGAGTTCTTAGGATTTTGAAGTCTTGGGCACTGGAGTCTGACCCAAACACAGATGCTGCTGAAAGAGCTAGGTGGACCTTGTTCATTTTTCCAACATCACACTTGAGCACAATCTTTCTGAAAGTGTTTATAAATCAGAGAACAACCAGCAGTCTGTCAGAAATTTAGTGCAAGAGAGAAAGTCATACGCCTTTCAACCTGTCACTTAGTCCTCAGTTTCTCCATCTCCTCCAACTCAGCTGAAAGTAACTGCTGATTAGAAAGAGCTACAACAGCCTTACAGGGAGCTAAACCTTGAGCTTTGCACTGTGGTTTGCTCTCTTCACAACTCTGTGTGCTGTCTATATATCTTTCTTGGTCAAAGTTTCTAAGGGACAGTAAGGAGTGTGCAGTGATGCATGAAGTGTTCTGAAATGGTCTGAATAATTGTCTCCATGCAGAAAAAAGGAACTGCCCCATCAATGTGTACTTCATCATTGACACCTCAGAGAGTGTTGCTCTGCAGACTGTCCCTATCCAGAGCCTCGTGAATCAAATAAAGCGGTTCATCCCTGTGTTCATTGATAAACTGGAGAGTGAGCTCTATCAGAACCAAGTCTACATCACTTGGCAGTTTGGTGGACTTCATTACTCCGATGTGGTGGAAATTTACAGCCCTTTAACAAGCAGCAAAGACATCTACCTCCCCAGGCTGTCGGCTATTAACTACCTTGGCCGGGGCACCTTCACAGACTGTGCTATCTCAAACATGACGGAGCAGATCCAGACCCAGATGGCCTCAGGTGTGAACTTTGCAATAGTCATAACTGATGGCCATGTCACTGGCAGCCCTTGCGGGGGAATGAAGATGCAGGCTGAGAGGGCACGAGACATGGGGATCAAGCTCTTTGCAGTGGCCCCCAGTGAGAATGTCTATGAGCAGGGACTGCGGGAGATCGCCAACCTGCCACACGAGCTGTACCGCAACAACTACGCCATCACGCTGAAGGACACTTTGGACATCGATGTCAACACTATCGATAGGATAATCCAAGCTATGGTATGGAGCTGCAGGGAGTATAATGGGAGGGTCAGGAAAAGCAGCACATGGATTCTGAGTGACTCCACAGTGGGTTTTGGCCACTGTGAACTCTGGAGAGCACCTTTTGCTAGGAAAAGCCTCCATACTGTTTTTCTGCCTTTTTATAATGTCCTTTCAGCACTTGTGGGCCAAATGGAGTGTTGGTTTCCCTGGTTGGATGCTTAACTGGGACTCCTTAGTTTGTGCCTCCACTCCCTGGCATGTCTGGGCAGGCTAACCACCCTAGTCCTGGCACTTGCTGAAGTGCCATCTTGCTTCCCATCTAGGGGCATGTGAAAGAGTCTGCAGCACTGAGACATACATGCATCAGCAGGGGCTTGAAGGCCCAATCTGTGACACACTGTTAATCAGGGATTCTGTTGAGAACATTTTTTTAAGCCATGGGACTTTTACCACCTCTTCCCCCTTACCATGTGGTTTTTGGTGAGGGAGCTGATTACCTTAACTGATTCTCTTTATCTTTTTTTTTTTTTTTCTCCTTTGCAGAAACATGAAGCCTATGGAGAGGTGAGTGAGAAGCATCTCTATGACATTGTCACGTGACACTTTTAAATTGACTCTCCTATAGAAGACCAGCTCATACTTGGAAGAAGCAGAACAGATTTTGCAGTGAGCTGCACAGGATGGGTCTCTGCCCACCTGTGGTTCAACACAGGGCCTGGGCACTTATCCCTTTACCCAGTGGTTAAAATGTTTTTTTAGACTCTTCACGCTCTGCCTCCTCTTCAACTGCAATAAATTCAAGCCTATTGAATTCAAGTTATTTCATTCCTTTGGATGCATGTTTTGTAGCTGCTACACAAGCTGAAGCTCCTGCCCTGCTGATATCACCTGCCCAGGGTTTGACATACACGGGGCAGAGCATGCAGAGCAATGCTCCCAAAGGCATGCACATCCACTGATAGCCCCACAAAAGCAAGCCCACACCACCTCGTCTGATGCTTAGCAGATTTGTTCTTTCCATTTGGGCCCAGAGCCAAGCCATAATGAATGTGCTTGTGGCAACCTTCTGCTTTCAATTTCCAGGCAGCACATTTTCACTTGTTTGTTGCTGCCTCAACTCTGACCCAACTGTGTCATAATAGTTTATAGCCCTGTGGTCAAGGGGAGAGGTGCACGGAGAACCATGGTGCAGAGCTGAGCTTTGGGTGTACGCTGGCTCAGCACATGAAGCAGCCAGCATGCTGCAGCACAACGGTTATACCTCCTGTTTAATTTATTTGTTATACCTCCTGTTTAATTTATTTGTTATACCTCCTGTTTAATTTATTTGTTATACCTCCTGTTTAATTTATTTGTTACACCTCCTGTTTAATTTATTTCAGTGCTACAAGATGAGCTGCCTGGAGATTGCAGGTCCACCAGGTCCTAAGGGATATCGAGGCCAAAAGGTAAGCCACCCTGTCCTGTGAGAATAATGCTTGTGCCTACCACAGACACTGCAGGGTGCCCTACATCCCCTCTCAACTGCAACAGCCTTCACAGGCGTAGCACTCACATGGCAAATAACTCCCCAGCGCCTGACTTGGCCCTGGGAGACTGCCATGGTCCAATGAGTGCAGCACACAGCCAGCACCACTGTCTCATGTCCATGCCAAGGCTGATGTATCGACAGCAGCGTAGAGAGGCATCCACATGTTTGCCATACCAACCACAGCCAGCCAACTAGGCCTCAGCACCTGAGATCAACAGGAGTGAGGCAGCAGATGTCTCCTATTCTTCCACCTTCAAAAGCAGAGCTCTCACATGTGCAAGGCATGAGATTCTCCTGCCTTCAGCTCTGTGTGCCCTCATTCTCATACAACCCTTCCCCAGCTTCTCCAGGCAGCTCCCACTCAGCCAGCATGCTCCCCCAAACTCTGTAGAAGCAACTGCAGTGAACTTGGTGCTCCCAGAAATTGCCATTTACTTGTAGTCAACACCAAGTCCTTCCTTACAGTGTTGTGGTTTTTTTTCCCTTTCCCTAGGGTGCAAAGGGAAACATGGGTGAGCCAGGATCCCCTGGGCTGAAGGGACGACAGGTGAGTTTTTGGAAAGTCATCGCCACTGCAACCAGTAGTGCCACCCCTGCATGAATTGGGAATGCATCTCTGCCACACTCCAGCTAACTCTCCATGTCTTCTTCCCTTAAGGGTGACCCAGGTATTGAAGGTCCGATCGGATACCCTGGTCCCAAGGTAAGAATCCTGTAGCTGGTAAGGGAGCTCTTTGTGTTGTTTGAGTTTTAGTAAAGCTCTGCTTCTCCTTATTTCCCTGTTTCCCATTCAAGACCCTGACTACAGACCAACTGCCTCCACTCCTGCTGATTCTCAGGCATTAACAGTGTTCATCTTCTTTTATTTTTGTCTAGGGTGTCCCAGGGCTGAAAGGAGAGAAGGTGAGAAAGAAGAGACCAAATGGCATGCCTGGGCACTTGGGGACTGTGGGAGGGGCACCTCTCTGTTGCAAAGATGGAGAGTTTAGCTGTAATGGGGGAAATAATAACCCTAAAAATATGTAATTGCAGACATGAGGAGGGGTTTGCAGGGACATCCCAAAGCCTGTATTTTTCATGGATTGCTCATAATCTTTTGAAGTGTTGAATGTTTTTACTGAGGTAAATGCAGAGCAATGCAGGCAGGTTGTCTGACTCTTGTCCTCTTCTTTCTGCAGGGCGAGATTGGATCTGATGGACGGAGGGTATGGAAGGACATTTCCTGACTTGCATTTTGTCCCGGATACCAACTCTTGAGTGTGCATTAACAGGTCACTGATCCCTCTTTTTCTGATCTTGATCTCAGGGTGCCCCTGGTTTGGCAGGCAGGAACGGCACTGATGGACAGAAGGTAACACCACTTGGGAGCACCCTGTAGTGTGGCTGCTGCTGTTCCATTTCTTTACCCACCCTTTTCTCCACGGGTTGTTTTGTTTCTCCCATCCCATGCACTAGGTTTTTATTCTGACTGAGGTTTCTGTGAACTTATTTGCATATTCTGCATTTGAGCTGGCTGGAGATTAATTAATTCAAGTCACAGAAGTTCTAACTCTTCATCAGCAAGCTCTCTGCAGGAGCAGGATGCATAACTGGGGTTGCTCCTGCTGTAGAAGGTCACCATCTGAATGTTTCTATCTCATTTGAGCATTAGGGACCTCTACAGGACACATATGCAGAACGCTTTGCAGGAATTAGATTTTCAAGGCAGTTTGCCAGAGTATCTGAAATTTCATCTGTAAGCTACTGCTTGTTCTTAATGTTAAAGCCCTAAAGCCAGGTTCAAATACCTTACAACAAAATCGCTGAAATCCTCTGTCCCCTCTATCATGAGTGTTGAGGGCTGCAATCTCCCTTAGGTCTGCAGGTCATGCAGATACACTGCAGCAGCACAGCCTAATTAGACAATTTTGTTTTGTTCTGCACTTTCTTGTATACCCAGCCAATTACATCTGTAAGGTAATACCAATCCTTCTTCCCACTCCTCAAATTCCTGCTGAAGCTTTAAAATGCTAAAGTCATCCAGACACCACTGCCAGGGTGAGCTGTCTAAGTGCTGCTGGCAAAGCTGATTTGGGACAGGAAGCAAGGTGAATGTGAGCTGCTGTTACGTGAGATGTGTGGTGGAGGAACAGCACAACAACGAATGTGAGGGACCACCAAATCCAGCCTCAGGCGTGTGTCCATCATCCAGGACATACTTGCAGAATGAGTGTGTTTGAATTCCTACCAACATCCTTGTTACTACTTCAGGCTTTTAGACTACTTTCTCTTCTCTGTTTGTCTCTGCACACCACACTCCTGTTTAAAGAATACTCTTGCTATTTATTCTCTGGCTGATGACATATACGGTCAGCAGAGTATGTTAAAACTTGGTTAACTGTTAACAGGAAAAGTTCTATTATCCCTTCAGACACCTACAGCTTCTGTGTCTTCTTATTTTGAATGCTATCACTCCAGGGCAAGCTGGGGAGAATTGGACCACCAGGATGCAAGGGAGACCGAGGTGATAAGGTAGGAATGCTTTACTCTTTCTTTCAACAAATCAGTTGTGTAGCTGCTGGATGAGTTGCACATGTAGAAAGATGGCCAGCGGGAAGTTACTGACTCCTTTTCCAACCGATTGCACGATCTGATCTCAGGCCTGGAACTTCCAGAATTGGGACCGCTCTGATTTTTTTTTATGCCACTCCTCCATAGACAAGTAAGCTGGGATCCCTCAGTGACCCTCACTTCACACAGAGAGGAGGAGTTGCTGCTTTCATCAGTGCAAACCACAAGCAAAAGCTATTTTATTCTCTAGTGCAACTTCCTAAGACAGTTGATTTTATTCTTCAAGAAAACCATTTATTGTTGCCACTGCAAAATGTGTGACTTTGTCTTCTCCCTCCCTAGGGCCCTGATGGCTATCCAGGAGATGCAGGAGACCAAGGTGAAAGAGGAGATGAAGGCATAAAGGTACAAGGGCTCTGAACACTGACCAGAGTGTGGGTAAAGGCCACCAATGGGGACAACTGAACAACATTGCCTGTATTTGCTCTTAAATCCTTTGTTACTCATGGGGTCCATAGACTCTCGAGTCTGTATCCTATCACAGGACTACAAGATCCAAATGAAGAGCCTTGGTGGCTCTGCTCCTTGAGCTCCTCATGATGTACAGTAGCAGTGCACAGAAACATGCTGATACAACAGGCAATAATCATTGCTCTCTGGCTGTTTCAGGGAGATCCTGGCCGACCTGGTCGCAGCGGACCCCCAGGACCTCCAGGAGAAAAAGGAAGCCCAGTAGGTTCATGCAACCTTTGGTTTCTTATTAAGTTCTGCTCTATGTGGCACAGAGTTGGAGAGCTATCAGCCGCTTGTCTTGCGGCAACTGCAGCACAAAGATGACTGCTTGCCAAGGTATCATCATGATCCTGTAGATTAGCCTATTGGCATGGAGAAAGCACAAACCCCTGGGTAGTTGAGTGAGCTCTCTCATGGCATGTGGGCCCGCCAATACAGTGGGAAATGTCATCTGGGCAATGGGCACTGCACTTTTCCTTCTCTTCCCATCTTCTCCTGAGTAGAAAGGCCCTGTTTTGCCATGGCTTCCCCTGCCAGTCTCTTGTCTTCCTCACTGTTTGTGGAAGTGACAGTGTTTGCAGGTTGGTTTTATTCACATGAGTCAAGTTCAGCAATACTTGATCAGATGAAATAGGTATCCAGCTTTAGACAGTGCATGACAGATGCTGTAAGATAAGGCTTTGCACTGATTGATGGAGAAAAGGTGACAGAGCATCACAGTGCTCTGAGGCTGGAGCCTGTGCATGTTATCTTTGACATGTAGACACGGTGAATGGGTGGGAGCTTAAGTGGCGTGCTCATACACACATCTGCCCAAGGGTGGCCTGCCTGACACAGGGCAGGGGGATTGTGTGAGTGCAACTTGATCTCACTTCAATAAATTGTTTTTGTTTGTTGTTGTTTGTGTGTTTGGTTTTTTTTCTCCTCCAAGGGACTTCCAGGCAATCCTGGAGCTCAAGGGCCTGCTGGAATTAAGGGAATAAAAGGTGAAGCAGGATCTTCTGGACCTAAAGGAGAGCCTGTAAGTGTCTGAATAGCTCGCTGCACACAGTAAGTACACCATGGGAATCTAATGCAGTTGCATAGATGAGCTTTGGGAATCTGCCCTATTTAGACTGCCTACCCTGACTTCTCCATCCCAAAAGATGTGCATACACTGATCTCCTTGTGTCTTCCATAATACTAAGCCTGATATTAAAAAACTCGCCTTAGAGAAACATCCTATATTCCCATATAACCACAAATGCCTTTGTGAATGCCCGGGGACCCTTTGGCTGTACTCTAGCAAGTCTCCCAAACTTCCAGCTTCTCACAGGAGCTCACAGAGTCCAGAGCTTATCGTGGTTATCTTGAAAAGAGCAGCATTGAGCTGTAGCCATGTCATGACACCAGTGGTGCCGTGGAGACCCAAACTAACATGATAAGGGACTGCAAAATTTGGAGACTGGGCTAGAGAGAACATGCCCTGGAAAAATACAGTAGCACAAGTCCACTAGCACCAAGAGCTCAGAGCCCAACTGTCTTGTGTCTTGTGCAAGATCTACTGGGGGAAGCAACACCAGAGGAGCTGGCAGTAAAACAGAACCTTTATCCCTAAAGGAATGAACCACGAGTGATCACCATCCTGAAAAAAAAGTCTGGCTGTAACTTCCCCCAGGCAGTGCCAGCACGGGCATCCTTGCCTCCCTGCTGCCAGGCACATGCTCACTAAGGGGGCAAGGAAATGTCTCTTAGACCAAGAGGGAGAAGGCAGGGCAGTCAGGTGTCACTGTTCAGGTAGCATCCACCTTCACATCCCATTTATGTGACCTTCTGTGTCTGTCAAGGGTCGACGTGGAGATCCAGGGACAAAAGGCAGCAAAGGCAGTCCTGGGATCAAGGGAGAAAGGGTGAGCAAAGCAACTACCCAGACCTTTGCAAATGAGCGCAGGGTGCTCAAGACTGGTGTGCATGATCTGTTAGTTCCCAGCTATGAACTGTTCAACAACAGAGAGGGGAACTGCAGTGGGCTATGCTCTGTTCCTACTGCAGCTGGTGTCTTGATGCTGTGTTTCAAGACAAAATAAACACCAGATTTGAGACTGGCATCATGATGTCTCCTTGCTTCAAGGAGCACTGCTGTGCACTCAAACAGCACTGAGACATCCCTGACCAGGAATATCTTTACCCTCCTCACAGGGAGATCCTGGTCCAGAGGGTCCTCGTGGTCTGCCTGGTGAGGTTGGAAGCAAAGGAGCAAGGGTAAGCTTGGAGCAGGGGTGACAGCCAGGAGGGAGGCAAAGCAGTGCCGCTGAGTGGGGCAGCTCACCTGGTTCCCTGCTCGTGCACACCTGCCTGTACCTGCCTCTCTACATTCTTACATATTGCTTTGCTTTACAGGGAGACCAAGGACTGCCAGGACCTCGAGGCCCTTCAGGTGCTGTGGGAGAACCAGGCAGGATAGTAAGTCATTCTGGGACATCTCTCTGACCGTGTCTTCTTACTGTAGTGAGAGGTTGCTCTACTGACATAAACTGGCTGAACTGTTGCTTCCAGGGGAAACCTGCCTGACCTTTTCTCAAGGAGGCTCAAAAAATTTCCCCTGAGGCCCTTCTGAGTCCTTTTTGTCACTGCCCCAAGAAGGGCCTGCTGCTCCGTCACTCCCATGTCATGGTGTTCCATGATAGATATCCAATATAGACAGGGCCACACGAGAAGGAAATGAAGCACCTTTTTACCCTGAGTCTGTGGTTAGTCCAGCACCCCACTGTGCAGGTAGTGCCATGAAATCTATGCGGCTTCACAAGATACAGGAACACAAGTGCCAAATCAGTCATTGTCACAGTAACCTGGTCAGGAGTGGAGATGCTCTCACAGCAGCATCTCAAGAGCTCATTTCCCCATCGTGGTCCCTTGTGTGGCCTGGGAGCCGCAGGAAACATCCTCACCTGCTTCCTTCACTCTCCCCAACACTATTCTGCAGGGATCACGTGGAGACCCTGGTGACTTAGGCCCAAGAGGTGATGCTGGACCACCAGGACCAAAGGTAAAGTACCTGAATGTACTCTGCATTTGAAAGGGTATTTTGATAAGGTTTTTCCATTGCTCTTTCTAAAGAGGGCAATTCCCAGTGCAGAAGTGTGTGCCTTGGGAAGAGGGTGGCTCAGACCCAGACCTCTATGTGGGGCTGAGGTACAGGCCTTGCTCTGGCTAAGGCAGCTCTGTTTACATCCCTCACCCTGCACACATACTGGGGAGTCCCTGCCATGAGGTGTCCCTATGACTCTACAATGCCTCAGTCTGCACAGCTGTTCCAAATATTTCATGGCTAACTGCAGAAGTCACAGCTCCTGGTGGTGTCCCACCTCAATAAAGACAGCTCTGGCTCACACTGGCATTGCCAGGTCAGAAAGGCTGGAGATTCTGGTTTTCATGAGTCATCTCTTTTTTTTCTTTTTTTTTTTTTCTTTTTTTCTACCCAAGGGTGACAGAGGCAGACCTGGCTTTAGCTACCCTGGACCCAGAGGACCTCAGGTATGAACATCTCATCCAGGCCAGGTGTATATGCCATGAGGAAGCCCATTTTGATGGAAGTAGCTACTGAAGATGAGCAGCTGGGAGAAGAGTGAAGGAAGAAGAAAAATGATCAGGGTCACAAAAAAACGTGAAGCCCACAAAGGGGATCAGGGGGTTGAACAGCAGGACTGAACCTGGTGCTGAACTGTTTCCAGTAGTCCAGTGGCAGAAGTGCTGGGGATACAAACCTCGATGGTGGTGATGAGGAAGTAGCTGTGCCTACCCCAGTCATCAACCTGAAGCTACTCCTTCTGTTCAGCTTTGTGTCCCACACTGCAGAAACTGGGATATATGCATGCATGGTGGGTGCTAACTTCTCCCTCCTCTCCCTTTGCAGGGTGACAAGGGCGAGAAGGGGCCACCAGGACCCAAGGTGAGCATGTTTGTCTCTGTCACCTGTTTTTTGTACTGACTGAAACACCAGTTAGTTGTCGCCCAGCCCTCTGGGTATATGACCAAGGAACCTGTCCTGCCAGCAACTGCAGTTACAGACCTGGGGTGTATGTCCCAAGCCCATCTCCCTTTGAACACATCTTAAATATGCTTTGCAAGACTTCTCAATTCTTAGTTAATGCTATGGAAACATGTTTTATTTGCTCTGTGCTGAGCTGCTGGTTTAGAGGGTGCTCTCCCAGGCCAGGCCAGACAGGCATCTGTTTTTCATGGCTCATAGTAGTAATGCCTCTGAGCACATCCATATGTGCTCTATGCTGGATCTGTTTCTCCTTCCTTTGAGCAGGGGGTAAGAGGTGAGCTTGGACCGAAAGGAGCACAAGGAACCAAAGGAGTGAAGGGGGAACCAGTAAGTAGACTCCCACATTTCTGTTAGATGTGCTGGGGATGGCACTGTCTGCTACCTTCCCTGTACCCAAGCTCAGCTGTGGCAGGGCTGTGTCTGATGAGGGGGCGAGGAGGAGCTCTAAACGCCAGCAGTTTCATCACCAGCTTTGGCAGGGAAATCTTCAACTCTTCCTTATTTCTTCCCTAGGGTGATCCTGGGCCAGGAGGAGAGCCTGGACCCCGCGGCCCAACTGGTGAACCGGGACCCAAGGTACGGTACCATGCCTTTGTGCCTGAGCACATGTTCCAGCTCCCTTCACTCTTCCTCATTTCCTCTTGATACTCTAAAGCCCAGCAGGTCTCCCAGCAGCAGGACTTGCTGGAGGGGACACCAGCTGCCAGACATGTCTGCTAACTCCCCCAAAAGGCTTTCCTTCCTGTGGCAAACCTCTGCAAAAAAAAAAACAAACCAACATGTCTTTGATGACTCTGACATCATGGGAAACCTGTGCCTGAAGTCCCTGTGCTTTCTTTACAGGGAAGCTCTGGCCCACCAGGAGATCCTGGCCTGACTGTAAGTAGCACTATCCTGCAACCCCCAGCACTCCTCCTTCCTCTTCCAGAACATGCCTTTCGTGTGCACAGCCTATCAGGTTACAGGGTATCAGGTCCTACCACTGCCTGACGAAGGTGGCTTGTGGCTTCCCATGGAAGACAAGGAAAAGGGGTCTGGGACTAGCTGGGTGGGAAGGGAAAGGGAGCCTCTCCATTAGAGGGGACAGATGCTGCATAAAGGGAGGGAGGCACTCACCCTGCATCTCTTTGCTGACAGGACTGTGATGTGATGACCTATGTGCGAGAGACATGTGGATGCTGTGGTGAGCAGACCATCTCCTCTTTCCAGGACAGGGAAACAACCATTCAAGGGAGTGGGAAAGGAGCTCACCAGAGGCTGCCTCCCTCTTCAGGAGCATCCTTGGGGGAGGTCTGGCACTGAGCCACCAGTGTGGTAGGCTCTTAGCTGCTCTGCACAGGAGACACCACAGTCTTTCCCTGCTCACCCAGGTCCCAGCCCACCACTGAGTGTGGTGGCACTGCAGGGGCAGCTTTACTTAGCTCCCACAACTTAACTCTACGACCACAGGAGCAGTGAGTTGTCATACAGAATTGCATAGGCCAGGTGATAGGGTAGAGTTTACTGCACAGCAAGATTAGAAAAGTTTCTTTCAATGTACGTTGGCAGAAAGATGCATGTAAAATCCACCCTAGTCTGTGGGGCAGCGCTGCAAATACTGTGACTCTGTGAGTGCTTGGTGCGGTGCTAACTGTCCCTTCTGCCCTGGTGGCTCTTGTTGCCACCATTACTGACCTTTGTGGTTTCTTCCTCCTGTTCCTCTCCCCAGACTGTGAGAAGCGCTGTGGTGCCCTGGACATCATGTTCGTCATAGACAGCTCAGAGAGTATTGGCTACACCAACTTCACCCTGGAGAAAAATTTTGTGGTCAATGTGGTCAGTCGTCTGGGCTCTATTGCCAAGGATCCCAAGTCGCAAACAGGTCTGGACTCTGTGGGGACAGATCAAAGCACAGGGGAAAAGAAAAGGGTCTTGAGTCTCTGCAGCTTCCGTGTTTGTCTGTAGCTACACTGGGCTGCGCTACATCCAGCGATTTTGCAGCAGGCCATTTGGGCAGCTTTCTGGTGATACATAAGTTTGCTGATGCTCTCCACTTTTCACTGAGGACGTAAAGCCCAAGTAACACAATGCTTCATTGGCAGGTGCCCGTGTCGGAGTGGTGCAGTACAGTCATGAGGGGACCTTTGAAGCCATTAAGCTTGATGATGAGCGTATTGATTCACTGTCAAGCTTCAAGGAAGCAGTTAAGCGCCTGGAGTGGATTGCTGGAGGCACCTGGACACCATCTGCCCTTCAGTTTGCCTATAACAAGCTCATCAAGGAAAGCAGGAGAGAAAAAGCCCAAGTGTTTGCAGTGGTGATCACGGATGGGCGCTATGACCCCCGAGATGATGACAAGAACCTAGGGGCTCTTTGCGGCAGAGATGTTGTCGTCAACACCATTGGAATTGGAGACATGTTTGATCAACCAGAACAGAGTGAGACCCTGGTCTCCATTGCTTGCAATGAACCCCAGCGAGTCCAGAAGATGAGGCTCTTCTCAGACCTAGTGGCAGAGGAATTCATTGACAAGATGGAGGATGTGCTATGCCCAGGTCTGTAGCTGTCCTTTTACTGCTCAGGGACACTGGAGTTTTCTAGCCCGGGGGCTTTGGAGTGTGCTGCAACAATTGCAGTGCCTGTATCACAGCAGGATGGCAAATAGCTCACATGTTGGGGCATTAATGGCAGGGACTGACCTTTATGTAACCCTAAGTAAACAGCCTTTCCTCAGAACTGGGCCAGCTTTTTGGGGTGGTACTTTGAAGGTCCTTCCCCTTGTAGGAGACCTCGCCTTGCCAACCTGACTGTGCAAACTGTGAAGGGAGGTGTCAACGCATTACTCAGTTTTCCTTGTCTCCTTTCCTTCTAGATCCACAGATCGTCTGTCCTGAGCTGCCCTGTCAGACAGGTAAATGTTACAATTAGCTTCATGTCATTTACACACAGCGATCGGTCCAGGGTGAGAGTGCACAAGGCTTGGGAGGGGGAAGTGCAATCATGTTCATTGCCTTTCGATGGCAGAGGTTTGGGAAATGGTGTTATTTCACATGAGGAGAACCTTCAGGGTTTCATCTCTTACTCTCTTGCTGTATCTCTGAGTTATCTGCACAGGTAGGTACAAGTGCACTGTGTGAGTGCACCAGTACCCTGTCCCTGGGAACCACCAGGTTTTGACCTCCAAACTTGGCAATTCATTTCTCACTTGTTCCATGTCCCCACTGTACACCAAGTCAAATACCCCTTGCTAAACTATCCCACCCCTGTGACCTTTGAAACACAGAGCCCAGCTTGCAGCACTGGGCAGAAGGCTTCTTGGAAGTGATGAGGGCAGAGCAGGGCCTAGGGACCATTTGGAAAATGACACCACAGTGGACCCAGAGCTTTGGCTTTTCTAATGCTGGCTGGTTTTAATTAACATTTAACTCAAGATGCTGAATTAAAGGGGAAAAAGGCAGTACGAACCCTGCTGCTCACTACATGTAGCTTTACTTAATCACATTTTACTTGTTAAGGGACAGATCTGCAACCTGAATTCGTGGAAATCCTCTCTGTCTGAGGCTCGTGCCTGTTTTAATACAGCAGATGTACTGTTTGCTGATAAACACACAGCTTATAGGGGACAAAATTTTGACAGTTCTTACAACTTCTCTCTCTGCTCTTGCTGTGAAAGTTTTTATAAAAGTCCCCAACTTCAGCTTGGTTTTATACTGAACCTCAAACTTAATTTTCAAGGAAGTCGCTTCATTCCCACATAAGGCAAAGGAGAACTGGTCCCAGCATGCTCAGGTTTCTGAAGACAGAAATGCTGTAATTTTTCTCATCTGAAATCTCCCAGGAATATTTTGGATAGTTGTACCTGGCCATAGAGAGTGCACAACACCCAACCGTGGTACTGAGCTATCCACACAGACTCCTCTGCAGTGTCCTCTGAAGAACTTTGTCCTGCAGGTCTGTGTAAGAGAAGGTGGCTTCCCCATGCTAAATTGGTGACTGCTCTTCGAAGGTTTTGGTCTTTGAAGCCTCCCTGTTTCTGAGAAATGCTGCAGGAGGGAGACTGACCCAAGCAGTGGTGCATTCATGTTCTCAACTTGGGCCATCAAAGATCTTCAAAGCAAGGTGAAGTTAATGGTCCTTCCCTTGTACTGCACTTCAGTGTTTTTGTTCCCAATGAAAGGCAAGAACAGTTCACTGATAGTCCTGGGGACCAGAACAGAAATGTCTTGAGGAAGCATCTGAGGGGCTTCCCTCTTTGGCAACTGATTCAAGCCATGCTGTAGGCAGGTCAGATCAGGTGCAGACTCTACACCTATGCCCCAGAGGACCTGGCAGCTGGAGTAATGTGACTGGGTGTGTGTGGTGTTCCTGTGTAAGTGCAAGTACATCCATCTTATCATAGGCAAAAGTTGTCCTGATGTGCTAGGCCAAGTAGATCAAGTTTTAAATGATACTCAGGGATTCAGGGACCTTTGGGAAAAGCACCTTCCACTCATTGCACTTCTGGCCCATGATGCGTTGCTGTGTTGTTATCATGTGGAAGGGTTGGCAATGATTACATTTGCGTAGCAGCAAGGGAATCTGGATTATTGGATGGGATGTGACATAAGGTGTATGACAGAGCCTGGAGCTTCGCTGCTCAGTGCTCGTTGCTGTGGTTCTCCAAGAACATCTCAAGAATTGGATGGAGATGTTGTCCTTTGCAAGGTATGTGAGTGGACTTTGTGCACTTCCAAAGTGTGTGTCCAGTTGTAGACAGACCAGACAGGTTCAAGACAGGGAGGTAACAACACTCAGCCCCGTTCTTGGCCCCATGGCTGAGATGGTGGCAGTCCTGCACTTTAAGGAGCAAATCAGTTGCTCATGTCAGGTACCACAGTTTCAGCCTTGGTATTGTTAGCAGAGTACAGAGAGGCACAGATATTACATACACCCTAGCTTCCTCCCTGCCGCCTGGTAGAACTGGGCACATCACCACTTCAGGTTCACATTTGCAGCTGAAGTCATGCTGCCTCAGTGCTTTACCTAAGAAAATCCAAATTCTCATGTTTTCAGGGCAGACCTTTGTCTCCCTCTCATCACCTATCGATTGCTGCAGTGATAATGGAATGCTGGAATGCTGAGCGCTGAGCAAATCTGAACTGACCACTTGCTTCAACAGAAACTGCATGATGCTCTGTGAGGCTCTTTCTAACCCATGCAAAAGGCTTTGCTTGGAGCTTTGGGATGCTATTTGAATTCAAGTTCAGCACAGCTAGGTAGACATGAAGGCTTGTGAGACCCTGAGTGATGCGCAGGAGCGTTGCATACTACAGGGCAGTGATTAGCCAAAGCTCAGTGGGCAAGGAGTTCATGTAATACTGTCCCTTAGATATCTGTCTGTCTGTACAGCATCACATGTACAGTTGGCACATAGCACAGTCCAAAGCTACCTCATGACTGAATTCCATATGCAGAAAGAAGCTGGACTCTGTGGCCTTCCTAAATACTGCTCTTTCTCCATTGTACCTGGGAGGGAACTAGAGAGCTAAGGTTTCATGTTTTCCGAGCTCTCTGAATGGATAGGTGATTGATTTTTGGCACAAATCCCATGGTTCCTCAGACATAAAACTGGCAGAAAGATTTAAAATCTGGCTTTGATCCTTACTTCTCTGTCCTTCCTTAGCTCTGATTTTTCTCTGGTGCAGTACACAGAGGAAAGCCAAGCAACTTTCAGACACACAATCATTGCTAGTAAGCCCTGAAAATATTCTTTTAACACTCACTTGCAGATGACAGGAACCCTGGGAACGTAAACCCACTTATATTCCGCCCCATGGAAGAGGGAGTCAACATAGATTTCCCCAGCACCATACATTCGATCGCCCAGTTCCTAAACTCCACGCGGGAAACCCAGGACCCCAGCATGTACACCCAGCTGGTGGCCACTTTGGCCTATACCGCCGAAAAAGCCAAGTTTGCCACTGGAAATGAGCGGCAAGAGTGGATGGACTTGTTCATTGACACCTTCAAAATGGTGCACAGTGAGATTGTGGGGGACCCAGAAACTGTGATAGGGCTTTGCTGACTTCTCTGTTAGAGGTCACGTGAAGTAGGTGGAAGCAGAGGTTGAGTAGAGTTGTAATCATCTTTCCTCAAGTGCTTGTTTGGCAGAGGGGACAGGTACACAGGTAAATGCTTTTAGGTTGTAAGAAACACAGGCAGTGAAATGGCTTGGTTGTGTTCTACCAGGTTTTGGGGGACACAGGTCAGTTCTCTCCAGCTTTGACTGGCTGATGAGAGTGGCAGCTTTCTCCAGCATTGCCAAGAGATGCTCTTGCTTTACCCTGTGCTTTTCTGCAGCTGCATTGCCTCAATCTTTGACCCAGACTGCTCCACTGCAGCCCTCTCATGTTCCCACCCTTCTCCATCAGGCTAGTGTGCCCAAGGAACCATGTGGCAGTGCCAGATTCCACCAAGGAGGCTGCCAGCACATGCATGACTACTGGCCAGAGTGAGCCCCTGCAGAAAGGCTGACATTGCTCTTTCCCATGTCCTCCTGCATATGCATTTGCTTACCACATCTGAAGCACTTTCTGCATCCTCTCACTGGGTTAATTTGAGGGCCGTCTTTGGGTGCTGCAAACTGTTCGCGGCAAGCAAGGTGCATTTCCTTGCACCACAGTGTCTCTGTGCAACCCTACAATAGGCAGCCGTGGTTATTGAAGGGGAGAAGTAAGCAGTATGGGTGAGAGGGCATTCCTGGCTTTCCATTGAGAGCAACACAACCTGGGGACTGCCTCTCTCAGAAGCTATGAGTTTCCTCTGCCATCTTCACTGCTTGTACATTTGTGTTTCTTCTGTTTTAGTTAGTAACATGTACCTGTTCATATCCAAGAGGAAGAGGTTACATAGAGCTAGACAGTCCAAAGCAAGAATCTGTGACTGGAGTCAAACCTTGTGTGGCATTACATCAACTAGTTAAAAGCAAGTATTTAAACACGTTGTAGTATAGGCCATTCAATCTGTACCTGGTGTTGCTTTGGTTCAGAGAGATGACCGACCCACCACAAGCTCTGGGCATGTGTGTTTAGATGAGAAATGATACTTCCATGAGCTCAGCTGCCCCTGGTTTTCACAAAACATCAGGCAAGTACTGTCATTCCTGTCTCCAGATTTTCTGGAGAATAAGGCATAAGAGGAGAAAATGGCCTTTTGTGTGCAGGCATGAGCAGAAGTGTTTGCTGTCAGCAAGTGAATTTTGCAGCCTCTCTAAATTACATGGTATTGTTACAATAAAGTGCTCTGAACTCATGTCACATTTACTGGGCAGAAGGGAGGTGTACAGTTTCAAACTCATCGTTGGGCTGTGGTGTTTCCGGGCGTGCAAAGTGGAGCCAGTTGACAAGTTCCGGCATAGGAAGTGGAATGAGGAACTTGGCCGCTCTGAACTTATTGCAGTGTCTTCTTCCTGCTCTGCTTCAACATCTGGGGCTTGCCAGTCTAGGCTGGAAGTCAGTCAGTGACAAGTAGGCAGGGGAGGTGTTTGTGTTGCTCTGCAGTTCAGCAGATCAGACGTGCTGCACAAGAATAATCTTTCTCCCAAGGTTTTGGCAATTTTTTTCTCACAGTCTGTAGAGGCAGAGAACCCTGCTGTTAGCATATAATAGAGAGAAAAGAGTTCAGAGAGTTTCATGTGGTGTGCTCTGTGTTTTTGGTGACGGCAAAAGGATCAGCCTCTGTCTGAGTCCATACACTAGTGTCTAGTTGTAGTCCATATAAAGTCATAGAACGGTCTGGATTGGAAGGGACTTCTGAATGTCATCTAGTCTAACCCCTGCCCTGTAGTCAGCAGGGGCATCCTTAACTAGACCAGGTTGCCCAGAGCCCTGTCAAACCTCACTTTGAGATGCCTTGCTTTGGGCCCTAGGGATGGGGCCCGAACCACCTCCCTGGACAACCTGTTCCAGTGTGCCACTACCCTCATAGTAAAGAATCTGTTCCTAACATCCAATCTAAAGCTGCTCCTCTCTAGTTTGAAGCCATTGCCCCTCATCCTATCACTACAGACCTTTGTGAACAGTCTCTCTCCATCCTTCTTGTAGACCCCTTCAGGTATTTGAAGATCACTATTAGACCTCTCTTCTTCAGGCTGAACAACCCCAGCTCCCTCAACCTGTCTTCATAGTAGAGACGCTCAAAACCCCTGATCATTTTTGTGGCCCTCCTCTGGATCCACTCCATCAGGTTCATGTCCTTCATATATTGAGGGATCCAGACCCTTAATATATATTCCAGATAGTCTGTGCAAAGCCAAGCTTCACATACTGTTTTGATTTTTACTTCAAAGTTAGTATGTGACTTAGCCTGCTGAGATGCAAGTCAGAGGACTAAACTCAGAGTAGTTAAACTTCTCCAACCATGATGCTAGAAAATAAGCCCCCAAAAAAACACTGATTTGAGAAGAACACCTCAGAATTGGGGCGTCTTGCTGAACATGACAAGGATCAGACAAGACTTCAACCCGAAGAGTGTTTATTTCATTTCATCACACAGTGACTGTTTGTTGAACTTTGTCAAGTTCCAAAGGAAGTGAAACAAAGCCAAGTGCAAGGTGCTGCAGCCAGTTCAGGGTAATCCTCAATATCAACACATACTAGGGATGATGTGGTTGAGAGCAGCTCTGTGGAAAAGGATTAGGGGTTACTGGCAGGTGTAGAGCTGGATTTGAGCTGGCAATGTGTACTCGCAACCCAGAAACCAAGCATATCCTGGGCTGTATCAAAAGCAGCATGACCAGCAGGTTGAGAGATGAGATTCCATCCTCTGATGGTGAGACACCATCTGCATTGCTGTGCCCAGCTCTGGAGTCCTCAGCACGGGAAATACATGGACCTACTGGAGTGGGTCCATAGGAGGCCACAAAAATAATCCAAGAACTGGAATATCTCTGCTACAAGGACAGGCTTAGAGAGTTAGGGCTGTTCAACCTGGAAAAGAGAAGGTTGCAGGAAGACTTTATTGCAATCTTTCAGTACTTAATGGGGTCTGTAAGAAAGATGAGGGCAGTCTTTTTTAGCAGGGGCTGTTGTGACAAGACAAGGGGTGATGGTTTTAAACTAAAAGAGCAGAGATTTAGATACAAGGGGAAATTTTTTTTTTTTTTTTATGGTGAGGTTGGTGAAATACTAGCACAGGTTGCTTAAAAAGGTGGTAGATGTCCTATCACTTGTCAAGGTCAGGTTGGATGGTGCTCTGAGCAACCTGATCTAGTTAAAGATGACCCTGCTCACTGCTCGGGAGTTGGACTAGATGACCTTTACAGATCAGTTCCAACCCAAAGTATTCTACGATTCTGTGATTTTATAGTAACACAATACAACACTAGAAACAAAGTTGGGGAAAGGACAGTCCACACCTTCCCTCAGATATGGGAGGAGTTGTGGAAGTAGGAAGCCCCAGAAAGGGTTGGGAGGTCACTCTTTGTCTCACTGCTGATTTCATCTCCACTGTCAACACTGTGAAACAATAAAGGAAATAAAATTTACCCAGGTTTTAAAAGAAGCAGGAGCATGATGTGAATGGGTGGGGTTGCTCTGCACTCGCACGCAAGGAGAAGGGTTGGTAATGGCAGAAAAATCGACGGCGGCTCTGCTTTCTGTGCTGATTTAGATGTATTTAGCTGTGCCCTAGCAGATGGGATGCAGTACAGTGAGCTACAAGCGTTCATGCCTTGCTGTAAGCTGTGTGAGAAAGACCAGGGCAACAGCTAAATGCATAACATGACTATTTTAGCTGGCCTAATTCATAGTGGTGCCTCCAAGGACTTAGATACCAGTTAAGGATGAGAATCTTGTCTCTTGATTTTGGAAGTGGTGCTTGTATTCTCAGCATTTCAGAAATGGGGACCAGCTCCAACAGACACATGACAATGAACAGAACAAACCCAAGGTTTTGCTGCACTGCTCACATCTATGTTATGTTCCTGTGGGATAACTCATATGCAAAGGTATCTGATCACACAGCTCGAAGGCAGCTCTATCCAACCATGACAGTTGAACAGTAAGAGAGGAGAGGAGGGAGTATTCCTGCAGCAGAGGCTACCTGGAGAACCAGACATGTGTTATGCTCTCACTGAAGCTCCATGGAGTGATGCTGTTCTCAGCTGCTGTCTGCTTAACTAGGAACTCTTAAGGTTTGCTTCTAGTCATGTAGAAGGTGAGCGGATCTTGCTTATCATCACGAGAAACATGACTAGATGTAGACAAGCAAAAAGAGAGCCTAGTAGGACTTTGACATCATATGCAGCCCTCTCTGTCACCTGCTCGCTTCCTAATGCTTCTGCAGACCCCTACTCAGATTTCAGACTGGGTGGTTGCAAGGGGCATGGCTTCCTGCCTTTCCACCTCCATAGCTGCACAGAGCAGGTAACGACCAGGCATGAAGGTGCTGCCAAGGCAAAGTATTCCCGTGACAGCAGTGCCTGTGTACCAGGAACTGCAGCATCATTGTACCTTTAGACCACATTTCTCAAGAAAGGTTGGGCACAGGTGAGTACATACTCTTACTGTTTTAAAAGAGGGAAATATCATAGTTGAAGTATAATATTCAAAAGCCTGGAGGAGAGGGAAGAAGTATCACTTGAAGATTGGTTTCTACTTCAGTCACAATTGGCATTGCAAAAACCTATTGTTCATACCAAGACAACGTGTGGTAAGCACAATTCAAGGCATGCCATCAGTGTAGATGTTTTGCCATGTGGGCTAAAGAACTGCCTGAGGCAAGCTCTCAGTCTACAAGCTGAGAGAACATGATACAGAAACAACCACAGAGTTTTAACAATGTCCAACAAGTTAGGTTAAACCACGAGTACCATCAGGAGTTCCTGCACCAGGTTTGACTGTTCTATGATGAATGGAAGTGATGCCAAATAGCCTGCAAGCTCCATGATATGCACCATTAGAGCTTCTGCTACCCTGTCTTGTGCTGTTGGATCATGTTGGATTCTGTCTCTTCAGTTGCGAGAGTGCATGTATCTACTTCACTTAAGATATAACTTAACTGTTTGCCAGTTGTTGGCTACATGTGCACTAACGTACTAGTGATCGATCTGTTGCTCAGCCCATACAAGTAATGATGCCAGTTCAGCACCCTACCATGCTAAATCCAGGTATAGCAGGGTTCAGCGCTGAGGAAGCACTGCCAACCTGGATTTGCTTATAGTATGGAAAATCAACCTAATGTGATGCTCCTATTCCAAAGTTACGCCTCGTTACCAGAAGTGGTGCTCAAGCTGGAGCTGCTCCAGAATCTCCTATTCTTTGCCAATCACACAGCACAAAATAACACTGGCTCTAAGAATTCAGTGTTTTAAGACTCTGTCTTAGAACCATGGAAGTGCTTGCTAGCAATACATCAAGCCTGCTGCCAACTCAGGTGGCCAGTCACAGTAGGTACATCACAAATCAATACTGCTGCTGCAGTTATGTTTTTAATGAGTGCTTTCAGCAGGGTAGGGAACTCGAAGAGAATTCAACAGTGCAGAAATTGTGCAGTTTCTCCAAGAAACACTTCTGAGGGAAAGACCAAATGCAATACGCACAACTACCACAAAGAGATGAAATAATACCCTCTAACTAACAGCTGTCTCGAAAGAGTGCTATTTCCTTCTCATTTTTTCTTTTATGAGTTTACTCACTGGCCACATGCCTGCTTTGTGGGCAGGTGCTGTCCTGAGTGACTGAAGAACAATGTCCTCCTGTGGTTCACTCAAATATCAGTCCATTATGTATTGCAAAAGCTGCTTTACTACTCACAGATACATCAACAAGGACAGTCTTGTTTTCCAATTGTATGATCCAACCTTTCTAAACTTCAGGAAGTAGTCATTGCTGATTAAACTAATCCAAGTGAAATATATGAAAACACCTTTCATCTTACAAATCTTTCTGAAGACTTACTCTGAAAGTAAAGCACCCTCTAGAAATAATTAAAAGGTTTTCAGACACTGCCTGATGTTAATCTCTGGATATTCCTCTTACAGATAAGAACTAGGAGCTGTTGTTAGAAGGTGAATATAATTCTAGAATTGAAAGGCACAGACCTGTCTAATCTTGTGGAGGTCTGCCATAGGCCCTAGTGCCCAGGAGCTGCAGGCCTCAGGAGCAAAGTTCCTACATTACTAGCTGCAAAGATAGGCTTTGGTAGCAGAGTGGGGCTGGTCCTTCTTTGGACAATGATGCACAAAGGCCACTCCAACCCAAACTGCCTGAGGCAAGCACCAAACCTATCCCATAGCCTTTCTTACACTCCCAACTGTTGTAATTTTCTTTCTCCTGCAGAACTTGCAGTTGCCCAGTGCACGCAACGCCCCGTTGACATTGTCTTCTTGCTCGATGGCTCTGAAAGGATTGGAGAGCAGAATTTCCACAGGGCACACCACTTTGTGGAGGAGGTAGCACGACAGCTTACTCTGGCCAGGAGCAACAATGACAACATGAATGCACGGATTGCATTGCTACAGTACGGCAGTGAGAGAGACCAGGATGTGGTCTTCCCACTGACCTATAACATGACAGAAATCTCCAGTGCCCTGGCTCAGATCAAGTACCTGGACTCATCCTCCAACATTGGGTCAGCCATCATACATGCCATCAACAACATTGTTCTCAGTCCAGGAGTTGGGCAGCGACTCGCCCGGCGCAATGCTGAGCTCTCCTTTGTCTTCATCACTGATGGCATCACAGGAAACAAGAACCTTGAGGAGGCCATCAACTCCATGAAGAAGCAAGATGTGATGCCCACAGTAGTGGCTTTAGGGAGTGATGTAGACATGGATGTCCTGCTGAAGCTTGGCTTTGGGGACCGGGCAGCCATCTTCCGGGAGAAGGACTATGTCAGCCTCTCCCAGCCCAGCTTCTTTGACAGGTTCATTAGGTGGATATGTTAAACGGAGTGCACATGGCCTCCTCTCACCAGTATACACACTGCTGTTACTACCTGTTTCATTTTCTTCCCTCTGTGTGGTTGCTAGCAACACTGAGCTGGCCCAGAACAGCTACCCTCTGAGTCCTTTTCTGTAGCCAAAAGCCAGAGCTCTTTTTTTGTTTTTTCATGATGAAAGCTCCTGTATCTTACATCTATGGTGCTAATTAAAACCAAAGCATGACATAGAGCCGTACAATGTACTTCTGTAAAGCTTTACAAACACCAGCCCATGCTTTGCATATGTACTGTAATCTTAGGAGGCCTTGTCACGGAAGCAAGAAACCCTTCCAGTGTGGCAGGACAAATAATCATCTTTAGTTTTCGAAAACTCTCAATATCCCTAAGTGTCCTGTGAGGAGCTTTATGGTTGTGATATTCTCTGTTCTTCAGTAAAGCCTTTTCCAGATTATCTCTTTTTTCTGTTGTTCTCTCATTACTTCTGCTCTGAGGGAACCCGGTGAGTTTATGACATTTCACATGTGGCTTGTGATCAAGGGTCACAAGTGACTTGCTTTCCCTATGCATAGCCTTTAGGAGCTTGCTCCTTTTCCCCAGAATGGTGAGAGGTTTTGCTGCCTTCAGCAGTGGTTTGCCAGTGCTCCTCTGGGGGTTGTCTATCCTCAATTTCACAGATCATGTTAAAGATACTAATTTTCCCACTTGCTTCCTTCTGCCATTCTAACCTTTGTGAGAACCTGGCTGAGAGGGGCAGCATGCTTCCCACCATCTCCCAAAATATTGGGCAGCTGTTGGAGCTGCTTCCTTGTCGTCATAATGTGCTCAAACTAACTGTGGTGCCACCTTCCCACTGGTATCTGCTGAGCAATGCCCAGATTTGAACTTGAATTGTGCTGCCTGACAGAAAAAAATAAACTCTTGTCACTCTAGCCCTCTTGATTCTGTAGTTTGTTTGGGTTTTTGATCATTTTCAATGAGCAGTGATTCTGCTGGTGCTAAACTGATAAATGCTGGTAGGTTTGTATTCTGCCTCTCTCACAAATGCTAGAGCACAAGGCTGAGGTTTCCTGCAGCACATAGGTCATGGGGTACTACTGAGAACCTGAAAGACCACAGAATGCTGATAGGGTCATTCCATCTCCCCCATTGTCCCCCTTGCAGACCTGCTTTTCTGGCCACTGAGCCTGCGCTCACTCCAGTGACCATCATACTGTGGTCTCTCTGTGTGACCCATCTTTATCCTCACCTGGTTCATGGGTGAAGAGAGCAAAGTTCCTCAGGTATTCCGCTTTGAGGGACCATGAGGTCTTCTCACACCATGAGGGTGGCATGGCACCTGAGTCAATCTTTACATGTTCTTTCTTCAGCTGCTCTTGCATCCAGCACTTGTGTGTCTCAAGCCAGGAGAGTGGGACAGGGCACACTCTGAGGACAGGGGCATTTCTGTAACATCACATTTGTGATGGTGGAGGTGGGATGAGGAAGAGAAGCTAGTCAGGACTTGAGTTGTGCATGGGGCACCCTAGACCCACAGATCAGAGGAATTGGCAACACATGTGTAGGGAAGGGCACAGTGGTGGGAAGCTGTGGCCACGTGTGCTGGGGTGTCACTGCCATGGTTTCTACTCTTTCCAAAACGAAAGCTGTAGAGGACCTGCAAGGGCCACAGGACAAAACTCTTCTACTCCCAGAAAAGAGAGACATAAGTGAAATCCTACTACCTCAGCACACACATGTGTCCAGCCAGCAGTTTAACAAGGATGAGCAAGGCTGCACTGGAAGTAAGTCTGGGTAAGATGGGCTGCACCACCTCCTTTGGAGATTTGTTCTGCCACAGTAAGATGCTCATGTTTGTGTCACGGGGTCCAGCAGCCAGCCAGATTGGTTGGCAGCGAAGCCTTCTCCACAACAAGGCTGGGAAGCATCTTCTTAAGCCATGACAACAGATAGAACAAAAATAAAACAGAACCAAAGGCAGCCCTGTCTTTACATTGTTGTGGTGAAAGCACTTCCAGGCTTTTAACCTTTTCTAGCAAGCATGCGGCATTCCCATGGCCATGGCTCAGAGGCTTCAGAGCACTTGTTACTTTTCCATGTTGATTATTACCCTGGAGTGGAGGACAGCAATGCATATGGGTTTAAACTGGCAGAGGGGAGATTTAGACTAGATGTTAGGAGGAAGTTCTTTACAGTGAGGCTGGTGAGACACTGGAACGGGTTGCTGAGGGAGGTTGTGGTTGCTCCCTCCCTGGAGGTGTTCAAGGCCAGATTGGAAGAGGCCTTGAGTAACCTGTCCTAGTGGGAGGTGTCCCTGCCTATGGCAGGGGGTTGGAACTAGATGATCCTTGAGGTCTCTTCCAACCTTACCATTCTATGATTCTATGATTCTATATACTGCAGCAAGGGGAGAGATGCAGCATTCCCCCAGCAACCCTTCTGCTACAGCAAAATGTAAGACCTTCCATAGACAATAGGATCCATAGTAGCAGCTGTCTTTATTGCACAGAGAAAAAGATACAGACACCAGCAGACTGCAAACCAGGACATGATGCTCCCCATGCTACTACCTGCAGCCTTGGGGATGTCTTTCAGTGGGCTCTCCCAGAAGAGAGGATGGAGCTGCTGCCTGTTAGCTCACAGTGATTCTAGATCAAAGAATTTACAAGCTCAAAAGAAAAAAAGTCACTTAGCAGGCAAAACACCACTCTCAGAGAAAGAGGAAAGGGAGGGAGCAATAAGCAGGTGGATCCCATGGAACACTCAGCTTTTTATTTCATTGCTTCTCTGTCATGAAGGTAGGGAGATGTCGTCTTTAGTCAGAGTCAGAACTGCTGCTTGAGCTGCTGGAGTGCTGCAGGACATAAAAAAATTACTTTAGAATAGTACAGAAACAACCCTCTTTCACACTATTTCTGATGGATGTTAACAATCCTATAGTGGGTAGCTGTTCCTGATGCCCAGTTAGGTCTAGGTTGAGTATGCAGACTCACTTTCCCCAAGTGTTTTTGCATGTAATCAAAATTGTGGCCTCAGGTCTCCACACTGGTTGGATTGCAAAGTGGTAATTAGTTAATGTCAAAGACCCAGAAACCACAGAACCATAGAATCATTAAGGTTGGAAAAGGTCTCTGAGACCATCAAGTCCAACCATCAACACAACACACCCATACCCACTAAACCATGCCCCAGGGTGTCATGGCTACACATTTTTTTAACACCTCTAGGGCTGGTGCCTCCATTTTTGATTGGGGCAGGGGGGAGGGGATGTGGTGGTGGTGTTTTGTTGGGTTTTTTTGTTATCATTGTTGTTTTAATTTTAGGAGGGAGCTGAACTGCTCTTTCACTGCAGAACGCTGAGCAAATATCCCTTACGGCAACACAACTCAACTTTCAGGTGAGCAGGACAAAGTCCTGGGATTTAATGCACCACACTGTGCACCTTGAGCTCTGTCACTGGTCTGAATAGCTTCGAGATATTTCATGGATAGCATTTAAAAGACTCACCTGAAATTACTCATGTTTCCCTATTTATTAGCCAAACAGGAGTTTCTATATCTAAAAACAGTCACTGAGCTGCTGAGCTGCAGACTCAGAGGAAGCTCAGCTGCCCAGTCTGGATGCAGTGGTATGCATGAAGAGGGCCAAAGGACCCCAGCAGAGATTTGGAAGGGTCCATTGCCACCTCACTCTTACCTTGTCTCCATGCTTCTTGGAGTGACTCTTCTTGTGCTTCTTATGGTGCTTCTGATCGCTGTGAGGGGGGCATGGTTTCCCCCCATGCATTCCTGGTTGTCCCTGATGGGGGTGCCCATGGGGATGCTGCCCTGGTGGGCAAGGGCCAGGAGGATGGTTATGGTGTGGATCTGGTGGAACGTTGGGACCGTGGTATCCTGGAGGGGCAGGTGGGCAAACTGCCAAGTGTGGGTGTGGCATCCCTCCAGGCATGCCTAGGAAGAGGGAGTCTGTCAGCAATGAGAGCCAGGCAGACAAGGCAGGGAGCTGGTGGACTCATGCACCCAAAGGACCCCTCCCAATCTACCCCTTCTCAGAAATGGTGCCCCACCCCACTTTGTTACACAATTTATGCCTCTGCATGCCCGTAGCAATTGTGCTGAACATCTCTCCCAGTCCTAATGGCTGTGTGGTACTCACAGTCCTAGCCCCATGGACCTCACCTTTGTTGTTCTGCATCCTCTGTGACCGTCAAGCTGCAAAGGAAGGACAGGTACCATAAGTGGCTCCCTCGTAGCACCTCCTGTCATGCCAGCAGCTGTGATCCAACTTCATTGCCCCAGGCAGAGACTATGCCTCGTTCACCAGGAATGCCATCCCCTCAGAGACCCCAACAGCCACCCTGTACCTCTAGGTGACAGCACTGACCCCAGGAGCAGCTGTTCCAACCTATGTGAATTCCTGTAGCCCAGGCACATGATTTCCACCATTAATAGAAATAACAAACTGACTGGATGAGCCTGAATGTGCAGGCTGCATCCTTGTGGAGCACAAGGGGCTGGGGACACCATGTCTTGGTGCAGCGCCATCCATGGGGATGGCACACCCCACGGTGTCCATGCTCCCACTGCCCCCATGCTCCAAAGCTGCCCTGGATCCCACCAGGCACTGCTGCCTTGGGGAACCACTTTTGCTCACCGAACCTGCAGGAAAGCTCCCAGCAGAGACAATACCGTCGATGCCCTCTGGAAGCACCACAGTCCCTGGCACGGCTCTCCCAGCCTGGCAGGCACGCACTAAATACCAGAGCCCTGCCCAAGCAAGGGGTGGGTGCAGTGAGAAGAGGTGACTGCTGAGAGGTGGAACCAGCTACACCACTCCCTGAACCACAACCATCACCATGGACACGTGAGAAATGTCAACACACCACTCCCATCCAGCACAAAGGTCCCACAGGGCTGATAAAAATAGAGAACAGAGAGTGGTGATTCCACTCCCAGAGTCAAATGATGGGATGAGTCAGGTGTTCCCGTTTGGAATTGTGGCTCTGGGTTCATAGCATGGGTGCAGTGTTGGGGGATAAGCTTTCACAGGATGGGTGTCACCCTCCCACAAGCACTGCTGTGGGACAGTGAGGCTCAGGGTCCAGCCGATGACACCCTGTGACACTGCTCAGGGTGCTGCTGTTGTATATGGGTGGAGGAGGTAGTATCTGCTTATCACATTTGGTCAGAAAGCAGGGCTGGTTGCCTTGATGCTCAGGTCTTTCTCTTGGAGGGTCTATGAGGAGTGGGCAGAGCTCTTCCCATCCCCATCTTTCTGCTAACATTCTTGATACTGCCCCACATTTGGCAGTGCTCTCTTCCTGGGCCAGTGAGCAATGCAATGGGCTGTTTTTGTCATGCACCATCAAGATACTTCACAAAAGGCACTGCACAAGGTCTTGTCTCAGTTCTGCAGGAAGGGAGGTGTCTAAGGTGATCTGCCGGACATGGAAACACGTAGAGTTGTGCAGAGTCAGGACGTGCCCATGCATGGAGATCTCCTCCAGGGCAGTGCCACAGGACCCCCCACTGTTCCCTCTGTTGGGAGCACTGTGGCCCCAGGCATTGTCAGCACAGACAGCACCTTCTGCCCCTGTGATGGACACTGAGGTCCAAGCACCAGAGAGCAAAATTCATCCTTGGCCATGTAAGGGCCAGCAGGGGACAGAATACTGGGGTCTGCTTGAGCAGGGCAGCTCTCCTGAGACAGATAACCAAAGGAGCCAGACCAAGGGAATGAGCATATTTCCTAGCTGTATTTGCTGCTGCAGAGCCCCAGCCCATCCTCAAGCCCCTCTCAGGCCACTCGCTTATCCAGCAGTGCCAGCACCAGTGTCGAGCCTTGCTTCGCCTCCTCCAGCAGCCCAGAGATCTTCTGTGACATCTGCACAGAGAGGGAAAAGGTGCATCATTCTCCACTTGACAGGACAGAAGCATCTACAATTCACCCCATGCACCCAAATGGTGGCAAAGGGAGGTTGTGCCTGGGCATGAGAAGTCCCAGAGGCTTCATCTCCACCTCTGTCTCATCTCATCCTTCACACCAAGGCTGGGTACATGCACAGCCCCTGCTTACCGCAAGCTTGAACTTCTCATCCGTTATGTCTTTGAGGTTGATCATGACATTGAAGTAAGCCCCAAACACAGCCGTTTCCAGCATCTTGGCTCCCACCTAGGAAAAGAAGCTTGCAAGAAGCTCTCCTGCTGAACCAGAGCACCGTATGATCCTGCAGTAGGGCAGATCCTTATGCTGCAGGACTCCCACAAGGTCTGACCCAGCATCACACCACTTTCCAACCCAGTATTTTCAGGATGTGGCTCCAGCAGTAGGAACCGTTCATGGCTTTCCCACACAGATGGAAAAACTCAGGCAAGGGCTGGTGGAAGTCAGCTCTCCTACAAGGGTTGCAAGCTGCCAGTTATTTACGGGACCAGTATCACTGGACAATCTGGGAAGCATAGCTGAAAAGATGCATCCCAGAGGTCAGGATACAGTCAGGCACCTTGCAGGGAAAAGCAGTAAGCCCAGCAGCCTCCAAAGAAACACTTGGGGAAATGCATGAGCCCAAGGCTGTACCTGGATGTCAGATTTGCAGGCCAAGTTGCAGTGACGTGCCAGGTCCTTCAGAGCAGGCCAGAGTCCACTCACCTTCTCTGCAAGGGCACAAGGAACCTTCACAGCTGTCTTCAGCCCCTGTTGCATGGCAGCTGTGCGTCTGGGAGGGGGAAGAACCTTGGGGTGAACACTGGGTGGCCTGGCTCCTTCAATTTGCAAGTGCTCAACAACCCACCTCACCTCTCCCGCTCCTCAGGGGTGCCTTTTGGCAGCTTCATAGCTTCCTGCAGGCAAAGAGAAGCAGATTTGTTGCTATTTACTCCAAGATCCTGCCAGGGGCCAGGACAGACTTGATAGCTCCCATGCTCTTGCAAACCTCTCTTAGGAGATGATGTCAATTCACTCGGCCCTGGCATGGGCCAAGCTTACAGCCCTGCTCCTAAGAACACCAGGGCACAGCAATGGCTCTCCTCCCAGCTGGAAAGCTCCCCGTTTCCCCACTAGATGTCTGTCACCAATGGGACCTCACCATGTAACTGCTGAAGGCATGGGAGTCAGCATCCACCATTGCCATGAGTTCATCCATGCCCTGGTGGAACGGGGGGATCAGCTTCCTCATGATGGTGTCCATTTCCTCAAATTGCCGCTTCCCATAGCTCATCAGTCCCACCATGCAGCCCAGTGCCGCTCCCTGCCACAGTACAAGGGCAAATCCTCCATTAGGACACAGCATCCACCACTACCATTGTAGTGGTTCCTCTTTGGGGCTTAGCACACCCTGAGGACCCCTGGGCAGGCATGGATCCTATCCCAGTGTGGAGCACATACCAGGGCAGCTGCAGCTGCAGACACAGAGCCTCCTCCTGGCGCTGCAGACCTCCCACCAACTGCTCGCACAAAGGCACCCAATGGCTTGGCCACCAGCCCCTCATCCACCTCTCCTGCCTGCACCAGGTACCTGTGGCACAGTAGTCCTGTGGGTCAGCATACCCCAAGCAGAAAGAGCATCCTGTCCCTTCTCACCCAACATTGCACTCTACAACAGGTTTTCACTGCCTTGGCTCTGCAGGCAGCTGAGAAGGTGGCTAGCCCAAGAAACCCAGAGAGAGTGTCAAGGAGAGGACAAGGAGCCCAATGGGGACAGGCAGGCAGCTGGGGACCACATCCTGGTGGTATGGGGGATTGTTCTGCACTAGAAAGGGTGAACTTGTGTAAACAGCATTTGATGGGATAGAAATAAGCCTGCAGCCACATCCCAGGGTGGGACAACAAATCCTTCAAGTGCATGTCCTGATTTCATGGATGGATTTCCTTTCTCCCTACACCACAGATGTGCACTCCAACACATCATCTCTCCTTGGAGGGCACTATGTGAGCTGGAGGTAGTGAAATTTGGGCTGGGCATAAAGTGGAGGATTAACATGTACACACTCAAATTTGGACACAAAGCCTGCTCCTGCTGCCTGCCTAAATGACCTGGAATCCTCTCATCCCACTTTCACCACTGTCAGGATTTTGAAGCAGGGACCACACTACACCTGTACAACACCCAGCAGAGATGTTATGGCTGCAGATGCCACCCCTGAAACAAGCTGAGTGCAAGACACAAGCAGCAGGATCCTCCTGTCTAGGCAGGGATGGGCACCATAATGTGAACCAGGACTGGGGTCCTTACTCAATGATGCGCTCCCGGGGGTGAAACGGAGACAAGGAATCCAGGCCCAGCCGGTTGACCACCTGCAAGGAGCAGCACCACTGTGTCAGCACTGTCACAGTAAATTCTAGTGCATCCTCATTCTTTGCTCTTAATTAACTATGCCTGATTCAGTCCTAGGGCAGAGTCATCTGGGCCACCACCCAGGGAGAGGACAGTGTCATTCCATCCCAGACTTGGCAGTGGCACACAGCCACCTACAAATGACTAGAAAGTGCACTGATAAATAATTACCTTGCTCTTATCTAGCATGTTCCCCACAGGGTGGAAAAGTCCCTCCCTCCTGCAAGCTGAAAAGCATACCCTATCTCATTTCCAGCTTATGTTGGTCCTAGTGCCATAACACCACACACTGCCCTTGAGCTCTCAGGACATATCCTTCCCCTTCTGGCCCTGTGCCAGCAAGTTGGGCAGCTGTTGCCCACATTCTGTCTTCACAGAACAGGCTTTCTGCTCCCTCAGCATCTCAGTGTCCTCTGAACAATAAATCAACTTGTCCCATTCTAACAACTTTACAGGCATCTTCCCTAGATACAAGTGTTTTGCCTGGTGACGGATGCAGTCCCATATTTCTCAGTGCTCAGTCCCATTTTGGGAGACTGGGAAGGTGAAAATTGTCTCTCTCATGATCCCACCCTTGTCTTGGTACCAGGAAGTGCCACGTTACCAGCCTAATCTTCTGCTCCTCTTCCAGAATGAAGAGGTTTTCCTTCTTTATGTAAAATTCAGCTGTGTCCAGTATGGCCTTCTTGGGGACAAGCCCCACCAGCTGGGATCCCACCACAGGGAGGTTCAGTGCCTGTGAAGAACACCAGAAACATGACAGAGCCACCTGTTCTGCCATCACTACCACCTCAGCCTGACGATTCACATCCTTTCCCAGGACCTGAGAAGCTCCTGGAAAAGCTTTCAGTGGAGGAACTGAGAGCAGTACGTTGCTGAGCTCTGGGGATTTTTATGCCATCCAACACTCTGACCTTGGCTAAGTGTGGGATAAGGTAGAGTATGACCTGAGGATCAGGACAAAAACTTGTAGGAGGTACATCCTCTGCAAAGCTCCTGCCGAAACAAGCATGGCATGCCACCCACCTACCTCTGCATCTCGGCAAACTTCCTCATAGACAGTGTGAAGTGCAGTGGTCTCAAAGTCCAGCAGGTTTGTTGAAACTTGGGCTATATTCTCTTCCTCCAAGTACCAGCCAATGCCCTGCACCTTCTTCAAGCGCCCAGGCTGTCAAGAACCACCACAGTCAAGACATGGCCCAGGAGGTGAAAGGGCAAGTAGATCTACTCCCAGCATGGCATTGGCATGGGACTACCTGGTCAGCACCACGACCCTGTTCACGCAGGTTGAGGGCGATGCGATGAGCCAGCTCCTTGGTGCAAAGCAGGTTGATGTTGTATGCAATGAGAAAGGTCCGGGCACCTGTTACTGTGGCCCCCCACCGGGGAACAAATGTTGGAGGCCCAAAGTCAGGAGCCCACTCTGATTTTCCAAGCTAGGGAGGAGACAGAAGAGTGCATGCGTTGGCAATATTGAGCAGCATGAGACACCTTCCCAGGGACAGCATCAGCATCTCCATCTCCATCTAGCATCTGCCACAACCACTTCCATGTTCAGCAGCACCCAAAGCATTTCACCAGCTCCTCTTGCTGTGAAGGAACTATGTCAGACCCTGGCACACTGGGGAGGTGCAGTTCAGCTCTGCCTGGCCTGGGATGCCCAGTCAGGTGCTACCAGGCTTACCTTCTCAGGGAGTGCCTCATACTCCCCAGCGCGGATTGCAGGCAGGGTTTTCCTGTTTTCCTTTCGTGCTGCCTCTCCATACAGGTAAACTGCAAGACAGAGCCAGTGGTGAGCACCACTGGGCAAGGCCCAGTGGCACATCATCTAGCAGGGTCTGGTTTTGTCCATTTGGGACCAAAACTCCATTTGGTTAAGTTTTTGCAAAAGGTGGACAGGTTCCCCACAGCTGAAAGCATGCCAGGTGGAATGGGACAGGCAGAGGTTCCTGACACTTACCAGGCACTCCTAGTTCTGTTGCCAAGCGTTGTCCAAAGATGTTGGCACAGGTGACACACTCCTCCATGCTGACATTCATCACTGGCACAAAGGGACAGACATCCAGAGCCCCCATGCGAGGGTGTTCACCTGGTGACAGGGAAGATGTAAGATGGGAGCTGGGGAAAACAAGCAGACAAGGAGAGAGGACAGCCCTTTCTGAGCCTTTTTTTGCAGACTGGGCACTGCCACCTTGAGCAAAGTTAAGTCTGAAGCAGTAATTTCTAGCCAAGCTGAGGGATAGGAGCCTCTTTAGATCAAGAGGGTGAACGAGGGCTTTGCAGAGTCCCACCACCATCCATCCTGGCAGTGCTGTTTGGCTATCAGCACATGATTTTAGCTCCAACCATGCAAGGTGCACCCAAAGCTGACCACCCACCACAGTCAAGAGATGTTCCAGACCAGATCAGGTCCTGTGCCACCCCCAAGCTCACCCGTGTGTCGACTCATGTCAATGAGCTGCCCAGCCACTCGGGCTGCGTTCAGTGCCCCTTCAATGACAGCCTCAGGGGACCCCACAAAAGTATACACAGTGCGGTTGGTGGAGGCACCAGCATCTACATCCAGCAACACGCAGCCTGGTGTCTGAGAGATGGCCTGCCCTACCGCATCGATCACCTGCCAGGCAACAGAGAGGGGCAAGATGGATGAGCCGGCCACACTACCACCACAGCCCCACCTTTGCAAGGTAGTGGACAACTTCTGTCAGCTCTCCCATTTCCTGATGGGGTTAGAGATGACCCTATAATCACTGAGAACACAGTCCTGCACTACAAAGGATGCAGACTCCAAAGGTGCAAACATCCTACTTCAGGGAATTTGGGACACCTCTGCCTCCCAATGAGCCCCAAGCCCACTGTAGTGAAGCAGAGATGTCCATCCACTGCTGCATGTCAGAGAGCACTGTCACGTATTGCTGTTTCTGAAGATACTGTTCCCTGCCAGTTTCAAGACATGCTGGTTCTCCAAATTCTGTTCCCTGGGCAAGCAGTGGTTTCATTGCAATTTCAAGTTTGCTGAATTCCTCTGTCCCTGGCAGGGCCAAAGTTCAGCCTGGGGCTGATGTCCAGCACAGATCTCATTAACCTCGATGGAATGTTTTGTCACAATTGCAAGAAACATTTCTTTAAGGGGGTGTGCCAGACCACCCCAAGCTCTTGTGCTACAGCAACCTGCAGTCAGTAGAGAGAAGGGGGTCGTAGCCCCAGCTTCTCAGAGATGCCAAAGGGAACAGAGGCTGCCTTTGGGCATTTTCTGCGTTATCCAGTCAGGGAAAGGTGCACAGCAAAGGAGAAAAGGCAGAGTCTGGCAGTAGGTGCTGCCTGGATGGCCCCTCCACAAGAAAGGCCCACCCATTTGCACCCAGGCATCACACACCACCTAGCCCATCTGCACACTCTCTCACCTCCTTGTTATTCCCCTCCGAGAAGTTGGGTACGCATTCCACCAGCTTGGCCATGGTCCCAGGATCAGCCTGCACCCCACACTGCCACACTCAGCTCCTCACGCCCTGTGTGTCTGTCCTTTCCTGTCCCAGCACCCACAGTCCATTGCCTCTTTCCTGAGCCGTGGTTTCTCATTAACTGCATTGATCTATGGACAGGAGTCAGAAAGGGTCTTATATAAACAATGTGATACTGACCCTACTGTATCTGGAGCAGCTCCAGACCCAAGGGCACTACCTAGAGGGCACCAGGGTCAGTCTTCCACACTGGTTACCCACCAGGGTACATTAATTTCTAGGAGAAGGTAATGCTACAAGAATAAAGTATCTGCTGTGCTCAGCACTACGCTGTGGCTACTGGATGGTACAGTCTGCTCCTGCCCTTTAAAGGGCAGCAAGAGGACCACTAGCACTCTGAAAGCAATTGTGGGGATGGTTGCTTCCCAGGCACCGCAGTGTGGGCACTCCAGGAAGCCTGGCATGGACACCTGGGCAGCAGGTAAAACCTCTCGCTGTGAGCAGGATTCGAACCTGCGCAGGGAAACCCTATTGGATTTCGAGTCCAACGCCTTCACCCCTCGGCCATCACAGCCCCATGCTCACTTGCCCCTGGGTCCCCTTTGGACACACTGTTTTCCTGGAAAGCAAGGAAGTCTAAGGTTGTTGGCCTATCTCCACATGCACTCAGATCGCCACTCTGTTCCTGAGGGACTGGCAGCAGACCCTGTCCCCAAAACACAGCACTCAGTGCCCCAGTGTCTTTTCCAGAAGCCCAGTCCCAAGCACAGGGTGGGGTGCCTGGGCAGCTGTGCACACTGGCTTATTTGTATAGGGATATGATTCTAGACTCCTCATATGCAGTGCTGAAACAGGCAAGGGAAGGACTCTGGCCACTTCTTCATAGCCTTCAGGTGCTAGGAATCAGCTCCAGGCCAGCCAGGCCCACAGGAAGTCCCAGAGCTTTTCTGCAGGATTTCAGGAGCTGGTAGCAGCACAACCAGCAGGGAGGGGCTCTGGGGAGACAAAAGGACACAGGGATGCTTGGGGTTAAACTCAGGGCCTCCTACATGCAAAATCAAGCACTCTTCCACTGAGATACATCCCTCTGAAACCGTTTCTGACCTGACTTTCTTGTCACTCCCAGAAATCCCTGTTGCTGCCTCCATCCCATGTCCTGGAGCTGTGGTTGACGGGGTTCTTGGGTTTGTGTGCATTCGGTGTCCTTGAGAGAACCTGGGTTGGTGAGAGGGCTGGAACAGGGAGGATGGATAACTATGGACCAGAAATGGGATATTTTTCAGCATGTAGCTCCTGGGCAGAGCTGTGCACTGAGAATCTGATTGCCCAAAAGCAGGGCTCCATGTGGGAGTTGAACCCGGGATCTCTTGCACCCTCAGCAAGAATCATACCCCTAGACCAACGAGCCATGGTGCAGAGTTCCCTGGACACTCCCACCATCTGCTGCTGGGACAGGTTGTGGTGGAATTTTCCAGGTTTTGTAGAATGGGAAGGAAGCAGAAGTGAGGGGAGTTGGTTAGGGAGCTGCAGATCATTTTCCTGAGTTGCTGAGAAGATCCCCATCATCACCTCATGCCACATCCCCAGGGACCTGACAGAGATGATGGCCCAAGAGAAAGACTTTGGTCTAAGAGTATGATTCATGCTTAGGTTGATAAGTGGTCCCAGATCTGACTCCTGGATGAGCCCTCCTTTTGGGCACCCATCACCCTGCTCCCACCCTGCTGCTCCCTGCAGCACTGACATTCACCCTAGGAAAGACATCGATCCCAGTGGGGAAGGGAGACAAGTCCCCTCAAACCTGCAGCACCACAACAGGGGAGGGAAAGAACCATGAGCACTTGTCCACAGCCTCCTAGTCTGGGAATCAGTCCCAGGCAACCCCACAGTTTTTCTAGGGGACTGCCAGAAACAGGGTTCTGGGGATGCAAAAGGTTGTGGAGATGCTGGGGGTTGAACCCCAGTGCCTCTTATATGCAAAGCAAACACTCCCCTGCTGAGTTACATCATCTCTGCACGGGCAAGACTGGAGACCTGGGAAAGTCACTCATCTGCCACCTCTGCCCCACCACCTACTGCTTACCCTATTCTGTCCCCAAGGCACAGACCTCAAAAACAGACCCTGCAAGCACACAGTGTTCCCTACCATGTCCAGCACTGCCTCCACCTGCCCTTTCTCACTGCTTCCTCCACACACACCAGCAGTGCACCAATCACTCTGTGCCAGGCTCCATTGTCCTCATGATATCCACAATCTTATGCACTGCAGAAGAAGGTGGGTAGCCAAAAGCAGGGGTCGTCCAGGAGTTGAACCTGGGACACACACCCAAAGCAAGAATCATACCCCTAGACCAACAAGCTAACACAATACACCCTAGAGTACCCATAACCATGGAATGTCACACACTTTGGGGATTCAGGGGGAGCAGTTGAGGTTGTGTGCATCCTTAGCACACTCTGGGAGCAGGGAGGTCCATCTCACTGTGCCCAGTCCATTGAGACAGCAACTGGTGGTGTCCATGGAGTGCAGTGCCCATCTTCTCCAACCCTCACCATCTCTGGATGTTTTCGCCAGACCACAGATGTAATCTCATTAATGCCCTGTTCTACAGGGGCTCAGACTGGCAGTGGGTACCCAAAAGGAGGGCTCATCCAGGAGTCAGACCTGGGACTACTTTGCAACCTAAGCATGAATCATACCCTTAGACCAAAGAAGCAGGCTGCACAGCTGAGACCCAGACATGGCCTTTGGCACTGCACCGCCCAGTCGTTGACAGGATAGGGTGTGACTGCTCTGGGGTGCTGTTCCTCTCCCTTCTCTCTGCTCTCAAGCCATTACCTCTGGTATCTCCTGTGCTGGTTTGAGGGTGTGAAAAGAAAATAATAGTGATGTCTACATTATCCATTGGCTTTGCTTAGGGATATAAAAACAAGAACACAAAGACAAGGTCAGTTTGCAGCTATCTGCTTGCCATAGTAACTCCTCTGCCTGGATCTGTGTAACTCAAACTAATCATTCTTCTTCTAACACCTCTTGCCAACCTTTCCCAGCTCACTCTGCACGTAAAGTGGATTGTGAGATAAGGAGGGGGGTGGAAAGAAGGTGGGTGGTTGGTTTGAAAGCCCTCCTGGGCGGCTTTGCTGGTCAGGAGGGGGTTTGTATCTCTGTATTACCTTTAATTTGTACATTACTGTATATATTTGCAAATATATATATATAAATAGTGTGTGTGTGCGTGTGTATATATACATATATATATATATATACTAGTAAGTTGTGCCAGCTGTAAATGTAAAGCTTCATTCCTTAACTTCCAGCTGACTTAGTCTGAGTGAATTCCTAGCCATGGAGGGGAGGGGGTAGGAAACTCCCAAACCTGCACAGCTCCCTGGGAATGTGGCACAAGGTGATGATGGGGAGCTGCTCAGCAGCTCAGAAAAATGATCTGCAGCTCCCTAGCCAGTTCCCCTTGTGGTTGCTTCCTCCCCTTTCTACAAAACCTGGAAAATCCCACCAGAGCCTGTCCCACTCCTGCTCAAGGGCCACCACAGCCTGACGGTTGCCTGTGCAGCCCTGTGTCTCCTGTCCCAGCTCATACTTGCTGTCCTCTTTTCCTGGGAAGCAGGGCAGTGTCAAAAGAGCCTAGTGCATCCCAATCAGAGCAGCTCAATGCCCAGCAGACCATGAGGATGCCCAAGTAGCTTTGCCCTGTGGCTTGTTGGTCTAGGGGTATGATTCTTGCTTAGGGTGCAAGAGGTCCTGGGTTCAACTCGCGGACAAGCCCTACTTTTGGGCATCCACCATTGTGCACAGCCCTTGCTGTTTGGCGCAAAGGGCCCATGCAGCCACAGTAGCTTGGCCATGTCCTCCCTGCCCTCCAGTGCCAGGAGTGAAGTGCTGCTCTTTGGCCCCAGGGTCAAAGAAACACATCTCAGCCGTGGTTAGGGCTCATACTCTCCCAGATATAGGAAATCAGCTGTCAGGGTAGTGGAGCATAGCAGAAAGTTGCCCTGCAATCATCACGCCTCCTCTGGGCAGTTCTGCCTGGGTTTGTGGAGCCCAGTGAGGACATGGGAAATCTCCTTTGCAGACATAAAAGTCAAGGTCATCACCACTGCCCCAGAGAAAAGACTGGTTTAGGAGGCAAAAGCTGGAGATGCTGGGGATTGAACCCAGGGCCTCTTACATGCAAAGCAAGCGCTCTACCACTGAGCTACATCCCCCTGTGTGTCATTACTGTACAGGTAAGGCACACTGTTTCTGTCAGCTCAGTGACAGGATCTGAGCTTTCTAAAAGTAGTGTCAGATGAAAGAGAACCACTATTGCCACACCACAGGATCATGTTTGAAGACAGATGGGGATGCCAGGCCTGACCATTTAAGCTTCACCATATCTCCAGAGAACATCAGGGATGCTGCCCACAAAGAAGAGGTTGCATCAAAAGGAGAACTCATCCAGGAGTTGAATCTTGGCCCTCTCACATATAAAACAAGTATCATATGCCCCAACCAAAGAGCTAGGGTGCAGCACTCCAATGCAACCTTAAGCCCCCACATTTTGGGGCTTAGGGGGGGTGCAGCCAAGGCTGTGGTTTTCCCCCAGCAAACCCTCAGCCTAAGGGTGCTGGGAAGCAGCTCCTGGCCAGACGTGCCCACAGGCAGCCCAGGGCTTTTCTAGAGTTCTGGGATACTCCATCAGCCACACAGTCAGTAGAGAGGTGGATCTGGGCAGGAAAAAGGAGGTGGAAAAAGGAGGTGGATCTGGGCAGGAAAAAGCAGGGTTTGAACACAGGCCCTCTCAAGTGCAAAGCAAGTAACCCTTGCTCTACCTACAGTTTCATCCCTCTGAACCAGCAGCACCTTGCTACCAACTCGTGAGGGACCAACCTGCCCATAAGAACGCACCTATCTAGGACACTAAACCCCATTGTGCCAGGCACTATAACCCCATGGGGCACCAGGGAAGATAGATGCCCAAAAGCAGGGCTCGTCCGGGAGTTGAACCCGGGACCTCTCGCACCCGAAGCGAGAATCATACCCCTAGACCAACGAGCCAAGACAGGGCTGTATTGCCTGTCATTGGTCTTTGTGCTTCATCCACCCGTGGCGCTGAGTGTGAAGTGATATGTCCTCAATATTCCCACCCATATTAGCACCACCCCAACAGTATCCCTCACCTTTTCCCCACTGATGCTGCTGTTGTTTTAGGACATGAGACAGAACCTGCAAGTGCCACATTAGCAGACATTTCCCCTGGTTGTGTTTTTTCCTGTCCTTCAGGAGCTTTGAACCACAGGGGTGATCAGGGTGCTGGTATGAGGATGGTTCTGGGGCAGAACAGGGGGAATTTTTTCTGGACACAGTTCCTGAGGATTGAGCTGCCAGGCCGGGAAGCTGAGATGCTGAGAGACCCCAACTGGTGGCAACCTTCCCCTATGAAGGGCAGCCAGGGTGGGAACAGGCCAAAAAGCTGATTTTCAGACAGTGCACTCACAGTGAGACTCCAGTGCTGATTATACTGCATTTCAGGCAGTGCTAGAGCAAAGGTTGCCTCCCTGGAGCACACCCAAACCCTGCAAGCTGACCCTGGAGAACAACAGTGACTCAGTCATAGGCAGTGCAGACAAACCTCACGCCTCACCTCTCCCCTCCCCTCCCCTGCAAGCAGTAGACAGTGGGAACGCTGCACCCACTCCTGTCATTTCCAGGTCACGCAATCCCCACAGTTGCCTGACTTCAACTCCACACATCCAGTGCTAACAGCCACCTTACACAGCAATAACTGGATCACCCCTTCCCTTTCTGGGAAATACACAGACATCTGATTCTCATCAAACATGAATTAATAGCCTTGGAATATTTAACTGAGTATTTCTTGAGTGTCAAACAAAACTCCACAAGTATTTCACTCCCAAGACCTTTTAAACTGTTGAGATTTGAGCGTAGCTTTCATAGTGCTTGTATCTGTCTCTCCCCAAGTACTGAGCTCCCCAGGGCAAGGAGCTCAAAGGACAAAGTGGTGTACGGCAGACAGGAGGAGTGTCTAGTGATGATTTTGTCTTGAAGAGCTGTCAGAGCCAGCAGGGTTGCAGACATGCTAGGGTGCAATCTTTGTGAGCCCCACTCCCATGGGTAGCACCAGGAGGACCAGCCAGGAGGCCGGTGCATTTCAATTTGCATGTTTCATCCCCCATGACTCACCATGTGGATAGCCTGTTATTTTCCTGCTTTATGGGATTTCCAGCCCTGAGGAAGAACCAGAGTGCTTGCCAGAGCCATCATCTGTCTGGCTCCCCAGGCTGGTGCAAAGCTCTTTCATGGCATTGAGATCACCCCAAGATCCAGTGGTAAGCCCCTGCCCGGCAGTTAGTCTGCAGGTGCCTAGAGCAGGATGTCCTCTCAGTGAGGCACTCCCCTCCTTCTTACCCCAGCAACCATTTTCTCTCTCCTTCCTAAGCCATCTCTCCTCTTTCCAAGGGCAGGTGTCCCCTCTGCTTTGGTGGTGGGAATTTGCATTGCAAAGCTTTGGTGGGCAAGAGAGGAGACTTCTGGTAACAAACAAGTCCCATCTCAGTCTGCTGTGCCTGCAGGCTCTCAGCTCCAGGGGCTCTGTCTCTTTACCTGGCCAGCTCCAGGACACGTGTGCCCAAGCACTCTGGCCATGAGTCCTTAGCCCAGCAAAGAAGGTTGAGGCATGCTGCCTCTTGAGCTTAACCACCCTCCTGGTGTTGTCCTTAGCACCCAGATGCTGGGGTGGGATTTATCTTTTGCTATCCAGCAAAGGCACAAGCAGTGAATATGTCTCCTCATCCTGTCCCACTTCTGAGAGTCACCAGGATGTTTGTCTCCTCACCTTTACATGCAGAGAAGCCACAGATAGGTCCACTGGGATCTTGCTGACACAGCAGTCATCCAGCTACCTTCAATCCTTCCATCCCTGTCACCAGCCTTGTGTTCATTAGGACTTAAGCCTCTAATGGCCCCACTTGTTTGCTACTCACACCAGTCTCCCCTCTTCTGTGACAACCCTCTATGCTCCTCTGTTTTTTCCAACTTAAACCATGACTTCATTCCTCCTCCCCAACTCTTCCATCCCCAGTGGGACAAAGAACCCACCAGCATACAAAATCCTCACTTCTTGCTTCTCCAAAAAGGCAAACACAGAAAAGCCTGAATAAGCCCATTTGCCACCATTGCTGTTTAAGCTTTTCCAGAGCTCACAGGCCCAACAGAATGGAACTTAGGATGCCTCCCTTTTCTCCAATATGGAAAAAATAGGTGGAAGAGTAAAAAAGGGTAAAACAACCAAAGAACAGCCTTAAAGTGATCTGGAAGTTAAAAGTTAATTTTAACTATAAATAAAAAGGTGTTTAAGGTAAAGGAAGGTTACAGAAATAGAAGGGAAAGAAATAGATACAGTTGTATATACAAAACCAGGTTGGATTGCAGTGGATTATTTGGACTGAAATGGATTCTTCTTGGATGCAGGCACCAACATGAGGTAGCAGGTGTGGCCACGTGGCTAGCCACATGGTTATCAGAAACAGCAGGAGCAAAGGCAGGAGCAAAAGAGTGAGCAGAACCTTGACTCCCTTTTAAACAGGGTTGTGGACAGGAAGTAGGAGTGGCATAAACTTTGACCTGGGGGTGGTCCTTCACCCAGGAGGGTCCAGGTCTCCCCACCCACCTGGGGTCAGGTTTCCAGACCACTCCCCCACCCCAGATAGGCTTAATCTAACACAGCCACGTGGTGCAGATTAGAGTTTTCCCCATGGTTATAGGCACCCCAAAGAGGAAGGTGATACCCCCATGGATGTGACCCTGCAATGGGGAACTATCACTGTCACTTTTCCCAGGCTCTGTTCAGCAGAAGTGTCCCACCATGATTCATACACTGTAATTTCTGCTGGTGCAGTTGACTTCACCAAAGCAAAGGACAGAACAAAGAAAATGAAGGTAAATAGAGGTCTCTTAGGAAGCAATGACTGCTGCAGGAGGAAGATGCTGAGTGACAAGGAGGTTTTGTCCAAGAACATGAGCAGTTGAGGAAAAATGGGAGGTAAACAGAAGACATGAAACTCCACATACACAGGTGTGCCCAAAGAGTTGCATTTGGATTAAGATCCATTTTTTTCTGACAAATATTTCTGCTGTTGCACTTAGAAGCAGGAAGTAGGCAATGCTGGGACCAAATCCCAGGATCCAGTTATTTCCCTCCATGTTGCACACTTTCACCCACTAAACATTTTTTTCTCATCTCAGTCTTGTTATGTAGTTCTCTGTTTTGAACCAGGGTCTTTGGGTGCACCATCTTTGCACTGTATTTTTAAGGCTTGATCAACAGGTCTCTGAGGTCCTGCCCTGGGCAAGCGCTGGCTGGGAGGAATATGTGGTGGAGTTAATTCAGGACAGCTCTAGAGCTGGGAGCCAAGATGGTATGACTCCCAGATGGGAGTCACAGCACCTGTGGGAAATAGAGTGCCAGGTCCAGGACCAAGAGACCTGCAGGGCACTGCAGTCCTGAATCTGTCTGCACTAAGGCATCACAATTAACAAGACAAATACAGGACTTGTGTGGGGTTTTGAGACACTGGATCTTCAGAAAAAATTGTCTGTAGAACTTCACCAGTGGAGTAATTCAGTAAAAAGACACATAAAAACTGTCATTATTCTTTCCTCCTGCTCCATTCAGGACAAGTCCTAGACAGCAGACTACTGGAAGACAGCTGCATGAGCCCCAGATGCCTACTGCTTTCTAACAAAGCTTTTGCTGGAAATCCAATGGTTTTCCTCATTGTAGTGTTAAGGAGAATTTTGCATACATTTTTGCAAACAATTTCAGGAGCTGGAACAGATACATCTGAGCAGTTCTTGGAAGAGGCATGTGAAGCCACATCTGATGCTTGGACTGTTGAGCAATTCCCAGATACATTTTCTCCCCATTAAGAGCACCCATGTGAAGATCTCCTGAGCAATAAAACCAGCTGAACTTGGTCAAAGTCTTTTGAAAATCAGCATACTTTCAAGCTCAGATTATTCACTCCTTATAAACTCTCATAAGCCTTATGCAAAATGTCAAACTATCAAAGAAAGGAGATTTAAACAATACCCATGGAAGATTCTTATTCTCTCTTCCATTAGCTAAAGAGGATTTGCTTGATGATGTACGACATCTTGGAAAGAGGATTTACTCAATGCCTGACATCTTTTTCCAGAGATGCCTATGTCCTTTCCCTCTAAAAGAACTGTTTTCCAACTCTTTAATGTGTTCAAATGAAGCCTCGGTCACATTCTTTGGGAAGAGCTCAGTATGGAACTCACTGTGCTGTGACTGGCATCAGAGGTGGGGTTATCCTTGTCCTCTAACTTATCATCTCACAAGAATGGGACCTGCAAGTCTTTCTACTCAGCATCAGAGCAAATATTCCAGAGCACTAGTTCAGCTTTTGCTGTTACCTCAGTATCTGTACCACAAAGGAAATTTACAGTTTCTTCTTTGCATTCTTATTATGATTTTTATATCTCTTTCTTGATTGCATTAACTCCAGTTTGAGTGACCTTCATGCTTGGTGTCTCTGAGAAACATTAGGATGCCTCTTCATGCAACACCTCTAACCAGTCAGGTCTCAGCAAATTTGGGTTCCTGAATGTTTGCATGTCCACAGGAAACCTAGATGAACCTGCAGCATGTTTCACATTACAGGCATCCCTCTTTATCTAACACAGCTGGGAATACTGCTGTGGACATGGGCTGCTGGACAAGGTGCACCTGCACCCAGGGTGGGATGCCATTCCCTGAGCCTTCATACTGCACAAGGACATGGGTATGTTCAGCTCATGTTTTCCATAGGGCTCACACAAGGCAAAAGCCACATCTGTACATATGTGTGCCTGTGTGCATGCAACAGCTCAGAACAAAACATTTCTGCTGCTTCATGAAAAGTTTCAGCCAGATGCAGACACATCACATGCCTCACTGATAGATACATGGGCTATCTAGGTTTGTGTCAGTCCATACTTACTTGGGCAATGCTGTTGTAAAGAGTAAGAATAAAAGCCTAATGTTTATGGTATGGTTTTGTCCTAGTGTATCTTGGGAATTTTCTACTCTTCATTGTCACCCATAAAACACTGGGTGAGTTTGGAATAGGATGACCATCCAAAGGAACATTTCACAAGAAGTCCACTTCTGCCTTTCTTCCCTGACTCCATTCATCCTCCTTAGCTCATCCTGAAATATTGCTGAAAAATTCATGGCAAATACCATTTTGGAATATCAAACTTTTGTGTTCCAATCTCTTCACAGGAGCAGACAATAAGTCTACTTCTGTGGGAAGTCCTCCTTAAGCAGGTGCTTGCTATAGGACATCGAGAGAGGTTTCTAGGTTGAGAAAGTTGCCCTCAGGCTTGTCATGGCAAACCACACACTTAGGTCAGCCCAGTGTGGAGCTGAGCAGCAGAAACTCCCATTTCAGACAAGAAAAAGAAACCCCTCCCACCAGTAACAAGCTGCCTCCAGAGCAGGTTAACCCTCCACACCAAAGGCAGAAGGAACACCAGAAGACTCAGGCTATGATGTAGAATGACTTTAATAAGAATGAGAGTAAACCAGTTCAGAGTATGCATAGAGCATTTCCAGCGCTTGGTAAAGAAACAGATAAACCCCACTCTGGGACAGGCTGACTCCTACAAGGTGTTCCTCTGCCCCATCGCCCCATGATTATCATCTTCCGTCTACAGCCTGCCATAAGCATTTTCGCCCAGCCAGCAGCAAATGCTGTGTAGCACTGCAGGGTGTGACACCTACATATAAATGCAATGTAAGGCTTAGCTAGAGAAAGGTGTACAGAGGAATGATTTCAAGTGACAAGCTCACATGGCTCCCTTCCTCCCTTCCCCACAGCTGGGAAAGCCACGGGCATTTCCTTAGTCCTCTTCCCAAATCTTGGTCCTGTGTTTTGCTTGTCCTTCCTGATGTGGCTGCTTTGCTGGCATCAGCAGGAGGGGGTGACCGCCGGTGACAACCCTACAGTCCGCTGCCCAAGCACAGCAGTCCTGCCTTTCCCAGCCCCCGAGGACTGCCAGAGGCCACGGGAACCCCACAGCAGCGGAGGTAGCTCCCGACTGCCGCCGACGCTGTGGACCCCACGGTCGTATTTTGCGGGTAAGAGCTGAGGATGGGCCCAGGCAGGGTGACCACAACAGTAGGGGGCTGGATGACGGCAGTGGAGTCCCCACAGCGGCGAAAGCAGGGCTGATTGCAGCTGGTGGCCAGTGGCCGGGGACCACAGGAGGAGGGCAGGCACAAGTCGTAGCAGGACATCACTCAGCAAGGATGTACACCTGAAAGCCAGAAGCAGAGCATAAATGCAAGGCAAAGGCTGGTCCATCACTGCTGAGACCTTTCAGAGTAAGAGGTGTGGGAGAGACAGCTCGAGGGAGAGTTTGGACAATTTAGAAACTAGAAACCTCAAAGAAGGACTTTCCAAATGGGCAGGAGCCAGTTTCCCCATTCCCCCTCCTTGTAACCCACCCAGGAGAAAATACAGAGCTTGGCTGGAATTGCATGTCTGGGGAAACTGGAGGCACCAGCAGCTGGAAGCAAATCCACCCCTGCACATTGCCTGCACTTGAGCTGACAGCAAAATTTTAGCAAGGAAATGCTCACTGAGATGCATCTGGTTATAACAAAACCCTCTTAAATCCATACAATAAGTGAGCTGGATTTGACCTGCACTAAGCCATCCCATCCCAAAATATAAGGGACCTTTAATACATTCCAAACACAGAGAAACATTGATCCCTGAAGCCCAGGCATATGCTATTCTATTTCTTCATCAAGGAAAACCATGCAGGATGCACAAGGCTACATGGCTATGGATCCTGCAAGCCCTGCATCCTAAAATCCCTTTCACTCCTCACTTGGGGGCAGAAAGAAACTCTTCACTGTAATCCTCCACAGGCAGAAGGGAGGCAGGTAACAAGCCTTGAACTCTGGTAGAGAGCCAGGTACAAGGCACAGGTGAAAACATCTCAGTAGGGAGGAAATGGAGCCCAGTCCAACTTACTCAGATGGAGGCAGCAGCAGCAGCAGCAGCAGGGAGCGGGTGGTGGAGTTGGGTGCTGCATGGGATTTTATAGAGTGCCTCATCTCCCCAGGGGTGGGCACATACCTTCTGCCTGAAACTCCCCAACAACCAGCACTTTTCTCCTGGAAATTTCCCCCGGCTGATTAAACAGTTCCCTCTTTCATCTCTCATGTTTTGCTTCCATTTAATACTGAGTAAGATTGAAATTATTCTGGCTAGAGGCATTAATTACCTTCCCAAAGTAGATTTACCTAAGGCCAAAGTACATTTTAGGTCTTATACCACCAGGCAGGAGAGTGTTTCAGCAGAATTTAGGGCAGGCTCACCGCTCCCACCTTCTTCCAAGCACAATCAATTCAGCTCCCCAGTGCACCTAAGGTGAGATCAGGGATGCTGGCACAACACAACAAACCTACCTTTGTAGGTAGACCTTCTCACTGGTGACAGGAAAACCAGGAGGTCGCCTTGTCACTCCAAGGGTACCGGAGGACCACACACAGCTAGGAATATAATGCTGGAGGGCTTTTCTTCTTCCCTAGCTGCCTAGGTGCTACAGATATTTAAGGAAGAAATTATTTACAGTAGGGATGGTGAGACACTGAACCAGGTTGCCCATGTAAGTCGTATGTGACCCCTGCATGGGGGTGTTGAAGGCCAGACTGATTTGAGTCTTGAACAACATGGTCTAGTGGATGCACAGGATGAGCAAATTGTTAATGTTTTTTTATTCACTTGGAGGATTTTTCCTGGTGTCGTTATTATTCCTCACATCTACGGTAAGAATCCTGCGTGGAAGATACATCAGGTTTTTAAACCAAAGTAATCATGGCTCAGGAGTCCACTGCTGAAGGTGATACACAACAAACCTGACTGGGTTTGCACAGTGAGGTGATTTCCAACATCAAGAGTCTTTCCATCCTGCTCTTCACAGCCAGAAGTTCACAGATAAGCTTCCATTTGATAGAGTGACATTGTCAAGACATTTTTAATTGCAGGCTGCAATGTGATACCTGATTGCTGTGCCAAATGCCTGTCAGCTGCTTAAACAGCTGGGGAGTCACAAAAGTCCCAAACTGCACTTAAACATGAATCACTTGCACACTGGCAAGAGGGAGTTGCTGACATGGTCTCGAGCAGAGGAATGAGCCATCAGGCTCCAGGGGTGAGGAAAGTTTGAGGAAGCCTTTTCATTTCATGCTGGTAGAGCCCAAATGAAGGCAAAAACATCACCTCTCCTGGAATAAACCATGGCAGTACTGGGGCACATACATGCATGTGTGGAGCTGTGAGTTGTCAACATTGCCTTGTAGGGTTTTGGGGGTCCTTTTAGCTCCTAGGGTGACTTGGCCTTGCAGATCCGTGACTGATAGTACTGAATTTTTCCCTAGTGACTCCTTCCTGCCCTGTCTGTCAGGAGGAAAAAGGCCTGTCAGAGGCGCCGGTGTCAGACCCAGCTATTTTCAGCATTATTCTGGAAGGAGAAAGAGAAAATCAGCTTTTCCAAGGTGCAGCGGAGGACACACGCTTCAGACAGAAAGTGACCTTGCAGCCTGCTGGAGTAATGCAGGAGGCTATGGGGTCATCACAACCTCCTAAATGGCAATTAGGTAAGCAAGAAAAGATGAGGCTTTATTTTAAGCTTTGCCTTACTGATTTTTGCTCACTTTTGAATAACAAAATGATGCCGCAGTTGCATCTTGGATACACAGCCCAAGAATTAAGCTGTTCTTCTACCAGATTTTCCTCCTTTACACTCATCATTTTCCATCACTTTGGGTTTTTTGTGCTTTTGTGCACTCTTGTGACCCCAGAGAAAATGACTCTTCCTGTGGAACTCACTTCCAGACAGAGGCTGTGATCTTCTGATTTGCAGTCTCACACCATGTTTAAGTTTAAGTACTTGAGGTTCTGCTTATGCTGGACCAGCATGTCATAGAAGAACATCCACAAGTGCTTGGAGACTTCTTATCCTAAGAGGAAATATTTAACAGGGTGATTAAACTTTAAGCTAAAAATATTTTCCCATTGACTGTATGAAAAATATTCCTTTAGATCTGCAATGAGAAAAAGACACCTATAGACCAGCTGTGGTCACCATGACAACAAATTCATTCACAAAACTGCTATATATAACACTGAACCCAAATATAAGGCTGCACCACTCCATACCACTGTGCTAGCATATAACACTGCACCTTTATTTACAGTGCATGCCCATAAAACAGTGCTCTGCTACATACACTGCACCCCTCTATAACATTTTACTCCCACACAATGCCATATTTTTTTATAACATTGCACCCTTTTGTAACACTGCACCTCTATATAATACTGTGCTGCTATATGACTCTGTTTTCCTATATAACATTACACCCCTATGACACTGCCCTCCTGTATAACACTGCACCCCTATATAACACAGCACTGCTATATAACTGAGCTCCCCTATGACAGAGAGATAGAGCCAGGGACCTGTATAGTCCCCCTGTAAACCAGTAGGAAGCAGTAAGGGACATGCTGAGCCACTTGGATCCTCACAAGTCCATGGCACCAGATGGGATCCATCCTAGGGTGCTGAGAGAGCTGGCAGATGAGCTGGCCAAGCCACTCTCCATCGTTTATCAACAGTCCTGGCTCACTGGAGAGGTCCCCAAAGACTGGAAGCTGGCCAACGTGATGCTGATCCACAAGAAGGGCCAGAAGGAGGGACCAGGAAATCACAGACCTGTCAGTCTGACCTCAGTGCCAGGCAAGGTTATGGAACAGGTCATCTTGAGTGTCATCACAAAACACCTGCAGGATGGCCAAGGGATCAGGCCCAGCCAACATGGGTTTAGGAAGGGCAAGTCCTGCCTCACCAACCTGATCTCCTTTTATGATCAGGTTACCCTCCTGGTGAATGCAGGGCAGGCTGTGGATGTAGTCTACCTGGACTTCAGCAAAGCCTTTGATACTGTCTACCACAACAAGCTCCTGGCAAAGCTGGCAGCTTGCGGCTTCGACAGACTCACTCTGATATGGGTCAAGAACTGGCTGGAGGGCCAGGCCAGAGGGTGGTGGTGAATGGTGCCACATCCAGTTGGCAGCCACTCACTAGTGATGCCCTGCAGAGATTAATTCTGGGCCCAGTCCTGTTCAATATCTTTATTGATGATCTGGACCAGGGGACTGAGTCCATCATCAGTAAGTTTGCAGATGACACCAAGCTAGAAGCAGGTGTTAATCTGTTGGAGGGCAGGAGCACTCTGCAGAGAGACGTTGACAGGCTGGATGGGTGGGCAGAGGCCAATGGGATGAGATTTAACAAGGCTAAGTGTAGGGTTCTACACTTCTCCCACAACAACCCCAAGCAGCACTACAGGCTGGGGATAGAGTGGCTGGAGAGCAGCCAGGCAGAAAAGGATCTAAGGCTACTGGTAGGTAGTAGCTGAACATGAACCAGCAGTGTGCCCGGGTGGCCAGGAGAGTCAATGGTATCCTGGTCTGTATCAGGAACGGTGTGGCCAGCAGGACAAGGGAGGTTATTCTGCCACTGTATGCAGCACTGGTTAGGCCACGCCTTGAGTCCTGTGTCCAATTCTGGGCCCCTCAGTTCAAGAGATGTTGAGGTACTGGAACATGTCCAGAGAAGGGCAACGAAGTTGGTGAGGGGCCTGGTGCACAGCCCTGTAAGGAGAGGTTGAGGGAGCTGGGGGTGTGCAGCCTGGAAAAGAGGAGTCTCAGGGGTGACCTCAGTGCTGATACAACTACATGAGAGGAGGTTGTCACCAGGTGGGGGTCAGTCTCTTCTCCCAGGCAATCAGCAACAGAACGAGGGGACACAGTTTCAAGTTGTGCCAGGGGAGGTATGGGCTGGATATTAGGAGGAAGTTCTTCACAGAGAGAGCAATTGGCATTGGAATGGGCTGCCCAGGGTGGTGATGGAGTTGCTGTCCCTGGAGGTGTTCAAGAAAAGACTGGATGAGGCACTTAGTGCCACGGTCTAGTTGATTGCCTAGGGCTGGGTGATAGCTTGGACTGGATGATCTTGGAGGTCTCTTCCAAACTGATTGGTTCTATGATTCCATAATTCTATGATTCTACCCCTATATAACACCACACTCCTCTGTAATATGGTGGTCTCGTGTAACATTGCACCCTTATATAACACCGCACACCAATATAACACTGGGATCCTATATAACACCACACACCAATATAACACTGTGCTGCTACATAACTCTGCATCCCTCTATAAAGGACAAATTGTGGCACTAAAACTATAGATCTGACTGGACAGTCTTCAAATAAAAAGCCATAAACTCACCTTTGTGCTTGGTTTTCACTTTAGAAAGTATTTATGTAAACACAGGATAAACAAACACATCTGTTTTGATAAAAATATGGTGACTTTAGGCTACCTAACACTTATAGAAATAATCTAGAATTTTTATGGAGAACATCAAATCCGGCTTTTCTAATTTTCCAAAGCAAAAAATAAGTTCTGATTGAAAAGGTAGTTTCCAAAAAAAAAAAAACCAAAAAACCAAAAAAAACCCACCACAAAAAAACACCCTCTGTGCTTAAATAGAAACCCTACTGTGTGAAAAGAGCAGCATTGTTGACGTGTTTAATAAAGATAGATTGTTATTTATCTTGAAAGAAATGCTTCCCCAAAAAAAATTGCCATCAACTTGTCACATTTGATCAGCAAAAGGCTCTATAGAATCAGCAATAAGCTATCCAATCTTTTCTAACCTGCACATTCTGCTCTGCCCTCACCCCTACCTATGTCACCTTGCAAAGGGTTGCTTTATTGTCAATATAATCTGAAAATGATTTTTCTATTAGTCACATTCCAATTAGAAGTCAACAACATTTTTTTCAATATCCTAGCAACTTCTTATCCCTGGTTAAACAAAGAGATTTTGTTAACTTCTTGAAATTTAAACACTGTGTACTTACTTGGCTTCCATCTATTCCGTCTGAGCAAAAAGCAGCAGTACTTGTAAATATAGTAATGAGTGGATCATCATATTTTATAATGAATATGTGATTAAGAGAGTCTGTACTGTGTAGATATAACCAGTAGGTTATCTAAGTTTCATAACCTATTTTCCTTTTAATTTTTTTAAATATC
>VWZE01024882.1:291170-380323 GCA_013396675.1 Eubucco bourcierii
CCCCCTTCCCCCCCCAAAAAATAAAATCTGCTTAAAGTGTTTGCATCTCAAAGCATCCAAATGAAGCTAGGAGTAACTGAAGCACAAACCTGTTTGTCAGATTGCTACCTGGATTTTTGTCATTGTGACAATGTTCTTAACTTACCTCTTGTGAGTTAACATCAGTTTTGTCAGGATGGTTTGTCTGCATCGAAATTAGCTGTGCTAAAACATTAAGGGAGCCTGGGAATGTGAGGTTGTGTTCAGTAGAACAGATTCTCTTTTCACAACATTTTCAATTCAAGGATATTGTGACATTTTGTAAACAAGCTGAGACCTACACACCAAATTCTGTCTCTGTTCTACAAACAGTTGAAGCTGGAAGAGGCAACAAGCTGGCACCCTTGGGGCACTTTTCAATCCTGCTGGGCTACGTGTGCCCTGGCACACCCATGCCCCTGCTCTAGTGCACAGTGACAAGGCTTCCTGAGGGGGGAGATGCCAGCCTCAGTGACGCTGTGGAGCATCAGCCCACCCAGGGACCCAGCAATTATAGGGAAGATGTTAAATGAAACTGGATCATCTGCAGCCCCAGGGTGGCACACAGCATCTGGAGCCTGGCTCTGCCCAGCGGCACTGGCTGGGCTCTGCTCCCTGGGATGCACACAGCAGCCCTGAAGCACCCTGAGTCTGCCCTGGCAAAGACACAGGCAGCCAAGGGTGCTCCACAGATGTGGTGAGGAGCAGCCGCCCAGATCTGTCTGCATCAAGGTGCTGTCTCCTGGCACAGGGGTGTCCTGCTTGCCCGTCAGCCACCTGGGAGTTATCCTCACATGTCCTGCTGCTGGTAGACAGGCTGTGGCCCTGAAGCAAGCCCCAGGGGAGCAGGTGTTCCTGCCCCAGGGGAGCAGGTGTTCCTTGGAGGTGGGAGGCAGTGGATCTGTGGCTGCTCCAAAATCTGCCTTTGTCTTTCAGGAGAAATTTTGGTGCAGGGCAAATTTTACCTTCCATCTGGACTCAGAGACATCTAGTCCTTGAGCTGACAGAAATTAAAATGTAGAGCAGTGAAACTGGAGTTGCAGAGAACAATGATGAGAAGGGAAAGAGTGAGTGTTGGTCCTGGGCCATGTTTCTTCTCATACCTTTATCTGCAGGAAGAACCAAGGTTGATGTTACCACACATCGTGTATCCATTGCAGAAGAAAATGGGTCCAGTATTTTGGCTTGCTAAGATTTTCCCAGTTCAGTGGCTCCTCTAGAGACAATCATGTCTCAAGCACAAAGTGCGTGTTCCTTGAAATGAATAGAGATTGGGAAAAGCAATCCTTGTCCTTCTTCAAAATACCAACATCTCCAAGAACTCTTTCCACTATGGTTTTCCTTTGTTCATCTCATTCATCAGACAAATTGGATTGTTTTGACTTCCTGACACGTGCCTTTTGTTTCCTCTGTCCCCTTCTCCAGGCAAAGGACTCCATTCAGTACATAAATCCATTCACATAGAGCGACCTGCCTTCCCTAATTATCCCTGTGGATTTATCTCAAGTGTCGTCCAAATGGGTGTTTCTCTGGGATTACAAAACCTGTGTCTCAAAACCTTTGCCTTTTCCCCAGGACATCGTCTGCATCCCTCCTGCAAGGTACCAGGCTGACCAGGCACAGACATCCCCTTTTCCAGAGTGAGAGAGCTGGCCAAGCAGCATGGCATCTCATGGCAGTAGGATGGGACAGGGCTGGTGTTTCACTGCAGCCTGATCACTGTTTCTGGCTCAGGAGAGTTTGATGGATTGAGGCAGCTCCCACCCTGTCCCCAGGGGCACCTCTCAAAAACATGGTTCTGTTCCTTCCGTGGCCTCAGGGAAAGTCCAACAGCCAGTGCTGGCTTGCAGTCTGGGCAGCTAAGTCTGCCTCCAAGCCACAGCACTGCCTGACCACATTCTCGTCTGTGGAAAGAAGGGGTGGGAGCAGAGAAGGCACCTTGAAAGGCTGGCACAACACGTTTCCCCAGCTGTGTCAAAGCACAGACGTGATCTGAGAACTGCAAGGTTTCCCTCTTTGCAAGACTGCTGAGATTTCAGCAGTTAAAAACCTCCTAGCAGACAGGAGGGTTTACCTTTTTCCTCTTCATTTTGCAATAGATCACCCTCTCCTCCAGAAGCCTCCACTGTGAGCACTGCTGCAAGCTGAAGCTGCCAACATGCAGCAGCTGTGTCAACATCCTCAGTAGAATCACCTCTGGAACGTGGTCATGACTCAGCAAGACACAGCTTTGTCCAGCAATGGCTTTTGGCTTCCATGGTCATGACAGGGATGCCCAGGACCTGTGTGCAAGATTCAGAAAGGAATAAACTGCCTGATAAAGAGCGGAAAAAACAGAGATCAGGATCAGAGTGTGCCCACACTGCTGCCTGACATTCCCTGTCCAAGCTTCGGTGCTTTGCCTTCTGGAGAAGTCATAGTTGGCTGTCAGGAGGGCAGCTAGCAGGTGGTCTTGGAGAACGGAGGGAATTGATACCTTGCTTCTTCCTGTAGCACTGATGCAATGCTGGTTTCTGAGCAAGCGGAAGCAGGTTTGTCAAGTGGGAGCAGAAATTCAGAGAGAGACTTCTATTTAACATGGCAGAGCAAAACGGGGAGAGACAGGAGAAACCACATCAGGGGCTGCACCAAAAACACGATGTTGCAGGCATACTAACTGGTAGCAAACCGACGAGGGTGGGATTCGAACCCACGCGTGCAGAGCACAATGGATTAGCAGTCCATCGCCTTCACCACTCGGCCACCTCGTCCTTAGCAGTGCTTTGTTTAGAGGAATTTTTTTCTCTATTTTCTCACCAAAGGCTACAAAACTGTGATTGGTTCTTCAGACGTCTTCTGGAGAGCCAGACCAGGCAGGCAGACACCCGCCAAGAGAGCATTTGCGATTGATTTGCCTCACTCCATGTTCCCTCCTGTCTCTGCGTCAAAAGACCGGCAAAGGGCAAGGTGGCATTTAGTTTTGCCATAAAAATGTGTGCCTCAGGCTTTGGTACTTGTTGCAGGTCGACTTGAGTCCAGAGGGCTGTCCTGCCTGATTTAGCATCAGTCGCACAAATGAAAGGGGAAGATGGCAGGGGGCTCCAGTCAGCATTGAATGCACCTCTTTATTTTCCTGTGGTCTGGAATCAGTTTGGGTCATCTGTCAGCTCCCAGAGGAGGGGAAGAAGGAGGAAACTCTTTCCCACAGAGTGAGGTCACCTGGGACAGAGAGAGGGGTGTGGGGGTTGTGCTCCACTACTCAAGGCAGGGCAGAGACCCACCGCAGTGCCCCTGGCTTGGAGCAAGGAGGAAAAACAGTCCCCAGGCCCAGGCACCACTGGGAGTTGAACCCAGGATCTCCTGTTTACTAGACAGGTGCTTTAACCAGCTGAGCCATGGCGCCCACCTGCCCCATGATCATGGGATACCCTCCAACACCGCTGTACATTTGTCTGTCCCCCTCCTCTACTCCTGTGTGCTGAGGTCTGGGGTACCCCAGCACCCAAACTCTTCTTTATCTGCAGCTGGGAGTACTCCCAGTACTGAACCAAGCCCTTGCTACAAGCAGCTCAACACATTCCCTACCAGCACCAGCTGAGTTTTGAGGTCCTGGATTTATACAGGGTTTGCTGCCCCAATCCCCTTTACCTAGCAGAACCCTGTCAACTGCCCCCAGTCCCAGCACAGCCCCATGCCAACTGCCTCAGCCTCATCTCTCACTCTCTCTCTCTCTCTCTCTCTCTAGCTTCTTATCCCAGCATCTTGGGGATCCTCAGGGTTTCACCCTCCTGCCTGGCTCACATGTGGCACCTGAGGCAAATCCAAACAATGTCAGTGTAGCCTCTGAGTACTCAGGCACCACCAGAGTCTCCAGCTTTTTAAGTACTTGAGACACAATGAGAGAAAGAATGGCTGAGAGCAACCCCTCTGTGTAACAGGGACTGGTGACACCTGTGCTGCAACTGCTCCCATGTAGTGGGGTCTGGTGACATCTGTGCTCACCCAGGTCCATTTGTGTATTTTTGGCCTGGCCCAAGACCAGCACTGGGAAAGGAACCTGTGAAGGGGACCAAGTCCTACCACCCATCAGGAAGGATGAACTGTCAAGGATGAACTACATCTCTGCATCACCCTCCAGCCATGCGCCTGCACTGGGCAGGGGATATCCCTTACCTTCAGTACCAGAAGCTCCTGGGTGAGAGGAAACCTGTATTCTTCCTCACACTTGTGCTGGCAACAGAGTCAGGGTTGGGACAACCCCCCCCCCTGAAGGGCCGTGTAGGACAGGATCTATGCTGGATTCCAGCTGTGAACCCTGGCTCACTGATCTAGGGGTATGATTCTCACTCAGGGGCCCCTCACTTGGGGGACCTTTGAAGAGGCAAAAGGTCATGGAGATACTGGGGATAACATCAGGGAGTCTAACATGCAAAGCAAATGTTCTCCTGCTGAGCTATATGACTTCTGCATGGGCAGGGGTAGGGACCAGGGTAAGTCTCTCTAGGGTAAGTTTCTCCATTTGTGCTAGAAATGGAGAGACTGCCTACTGCTCACCTTGTCCTGACTCCATGACCCTGATCTCAAAAACAGACCCTCCTGGCTCACACAGCCAGCAACACCCACTCCGTTCTGCACTGCCCATCACTGCTTCCACTTGTCCTTTACCCCCTCTTCCTCCTGCCTTCCTGCCCATGCATGCACCAACATCTCACTGAGTGTTCATCCTGCCCATGAGGATGTGCGTAGATAGGATAGGGCAGTACTTCAGCAAGGCACCACTCTCTTGCCTGTGCCATGGTTATGCCATGGCTCCACGCACCGGTGAGGAAGGTCGGTAGCTAGCCAAAAAGCAGGGCTCGTCCGGGATTTGAACCCGGGACCTCTCGCACCCAAAGCGAGAATCATACCCCTAGACCAACGAGCCCGCACTGGTAGTGCGTTTCTATTCACAGCTGTTGCATGTCACACCTTTTGAGCCTGCAGGGGCATCCAAGGTCGTGTGCAGCTTTTTGGCACACCCTGGGAGCAGGAAGATCCCCTTTGCTTTTGGATCCATGGATCCAGCAGCTGGAGGTGTCCATAGGGTGTAGTGCCCATTATCTCTAACCCTCACCATTTCTGGAGCTTTTCATCCTCAAAACGATCTCTGGCTCTTGCAGAGGCTGAAAGAGATGGTTCTTTTCTCTATCTGCCCTTCTTTCTACACAGGAGGTCCTCCAAAGCCAATGTTCCCCTGTAACCTGGCTTCCTTTTTGCTCCCTGTCACTGCATCCTTCCCCAGCCCCTTGGAGCTGCTGACCACAGAGTTTGGGGATTTAGAGGCACTGGGTGTCTCCCGGGTGTCCCAGACTGTCAAAAGGGCCAGGATAGGGGGAACAGCTGTGTTGCAGAGGATATGTATTTGTGAATGCAGACACCTGGGCAAAGCTGACCAGCCAAAACATGGGCACCAAGACTCATCCCCCACCGCCACAACAGTCTCTTTCCCACCCAGGAGAGAATGCGCCCTGTCTGTGGCTGAGCTCTGTACCTTCGGCAAGGGGGCAGGAGGCACCACTTTGCTCCCAGCACTGGTGGGACTCTCCTCAGAGAAGGGACACATCTGAGATGTTGAGGGTACTTGTGCCCACTGTGCTGTGCCAAGTGATGGGTGCCCAAAAGCAGGGCTCGTCCGCGAGTTGAACCCGGGACCTCTCGCACCCTAAGCGAGAATCATACCCCTAGACCAACGAGCCAAGGTGCACAACTGCTTGGGCACCTCCACCCTGTGCCAGGCATTGGGCTGTGTTATGAACATTCAAATTTAATAAGTAGGAAAATATTAAAACTTTATTTACACGAATTCCACACCAAACAAACACACACCCCTAAACGGTGAACTATTTACAATTTACCAAAGTTCAAATACCCAGTTGGGAATTCTTCACACAAAAGGCATGAAGGAGACCCCTTAAAGTAATTTAGGAAAGGAATAAAGAGGTGCAAATACCCAAATCTTACATACAGGCCAGATCGGAGGGTGAGGAAGGGCAAGCACTACTGCCAGCCTCAAGATGGACTCCCTTTGCCCTGGACAGGGCTATTGGCGGGAAAAAACAGAGACTCTAATTGATTTAGTAGCTGGATTTGCTCACTGATCAGCACTGAAGTAATGAATGAGGAAGCTACAATTCCAATTTATGCTTTTGATGCAATCATGAGGCAGAGAGGGTAGTTGAGCCTGAGCGTGCTGCCAGAAACAAAAATCGAAGCAAGAAGCTGGGGTAGGGGTGGGGGGCGGGAAAAGAGAGAAACTCAAAGTCTAGCCGAACAGGGGACCAGCATCGCAAATAAGCCTGGGTCTATTTTGCCCCAGTGGGACAGGCTGCTGGGAGGGTAACAGTGGGAGGGCAACAGGTACCAGTTTTTGACAAGTTCTGCTGCCAGTTTGTGGGGAGCAGGGCCGAGGGTGTGGGCAGAGACATCATTCAGCCCAGTCTTTCCTGCTTCACAGGACAACAGGATGGCCAGAGGGGACCAGAGACACTAGGAACCAGGCACCCTGTGAGTGCTTAGCGTTGAGACTACAATGAGCAAGGGGTGAAGGCACTGGACTGGAAATCAGTTTGCCTGTGTGAACTTCAGTCTTGTTCACAGTGAGAGATCTTACCTGTTGGCCCAGTGCCCACAGTGGATGTCCTCCAGAGAAGCTGTACTCACCACTGCATCCTGGGGGCCCCTCAGGAAGCTGGGGATGATGTGAGCCAGGGCAGACCCAGATCTGTCCCTCTCCCTAGTGAGCAGCTTCTGCATCAGGAAACCAGGCCTCAGTAATGAATGACTGTGATGGCTCCAGAGCAAGAGAGGCACAGGTTCACTGGGAGGTTTTTCAGGGTTTGCAGACCCAGGAGAGGGGAAGAAGTAGATGCTAAGAGGACCTGTGGACCATTTTGCTGAGTTGCCAGGTGGCTCCCCATCATCACTCTATGCCACATTCCTGTGGTACTCGCAGAAGTGATGGCCTTAGAGCAGAGGGTAGGGAGCAGCTTGGAGGGAAGCACCCTTGAGCAGCCTCCCCCATCACTGTTACCAATGGGGCTGTGCAGTGTCTGGGGCCATGTGGTACAGGATCAGGGCCAGGTCCCAGCTGTGCTCCCTGGCTTGCTGATCTAGGGGCATGCTTCTTACTTAGGGTGCAAGGGGTCATGGGTTCAGCTGCCAGATGGGCCTTCCTTTTGGGCACCCACTGCCAGATCCAGACCTGCACAGACAAGTCATGGACAAGATGCCACTGTCCAGCATAGGGGACTCAAGTAGCCTGCCCAGCTCTCCCACCAATATTCAGGGAGGTTGTGGTTGCTCCCTCCCTGAAGGTGTTCAAGGCCAGGATGGACGAGGCCTTGAGTGACCTGTACTAGTGGGAGGTGTCCCTGCCTATAGCAGGGGTTTGGAACTAGACGATCTTTAAGGTCCCTTCCAACCTTACCATTCTATGATTCATACCATAGACAACAGAAATTGAGACAAAATACCCCCTTTAATTCCCAGCAACTCCACAGTGCACAGATAAGGAAGTAAAAGTGCTGAAGGCATTTTCTTATAACACTCAGGTGACTGGGAGCAACCTCAGGAGAGCTGTGCCCACAGGCAGTTGCAGGACTTTCTGGGGGTAACAAGGGAGGCTCTGTGGGTTAGGGAGGGGGGTCTAGGGAGGCAAAAAAACATGGAGCTGCTGGGGATTGAGCCCAGCACCTCTTACATGCAAAGCAAGTGCTCTCCCACTGAACTACACCCCCTCCACTTGAGCATTATTGAAAGCCTGGACAAGTTCACTCACCTCATGCCGCCCTAGGGACCTCAACATAAGATTATCAGGGGCTGCACCCTGCATTGCTGCTTCTAAGCAGTTCCATCCTCACCACGGGGACATCTCCACCCCAAACACTCTGCCCATCTGCACTGCACCAGGCACCAGAGCCTTCCCACCACCCTGGCTCTGATCATACTATGGCTGTGGTCATACATGTCAAACAAGGAAGGCAGGTGCCCAAAAATCAGGGCTCGTCCGGGAGTTGAACCCGGGACCTCTCGCACCCTAAGCGAGAATCATACCCCTAGACCAACGAGCCCAAGTACTTTAAAACTGGTAGGAATATCCTCCCTGATCTTCAGCACTAAAAAAAAAAAAAAAAAAAACCAAGGCTAATGTGGGATAGGCTCTGGGGAAGCTCTTTTTTGCTTCAATGGGTATCTGTAGCTGAGAGGACCTCTTTCATTTGCCCTGGCTGTGGGGCTGGCACCTGGACATGGCCACAAGCTGTAAGCTCCAAAAGCAACAGGGCCAAGAGGACCTGGGGGAGGTGGCAGAACCCCAGGTGCGAGACCCTTAACGTGCAGGGGGATGTAGCTCAGTGGGAGAGCGCTTGCTTCGCATGTAAGAGGCCCTGGGTTCAATCCCCAGCATCTCCAGCTTTTGCCTCTTGTGTTGGCTTGAGTTTAAGTTTCCCAGAGGACTCAAAATACAGCTAACAGAAACCAACACAATAAAAATAGGACTCCTTCCTCCTCCTCCTCCCCCACCCCACCTTTGGAAAGAAAGGAATTAGATGTAGAGAGAGAAGGGGTAAAACACCCCAGGAACAGTCTTGCTTCGATTTGGAAGTTTAAAAGGGAAAAAAAAACAAAAGGTATTTAACATAGGGGATTTACAAAGAGGTATAGGGAAGGGGGAAAAAACAGGATATAGAAAAAATACATACAACCAGATAGATGACAATGGATGGAGGTAGATTTAAGAAGGGATGTCCACCATATGGTAGAAATGGCCACGTGGTAAGACAGAAGCAGCAGGAACAAGGTGGGGGTGCTAGCTATCTACCAAGCAGGGCAGGCGAGCAGGCCGGCAGGCCAAGAAAGAGGAACAGGAAGTTCCTCTGTTTATATAGGGGGTCCAGGCAGGAAGTGGGAGTGGGCTACCCACTACACCTGGGGTCAGGTACAGAACCTTCCCTGGGATGAGTCAGCAGGACCTGGGATCAGGTTCAGAACACAGACCACCCACCCCAGAAAGGTTAACCCTTTACACCTCCCAGACCCATGTCCTCCACAAAGCAATGGTGATAAACTCCACTCCTGCCTCTGAAAGGCATCCACAAAGATCTCCATGCCTTCACCCTGTACAAGGGCCCCAGCAAGAGTTGCCCATTAGGGAATTTATGGCAGCAGGACCGTACTCTGTTGTTTTCCACTGCCACAACAGCTCTTTCCCCACCTAGAAGAGGATGGTCCCAACTGTGGGTCCATGTCTCTTTGTCCACGAGACAGTGGGGTACTTTGGGCTGTGCCCAGTGGTGGGTGACCAAAAGGACTACTTCAACCAGAAGTAAAAACAAAGGCCCCACAGCAGAACAACAGCTGATTGTACTGCACAGGCTAAACCCAGCTTGTACCCAGAAGCAGGAGAAGCACACACACCTGGCAGTTACTGATTTTCCTGGCCTGTGGCTCCACCCACATGTAGGTAAAACCTCTCGCTGTGAGCAGGATTCGAACCTGCGCAGGGAAACCCTATTGGATTTCAAGTCCAACGCCTTCACCCCTCGGCCATCACAGCTCTTGACCCTCAGATATGGGGCAGGGACACCCTAGCTTTGCCTTGGGATCTGCCCCTGGGGAGAAGATTCTGTCCAGCCTGGTATGAGACCATCTCTGCAGTCCCACTACCCCTTGGCAGCCCCACCACCAACACATCCCAGGGCTGGGAAAAAGTCCTGCTCATGGTACACCCAGTCAGGACATGGTACTGATTCCTCTATGCTGGGCACCACTATCTCCATCATGCCCTGGCTAAGCTACAGTCCCACATGCCAGCCAAGGAAGGTGGATACCCAAAAGAAGGGCTCGTTCAAGAGTTGAACCCAGGACATCTCACACTCAAGCAAGAGTCAGATCACTAGATCAATCAGACAGGGTGCTGCTACCATATTCACCCCCAACCTCTTCACGCCACAGTTTTGCAGGCTGGTGAGGATGGCTAACACAGCCTGGAGTAGGGAAGTCCATCTTACTGGGCCTAGAATGTGGGACTGGCATTTGGAGGTGGCCACACTACATACCTGCCCCATCCCCAGTGGTCATGGAGGGCAGCTGAACGACAGGGACTAGCAGGGACCCTCAATGATGCTTGCTTAAGAGGGGATGTAGCTCAGTGGTAGAGCGCTTGCTTTGCATGTAAGAGGCCCTGGGTTCAATCCCCAGCATCTCCATGTCGTTTTGCTACTCCAGACCCATTCTTTGTCAGCTACAGATCTGGCAGACCCCTCATGTGGCGGCCAGGTGAAGGGAGCACACACCGATACGATGTAGGTAACAAAAGCTCCATTTATTGTTCGATATCATCCTGCTTAAGTACACTTCTTAATTATCTCATACATATTGCAAAAGCTGAGCTCATGATTGGTCCAGTATACAAAGTCCCTACTTGCGGTTACAGCTCTCAGGCATATGCTGATAGACTGATTCAGTGTTCATATTATTTACGTAAGCATTCTGTTATCTAAGCAAGACTCTCACAGATGTATCCCTCTTCGTGAGATACTAAGAGGGGAGTTAGTGGTAACCAAGGAGAAAGCCAATTAAGCTGGGCACATCCCTGCATATAACCTTGGAACAGTGAGATCAAACATAGTAGACTGATATGCTGGCCTTGTGTTATATCTGCACAGATGCAGGATAGGCTTAGAACAAAGAACTAACAGTAGTCTGTATCAGAACAGCCAACTTTCCCGTCACACATACTGTTCAGTTTTCTTCTAAAATCATCCAGGCCCCAACACCCTCAGGTACCCTAGAAAAGCCCTGGGGCTGTTTGTGGACCTGACTGACCCAGGACAGTAGTGCATGGCCAGCACAGTGGGTGCTGGCACCCCATACCAAGACCTCTGAGAGGGAGAGGTACCTCACTCACCCTTCCCAGCCTGAAGCTGCAGTGACTACTGGAACAAGGGAATAAAAGCCAACAGCTGAACCATGATGTGCTCTGTACTCCCCACATAAAAGGATGGGCTTTTTCCTTTGGGAGCTGGACCCAGGATCTCTCACACTTGGAGGCAGAAGTGTACCCCATGCCAGTGTTGAGCTCCCCTTAGTCCCACAACTCTGGGATTCAGTGTGGGTCCCTGCTGGCCCACAGCCCACTGGTAAAAGTATCTGCAGATAATAAATGGCAAGCCATGTTTGTGGGTCCCCAGCCTTTTCTGAGGGGGCCCACCTCAAAGAGGGGAATTTTATCTGGCCCCAGGAAAAGTGATCCATGGCTCCTTGCCCTAGTTTGCCTCACTCTGCGAAGGGATGCCAGGGGAAAGGAGCTGCTTCTTGTGGAGGAGGTGAGGTGAAAGGCTGAGGCTACTGCAGACTCCAGCCCGCTCCTGCCCCTAGTCTCAGCTCAACTCCCCTAGTCGTAGGTAAAAATCTCCCACTGCAAGCAGGATTTGAACCTGCAAGATGGAAACCTATTGAAGATCAAGTGCAACACCTTTACTCCTTGGTCATCACCAACCAGGGATGTCACCTGACCCCTCCCTGAGTATGCCCTGGTTCCCCTGTTGTTCTAGGAAGCAGAAAAGTCTCTGGGGAAGGTGTCCCCTAAGGTTACTAGGGGTAAGGTATGTCCTGGTGGATATGGGCTTCTGGAAGAGGGGATCCTGGGCACGCTGAGGTCTTATATCTACCAAGGTCAGTGAGAGAGACCTCACATCTTCTCCATTACCTTCCCAGATTGCCTGGGACTGCTTGTTGGAAGGCTGTGATTAGCTACAAATGAGGACTAATTCCCCTGCCAGGAGTGATGCGAAGAGTTGACCCATTAGCCCTTTGTTTGGGTCCCAATGTCACCTGAGGCTCAGAGCAGTGTGGGGCTTCCTCTCTGGCCATGTGCAAGCCGGGATTTCCACTGTCTTTTGCTCTTTCCTTCTTGCAGATGAAATGAACAGGTACAGTCACTGACACCTCTGACAGAAATCCCTTCCCACCTTCTCTGTCCTCACTCCCCAAGATATCTGCTTCATCACAGCTTCAGGCTTCATCTGTCCCAGTGTACTTTCTAGCTTCACTGTCCTCTTTCCGAACATTATCATCTTAACGGCTGCTCTCTGCAGGATCTCTGAATGATTGGCTTTTTTTTTCCCAATGAGTTTTGCGTAAGAGACTTCCGGTCACCTCCATACCACCACCTGGCTTCCCTTTTAGATGCCTCTTCAACTTCTCCTACCCAGGGTCGCAGGTTTCTTTTCACAGGTTTCTCTTCCCTGCTATGGCTGGGGCAGGATGCAGTTGCACGCTGGATCAGGCACTTGCTACTGCACCCCCCCTCGGGGCTCTCCCAGCCCTTCCGCGCTGCGGCAAAAGCGCCGACGAAGGTGGGATTCGAACCCACGTGTGCAGAGCACAATGGATTAGCAGTCCATCGCCTTCACCACTCGGCCACCTCGTCCTGCTCTGCACTATTTATGGCCCCGCCCCTTGCTGACACCCGTCGGGGCCCCACTGCCCGGTGCCGTGAGGTACGGATAGCTCAGGGCTAGCCTCGCGGGCCGCCGCCACTCTGCCCACAGCTCAGCGGAACTGCTTGATGCTCTGATGCCCCGCTCGCTTGCGGAAGGAGTCACAGAAAAGCTTGAAAGCACAGCCCTCTTAGCGCAGTAGGCAGCGCGTCAGTCTCATAATCTGAAGGTCCTGAGTTCGAGCCTCAGAGAGGGCAGCTATTTTACCGCTCCACCGGGCTGTGAATTCCATCCACGAGATTTCCATTTTGTTGCCCTGCACAGCCCTACGACAGCATGATAGGGCTGTCTAGTGAGCCCATTCCCGCACCCCGGTGGCCGCCTCTTCCTGACGCGGCCCTGCGAAAAGGGGGAACGGGTGCCGCCACCATGTGGTAGGCAGGCACGCCCTACGCCAGGCAGGGCAGCAAAAGCTCTACCCTCTCTGAGGCTCGAACTCAGCAGCTTCAGATTATGAGACTGACGCGTTGCCTATTGCGCTAAGAGGGCGACAGTGGGGAGCCGCCTCAGCGGGCCCACGGTGGGCGTACGGAGGCGGGGCCAGCTGCGGCGGGAGGGGCGGGGCCGCAACTTCCGCAGAGCAAGACGAGGTGGCCGAGTGGTGAAGGCGATGGACTGCTAATCCATTGTGCTCTGCACGCGTGGGTTCGAATCCCACCCTCGTCGGAGCTTTTTGCTAGCTCCGAGATCTCACCGCGCCCCTGAGACGCAGGGCAGCGGAGGGTGCCGGGTAGTGACACCAGCCTCCACAGCACGTCAGGAGAGGCACAGGCACAGCACTGCCACCCCCAGCACCCTGGCAAGCGTGGATGGTTTACATTACACTATCATGGACTGAAGCAGGCAGCACACAGAGCATCCTGTGGCAGGAGCTCTTGCATAGGAACAGGGCAACAGCACATTTCAGGGCACTGAAAGTTTATTAGGTAGAAAACACATCTACATGAGATGGTGTAAACCACCTCCCAAAACGCTTTTGAGTTTTTACAGCTGAATCCCAGGTAAACCAAGAACAGCAGCATGTGGGTGAAGCCATCAGGCACACCAGCTTCACTTTGCAGGCAGAGGAAATAACACAATTCAGCCTCCCAGAAGCACATGGAGTATGAATTCTCAAAGCATTTAGTTTCAGGTTAACTTCATATCAAGTTGAAGTAAACTACTATTACTCTCTAGGTTTAAGAGAAACAACACAAACATTACTTAAAACCATCTCAGAACAACTACAAAATTCCTTTTGTGGAAGATGGCTGATAGTTCTGGACTGATAATTTAAAATTATATTAGGACTTGGCCAACTGGTCTCTGGCAGGCAGTGTTTACTGACAAAGCTACATTAATTTTACTTCTCCAGACAGAAGCTTGAGATAAAGTATTTGTTGTTTTAATTTAAAAAAAAAACATTGTATGGGGGTACCACAGACATGAAGTGTATCTTCTTAGTTACTAGGGATCAATATTGAGCTAAAATCACAGGTTTTCAACTTTCAAAGCCACAGCTTTTTAAATATGGAGAATGCAGGTATTCTACTTTTCAAAAAAAAAAAAAAAAAAAAAACCACCAAAAAGGGAAAACTAGTTTTCCAGAGCTGTTTACTGAAGACTGGAGAAAGTGTCCTGGTTTCCAGCATGATGATAACCTGTAAAATAAGCAACTCATCTGGTTTGAATACCATGAGTATTCAATACAATAAAACTGCGCCAGTAGCACAAAATGTCTTTTGGATTTGCAGTGAGCATCATTAAGTACAAAACAGAACTAAATGTTGCACCTGCTCAAGAACAATATTGACAAAACCAGCAACAACCACAGCACTGCTGCAAGGAGCTTCTGCACGGAGCAAGCAAGCACAGTGCTGGGACATCACCTCAGGGACTGTGTATATGAAAATCTGGCATTTCCAGGGGCCCCTGCTACCTTTTTGTTTTCCTCTGGTGAAGTTACGTTTACCCACAATGACAGCTTGTAGAAAGAAAAATCACCAGTAAGTGTCAACTTAAGGCATCCCTAGAAAAATATCTGACTTCTCCCCATGCTTGAGAAGCAGAAAAAGAGAGAGCCCCAGACCAGCCTAACCTCATCACCAGTGAGCCAAAAGGGACACAGTAAGCAATGACATGCCACATGAGAAGGGCCCAAGCCCCATATCTACTCTATATTCTTCTCCCATCAGAACAGCTGCTTTTTCTGGAATGTGCCCCAGGAGCTCATCAGTTCAGTCACTCAAATGGGCACTGGTCAGAGTCTGCACACATAACTCTGCTCAAATATCCACCATGTCCACCAGAGCAGATAGGTGGAGTTCAGAGGTGACTTCAACCTCCTTGTTTGCTCTGAGTAGTTGTTGCAAGTGTTTCAGTCTGTCTGACAGCGTAGGACTTAGCTCTTCCACCAAAAGCTTGCATCCCTCTTGACTCTTAGCCTGGAAAGACAGAAGACAGATGAGACTGAGAATACAGCATTACCCAGTACCAACAAAGAACTTGCCTCATTGGCTGCTCCAATTTCTAAGAACTACGGAGGTCAGCACCTCCCGGTCCTGTGGAGATATGGCAAAACCAGCACATCCTTCTATTTCTGTCCCTAGACTTCCTTTAACTGGGGAAACTGACCCACAAGAATAATTCCCTACACTGAAGTGCAGCACCACAAAGGATGCCGTTATGACTGCACAAAGATTTAATACCTGTGAAGAATTCTTATTCCAGATGTGCAGAAAGCATTCCCCTCCCTAGAAAAGTTATTTCCAAGGCACAGTTTTTCCAGTCTTTATTTCCCAAGTCTATCCAACACTACACTAACATAATTCACACTGCTGGGCTAACTCCTCTGCAACTACAGCAGGTTTGGCAACTGTACTCCCCAGAGCCACAGTTAATTCTTGGTACCACAATTTCTTACCTCTTGTGCAGAAGACACAGGACTCATCACCAACGGGCGGTTGACATTTGGAGTAAAGATCAGAGCCTGGGGGAGGTAGAGAGGAAGATCTACAAAATCACCAAGGGGCTCAATGTCATTGGTTAGACATTGGTGCAACTGTTCTTCAAACCTGGAAAAGGAAGATGAAGAGGACCAGTCTGATTGCAGCCTGCCTTTGTTCTTGGAACCAGCAAATTAAACAAAAGTTTTGCAAACACTTGTGAACCCAAGAAGGATCAGTCAGTCAGTCAGATGTTCAGTCATTTCCAACACTGTCTGACATAACTATACTGCTACGATGAGAATCCATCCTAGAAAGTTGTGATACATAAAAGAGTCACACGGGCTGAAGACACTCAACTGATGGGGAAAGCACGGGAGACAAGAAACCCTTGGGCCAACTACAAAAGCTCTTCAGCTTTATTATCTGTATTGCTACAGGCACAAAACTGACATCCTAAAGCAGATTTGATAGACATCCGTGATACTGCAAGACGGCTGCAGACACTGTACTGTTTTACTTTTGGTGGCTTCATCGTCTACAGACAGTTTCCAACTGTTCCTCAAAGCTCCAGATATTTCTACTGGACTGATCTTGTGATGCAAGTAGGAGTCAGCAGGCATCTGCACTGCACTGATGTGCTTGATAAAATTAGATGAAATCGGAGACCATCTAGGCTTTTTCCTAGCACTGTTTGGCTTCAACTTCTCAATACATACAGGTTAGAATTTATGACCCTGGGCCAGAGTTGCAAGAGGAGGATGTTGCTCTGGGAACTTACTTTCTGCTTTCCATTTTCTCCAGTTGCAATTGTGCCAACAGACGCTCTGGTAGAAGTTCCTGGGCTGAGGTTGTGTCTGTGAATTCACCTGCACTGGAAATGCTCTTTTCTTGACCTGACAGCATGCTCATGCCAGAACCATGTTCAACTGACATCATGGAGACTCTAGACAGTTTCTTCAAAGAGGTGAGAGGTTTTACCCTTGACCTGAGATGGGGAAAGTAAAAAAAAAAAAAAAAACAAACAACAAAAAAAACACACACACAACCAAAAGTACAAACTCTTATGAAGATGTTGACTCCTCCCTGCTGGCTTGAAGTTTGGAAACAGCAACAAGTGAGAGTTCATACTGGAGACAATTCCCTTGAACCAGGGTCCAACATACCACCACATATGCCTGGGTTTTGAGAGGAAATAATCTGACAGCAGAGAAGCAACTAAGTTTCCAAGAGGGAACAAGGCTAAGAAAGTAAGCCAGACTCTTCAGATCTCCAATACTTGACCATCGCACAGCTGTAATGCACTCTCCCAGCTCAACCTTTACCATTTTCTCTTACTGTCTCTCTTGAACTGGGGAACCCAAAACTGGACACACTATTCCAGGTGTGGTCTCACCAGGGCAGAGTAGACGGGGAGAAAAACCTCCCTTGACCTGTTGGCCAGACTTTTCCTGATGCACCCCAGGATGGCATTGACTGTGTTGGTCACATGGGCACATTGCTAGCCCATGCAGAACTTGCTGTCCACTAGGACTGCGAGGTCCTTTGGCATTGTGACAGTACTGGATGCTGATTGTAGAGGCCACAAGCAATCTCCCTGGAGTTCACCAAGCAACTCTGGTGGACAGCTGAATACCATTCCCCCAAGCAGTGCCAGCAGCTGCCTCACCTCTCAGGGCCTAGCCGGATTTCCTCCTGCGTGCGCAGTCTGGCTTGTTCCCAGGAACAAGGGAGCGTGAAGTTCTTTAAATGCTCCTTGAAGAAGTACACACGAATCTGACCGTCTTCACTTACCGCTTCTGCAAGCAAACCCAACATTTAGTATTACAACAGAGTTTCCCCTTCAGAACAGCTCAGTATTGAAAAGCCAATCTGAAGACAAAATCACATGTTCACTCTCAAGTAGCTTTACGTTGTAATCTGCACGTAAAAAGGAGCCTTCCTGAGCTGACTTACTGTTCAACAGAACATCAGGTCACTGGGAAAGACTAAAATGCTGCTTTAATTTTTAAAATCTAGCATTCAAGGTCAGAGTTCAGTGGGTTAAGCATTTTATTACTAAAGCCAAACAAGGCACTAAGAAAATCACACAGCTGAAAGCAAGTGCAATCCAAGACAAGCTTCATTAATCCATGGAAGTGCTTACTGACAGTGACAGCTGCCATTTCATCTAACCTGAGTTTACATGACTTGTGAGGGACCAATTCTTGACCTTTAGCTGAATGTAAACCCTCTCCTACTGGAAGAAGAGGGCTGAAAGACTCTGACCACACAGAAAAANNNAAAAAAAAAAAAAAAATCAACTGTGACCTCAAGTTAAGTGATAACCAACACTAAACAGACTCCAAAGAGAAGAGGCATTGTAAGAGCAGCAAGATCATAGCTCACTCCCATTCTGCTCTTCCATCACATGTATCACTCTGTGCCATGTGTAAAGGCACTACTGTTAAGTTATAATTATGCAAGAAGTATCATCCATGTTGTAGGAGGAGTGCACAATACCTGGTGCAACAGGCAGTTTGGGTGCTTTCCAGTCTCTCAGTTTATGATCAATGCAGACTGCCAAGATACCATCCCAAGGGATTTCATCAACAGAAGGTCCGTTGTCATTAGAGTTCCCAGATGTCCTGGTTTTCCACTTCTGATAAACTTTGCTCAGCAGATTCTCCACTTGAGAATGGATGAGTGGTTGAGTATGTGAAGAACTAGCAATTTGAGATGCATACTGAAAAATCATGTGGCAAACAGGACGCCAAGGAGCTATGGAAAAATAACTACAATGTAAATTGCAGTAATTTGTGACAGAGCCAAACCACCCACCCACCTTATTGGCTGGTTGTTCGGCATGGCACAGACACATCTCAGAGAATGATGTGATATCAAGGAGATGCATCAACATGAAACACATACCACCTAAAGGAGGTAGATCTAGGTACGGGATCTGGAAGGACAGCACAGCCTTCTTCAGCCAAGCCAGATGATCAGGCATGTTCCACTGCAGGTGAGGCAACCGTTTGTTACCTCCAGACTCTGAAAACTCAGTGACAGGCCAAGACAAGTCACAGAGGTGCTCTGAGGATGCCACATCTGAAAGAAACTGCAGCACACTGTTGTACAGCTCAATGATGACCCCAGGCTCCTGAGACGGTAGGCCAGCTAAATGCCTCTCCTTCCAGTCATGGTAGAAGCGCTTGCAAAATTCACCATCAATCCCATCCTCAACATACTCTTGAAGGGTCTGACTGCAAAGCTCAAGGGAGTCAGGGCACTGGGAAATCAGCCAGCTCACAGCAGCCGAGACCTACAACACACAAAACATGGGTGGTCGGAACCTGTTCTGCAGATCAGGTCACAAAAGATTCAGTCCTGCAACCCTAAGCTTGATGTAACAGTACTGAAGATACTAAGCAACAAAATACAAACAAATCAGCTATCACCATGCCCATATTTACAACAATGATCCTCCAACTAGGTCGGCATAAACTAGAGTCACATATAGTAAGCTTGGGAGCAGAAGGAAAGAGGCTGTTCACACCAGGTGCAATCACACAGTGAAACATCCTGCTGCAGGACACTGGGGACCCCAAAATCTTATCTGCACCAAACTGGGCAGATTCATGGATATTATCGCAAGGCAATCATATCCAGAGAAGTTATGTCTGACCCTGGTAGTCCTCAAACTGCAGAGACACCAAGCTGTGAGGTTTTTTGAGGGAGCATCACTCTGGGCTTCTCTTGTTCTCACCTTCCTTTTCAGGTACCTTTTTCTTGAGAAGGGAACACATATCTGAAGCTACTTTTGGACTGAATCAGCTCAGCTGCTCTTGGCCATTACCCTCTTCCACCTCTCCAAACCACCCTGCCATGACTCAAAAACTACCATAGACTTATAATTTCCCACTATGGGGTTTTGATTAATCTCCAGGCTACTATTGTCCTTTAGTTTTCCACATGCTTGACAAGAGCAGAAGCTGGTGTTCAGAGGCCCTCAGGGCAGATGTATAATTCTTCTCCATATATGTGAGAGGATAGAGGCATCCTCAAGTCTCATCCACCAAGACAGAATAATACTGAGTGATCTCACAGCAGCCAGAAGAGCTACAAAGGGTCTTTTGCATTTTAAGACTGGGAACTTAAGGCTACAAAACAAAAAAAGGCTACACTAGTAGCACTCATCTGTTAGGCACCCACTGTACCTTCTGCTAGTCAATGGAGGCAGGACAGGCAAGAGTGATTTAGGTAGCTCACATATTTTGGTGTCAGTGCAGTTTCCAGTATTATGCATCTGGAACTATCTTCTGTGTAGCCAATGCCAGTGATCTCTGGTCAGTTAATTTGCAACAGAAGAGTTGCAATAAGGAAAGAGTAGGAGAAATGTTTAATTTCTGAATAATTCTGGTTGATGATGGAATCAGCACTAACAAGCAAGTACCCCACTCTGGTAAACTCGAGTGTGTGAAAAAAATGGCAAAAGAATTTTTTGAACAAAAGTTAGATAATGGAACTTCAGCTGAAAAGCACACCCCTTTGCACAAGGCTCAGATGCAACTTAAGCCACTGAGAAGGTAATTCCTTACAAAGCATTAGTAATTGAGAGGTTAATGGTAAATCAGTCAAGCATCTCTTCATAGGAATTGCTGTTCTTACCCTTCTGGTGCCTTCTAAGTCATTGGTAGAACCTGGGAGCTCAACAATGATGTAGTCTGAAATAAGCTGGGCTGAAATCAAGTCCTGCAGCATCAAACCTTAAAAAACAGGAAAACCCACCATATAGACAGAGAAAGAACAAAGGGGTATCTCTTGCTCTGACCAAGTTGCACACTCAGCATACATTCACAGCATCATTTTTCTTCCTCCATCCTTCCTCATAGACTCTCAGGATCAAATGCCACATGCAAAGGAGAACTGAGAGCCAAAGGAAAGATCATTTCTTTCCATACTGCTTAGTTCTCTTGAGGCCTCTGTATTTCTAGCAAAGTTTTGACAAGTACTGTGTTCCAGTTTCCCCTTTACTGGAAGTTGTGTGTGCTGGTTTGAGATTGCATTACTCAGAACAGTTCTACTTGGGGTATCCCTAAACATTCAGATGTTTTTTTTCCAAGACAGAAGAACTAAGTATATACCTTCTTCCACTTCTTTCTCTGTGGCCTCATCTTCCTGACCGGGGACCAGAACCACCAAGGGAACTACTGGTTGAAAAGGTTTCACCTGAAGCAACTGTTTCAGCTGCAGCAAAGCTGAAAGCCAATAAACATCATCTTCTGCCACATCTTCACTCCTAACTCGAGGAGGCAGGAGAAGAATGAGACCACTGGTTCCAAGCAAGTCTCTTTGAGTCTCAGCTGTATCAAGCTCAGAGTCAGACAATGCACCATGTGCCACCTATGGAAGTTAAAAAGATGCCAACAGTAACGTAGTTAAACAAAGCTGTTTCCATACTGACACATACAGTTTACTATCATCAGCATTTGGCTTTGACGTGTTAGCAGCTCTACAAATCCTAAGAATGAACTGCGAGACAGACAAACGTATCTGAATCTATTGGATGTATCTGGGCATAAAAGTACATTTCAGCACCTGATTTGGCACCAGAAATTGGAGATGAGTAAGTTCCTAACTATTCTGTTGTATTTAGACTGGTATTTACTCAGCTGACTAGAAACAAGGCAGAGGGGCAGGGGGAATCCATATTTTTCCATGCCTTTCCAATGATCCCATTCCTCCCAGTATTATCTCTCTCAATTCAACAGGACACTGTGTGAAAAGCCTCCACACAACATACACTGGAAAAGACCGCACCCTGCTTGTATGGTCTGTTGGGTACTACGAAATTGTTTTAACTTACCTTTATACATACACTGACTTGAACGCTTCTACTCCCTTGCATGCCAGCAGAATGATATAATGTCAGTGTTTGAATTCTGCCTTCTTTATGTGAAGTATTTTTCTTCCAGTCTTTGTCTCCTATAAATTTGGCTTTCAACCAATCTACCAGTACTCTAGAAGAAACAAAAAAAAAAAAAGTGGGCTTATGGGGTTTTTGTTTTTTAAAAAAAAAAAGTATTTTTACAGTTTTAGCACCAACACCTCTAAGACATCACAATCTATCATAACCCAAACTTCATACATTCACATATACAAATAGTTAAGTGTCCAGAAATTATCCACAGTGCTACATATATAACAAGTTCTGGTATGAGCAAAATTAATTCCATGAACAATGTTGGGAGAAGAAGATACAGACCACTGCAGTATACATTCTTTAGAGTGCTCTGGAGGAAAAAAAATAAACTGGCAACTTGACACTATGTGGTGCAAAAAAAAAAAAAAAAAAAATCAAGGACTATACACTGCTACTCTCCTTCCATGTGACTGTCTGTCTGAGAAAGGGACTCAATAATCAATTCTTTTACTTACCTGTTGGGATCATCCTCTGCATATTCCTTATCATCTGGCAAAACCAACAGCACCTTCCAAAAAAACTGTTCTTGTTGAACTGGAATATGCTCAGTAATTAATGACACAAGATCCAGGGGTGTCCAAGCTAAATCACTTAAATAGAGAGAGAAGTTGGTGAAGAGACCTGCCCTAGTGTTCATTGCCACCTGGGCAACATTTTTCTTGCTGTGAGGAAGTTATAATTCTGACAGTAACTACTGTTCAGCTCAAACAGTCCAAAATCAGAGCCAATTCTTTAGATCTGATGCCCATTTACTCTACCACAGACCAGGTGCCTTCAAGAATTGCAGCTGCTAGCTCTGTTACATGAGCCTTACTTTGGGGATTGTGGGAACACATGCATGTTGCCTCACTTCCACACTGCTTCCCATAAACACACTGGTCACCGAAGCACATGCTGAGCCGCAAGAAGGCACACATCCTGCTGCACTTGATCAATCCCTTTATGCCACAAGTCAGGCTGGTAACAGCTCATTTACCCCTCTCCCTCAGTATCCCAAGTACAAAAAAAATGCCAATAATACCAACCAGATGGCTAAAGTTATACCCACAGCAATAAGATCAGATGGTCTAACACTGTCATGATTTAATCCTCCACTTTCCCTTATCTGGAAAACACTCCCAGAAGCATGCTGCAAACAGACATTCGAGTATGATTCTCCCTTCCTCGCTGATGTTTTTGAGATCTTCGGCACTTCTGTTATCATATCCTTAGAAAAAAACCAAGGACCAAATGCCAACATACCTTAACAACTGCTGGTAGAAGTGTTGCACTTTTATTTCATGCACTGTCTTGTTTCTCAGCCTATTCAATCTGGAAACAAAAGATCCTTGAATATAATTTTTGGTATAGAACAGGTAATTTAAGAAAATGTAAGAAACACTGACTAATACCTCAGTAGCACTGCAGACATCTTATTAGAGAATTGTCATTAATAGAAGAACAGTTTCTTTAGGTCTGTGGTCTTTGTCACATCATTTGTGCAGAAAGGGTCTTTTTTTGGAGTATTTGAGAACAAAATTTTGCAAAACCATTAACATTTACAATGAAGATTCAGAGAGGGTGTCTTGTAATTCATAGAATGGTAAGGTTGGAAAGAACCTCAAGGATCATCTAGTTCCAACCACCTGACATAGGCAGGGACACCTCCCACTAGTACAGGTCACTCAAGGCCTCATCCAACCCAGCCTTGAACACCTCCAGGCAGGGAGCATCCACAACCTTCCTGGGCAACCTGTTTCAGTGCCTCACCACCCTCATTGTAAAGAGTTTCCTCCTAACATCCAGTTTCAATCCCCCTCTTCCAGTTTAAACCCATTGCCCCTTGCCCTGTCATTGCAAGAACTTGTAAATAATCCCTCCCCAATTCACGTCCCAGAAATCAGACTGTCAGCCACTGTCCTTACCTTGTGCAAGAAATGCCCAGCTTTCCTCCATGTCCCAGATTTACAATTCTCTTGCACAAATTCTCCATGGTTATAGGCCACTCAGCGCTGGGAGACAGTGCTTCCAGTTTACTTTTTGGATCTGCGTAACAAGGAGCAGCTGGAAACGCCCTCATCTGACGTTTCAACTTTGTTCGAGCCACCACTGCCTCCCTCCACCTTTAGAGGAGTACAGAAAAATAGATCACGTCAGTAACATTCTTAGTCTGCAGAGTTTTTCTTGTCTTTGCTCTTCAGACTCTCAAAGGCTCCACAAGTCAGTCTGCCCTAGGGTGAGCATGAGGTGGTGCATGGGGGTGGTGCAGCAGACTCAGGCTGCACTTCACAGAATGCATCAGGGTGGAAGGGACCCTCAAAGATCATCTTGCCCAACCCTTCCTTCTGCAGTAAGTAGGAACATCTCCAACATCAGGTTGCTCAGAGCCCCCTCAATCTTGACCTTGAATGTCTCCGGGGATGAGGCCTCCATCACCTCTCCGGGTAACTTGTTCCAGTATTTCACTACCCTCACTGTGAGGAACATCCTCCTGATGTCCAAACTAAATCTACCCTGCTCTAGTTTAAAACCACTGTGCCCCGATCACTACAAGCCCTTCTAAACAGTCCTTCCCCAGCCTTCCTGTAGGTCCCCTTCAGATACTGAAACGCAGCTATAAGGAGGCAGCACAGTGCAGGGAGAAATGATTCTCCAGCTTGGAGCACTACAACAGGCACTGAACATCTCTCATATAGAGAAAAGCAAGTGCCCAACAGAAAGAATACAAGGAGAAACAACCATTTTCTAGAGGAAATGAAGGTGAAATCTCCTACCAAGCTCATTATGTAGCTCTGATAAGGTGTTTCTCTACCCACATACAACTGAGTACCTTATTAGAGGCTGGTAATAAGACTGTAAGGCTACCCTTGCAGCAGAGGGAAGAGGACAGCAACAAGAATTCTACGTGTCAACGCTCCCAAGAAAAGGCATTGTCACGAGGTGGCAACTCACCGTTGCAAGTACTTGCAGAAGCACTGGAGCTCCTGAAGGGTTTCCTTTGCAATCTGGAAAATCTCATCCTCCAGAAAGAGTTCCATGACACGACCACAAACTTCTTCTGAACACCGGGCAATACGGACCTGACGGTCTCTTTCTAGGGCACATCTAGCTCAAAATTAAACAAACCAAGACCTCTAGTGAGATGGAAACTGCAACAAATTCCTACCATTAGCTGAGGTGCACACAGAGAAGACCATCGCACTTAGCAAAGGGGAGGGATTTTCCACACTGCTATGGTTCTTCTAAATAAGATCTGTAATCAGCCAAAAGTCATTCAGACTTTATACTGAGCTGTGCTTCCAAATAAGGGTCTACAGGAGAGCCCATAGCTGAACTATAAGTGAGCCAGAAAGATAAGCACACAGAGGAGCCCTGTCCCAGACAAAGCCTCTATTCCCTGCACCCTGGAAGATTGCTACTGACTGCCACAGTGCAGTTGCAAACTGGCAACCTGCTGCACAATCAGGTGAACTTACTGTCTCTTTAAAGTAGCTTATTGAAGAATCTTGGAGAAGGCCAAACAGGAAGCCCACCACTCCCTGACAAATTCTAATCCTTAGGGAAAGCCTCCTACAGGGAAGTACAGCATACACTATGTGTGCTCACTTTAACTCATTGGCTGAAGCTTCGTGAATACTCTCCTTGATTACTTCTTCCATTAACTCTGTACCCACCAACTGGCTCAGCTGCTTTATTAACCGTTCTCTCTCCCGTTTCTGCCTGGAATGACAGAGAAAAGATTTATAAAAGTGACAAGATTTACACAAGACATAGACTAGCAAGCCTCTTCCTTAGTTACTCAAGTGCTACACAGTGTCAAGCGGTTAGCTTGTCTAAATTGAGCTCCCAATAGCTGGTTGCTCTCCCTAAAGATAAGCAGTTTCATACAGAGTCAGGTTTCCTTCAGAAATACCTCCAGATAACAATGGGGTTCTTACCTCAGTAAGCTATATATAAGTAGCCCACTCACTCAGAAAAAGTTGCTTCACACACCAAGGCTGGGATGCATTTCCCTCTCAGGAAGCTCTGAGTGTAAAAGTTCACAAAATTCCCATCCACCATTTTCACAGTGACTCAGTGAGGTCATCAAAATACTAACTAGCAGATTGTCCAAGAATGTGGAAGGTACACAGCCTGTCTGCATGATCCCAGAGCAATACACGCAGAGACAACCTGCATGCTGTAGGCAGGGCAGAAAGGCCTGAGCACACATGCAAGGACTAAATTCTGGTTTGGTTGCCTAAGCGTGTATATAGTCCACCCTGCCCCTCAGCAAAAGCAGTGACTCACCTCTCTTCCTCTACCCTGCGTTTCTCCTCTCTGACACGATCCCGTTCTGCGTTAAGCACACTTCCAGCCACTTGTTTAAGAATCTCTCCCATCACTTCAGCTACAAGTTCCTCCACAGTAGCCTCTGAGGTGCTATGTAGAAAACAGCAATTCTCTTTTTAACGTCAAAGTTTTTATTCAAAGCCTCGTATCTGTGCATTTTTCAACTGTTTTAATGTTGACCATGACATCACATGTTTGAACTCCAGTCAGTCTGGGTCAACCCCTCCCAGCCTCCTGCACACCCACAGGCTACTCACAGCAGCTCAGAATGGGAAATAAGGAAGACCCTGACCCTGTGTTGTTCAGCAATAACCAAAACACAGGTGCGTTTCACCGTTTAGCCATGTCTCCATCAACTGCTTTGGAAAGGAAGCGTTACTTGTAGTGGGGAATCAGCCAGATCTGAACTTATTCCTTTTGTACCCCTTTAGGTACCTTCCCTTCCACATCACATGTAGCAGTGGGTGTGTCACACAAGGCAAGGTTTGCAGAGATTTGCTTTCCATTAAGCTAGCTGGGGTGGCAGACGTGAGATAAGGTCTGGTTTTCCCTCAGTTGTGACCATCTTCACTACAGACCTTGCCTTACTTAGTTTTTACAGTGTTCACACATGGCACTGCTATGTCAAATTGCAGATCTGATGACAGACTCCAGGAGTACCAGAAATTAAACACTCTTTACCAGATGGCAGCAGTCACATAAGCCACTCCTGCTCTGCCAAGTTGTCTGCACTCTCCTTCGAGGACGTCATGCACAAGGCTGTCCACCACTTCAGCAATGTCCTACAACACAAGAGAGGAAGCAGTTGAAGCAGGGTGTGATTGTTTGAAGTACAGAAGAGTGGAAACTGACAAAGTTCAGTACTGCTGAACACACACAGACCAGAGCAGACACAGAAACGAGGTAAAGATCCAGTGGTTTGTGTTTCCATGGCACCACAGAGGAGTGCCAAGTGAGGTGGAAGCTACACGTCTCACTGTTCTACTTCTTACAGGAGTTCAGCAGTCCTGTTCAGGATGGCATGGGCACACACATGACTTGAGAATGAGGCTTTTCAGTCTGATTGAACTGACTGTAATTGGTGGCATCACCTGTATTTCTACTTATCAAACAGTCTATCTAAAAGGCTAATAACAGACCAGCAACGAAAGCAGCTTTCTGTGTAAAATACAAACACATCAAGTTTGGAATTAATAGCTAAAAAAAGTGAATTTTGAGAGGTATTCCTATTTTCTTACTTGAGATTTTATCATCCTAGCTGAATTAACTGCAAATGACCTGGTCTAATCTTCACTGAAATGTGGCCACATTAGGGTAGAACATGGCAGCTGTACTTTACAAAGCAATGAGACACTTCTAGATAAGTTCAGCATTAGCATATACCTAAATATGTCTGGGAGGGAGAAAAAGGGGAACAGCAGATACACAAGTTATGCCTTCAAAATCCAAAATTAAAGGTCATATAGCCACAAGAAGAAACTTGGACATGCCTTATTTGAAATATGTGCTGTTAAGAAATACCTTGGTACTATTCACTAAAGCAAAGTTTACCTTCAACGTTAAAGATAATCACTTTCTACTATCACTTTCTGACTTTCCAGGTTCTGGAAAACTAAAACCATCCAAGAACTCTGTTACAGCTTTCATGATATTTTAAAGATCTTTCCAAAATACTTCATAATGGGTTCAAATTTCCTTACCATGTCTGTGTACTGAGGCTTTGAAGAGAGAGGTTCAGGTTGTTTGGCAGGTTGGGAGACTGCCTGCACAGGAGGCAGCACTGGCACAAGCTGGCGAGGTAACAACGAGGGCAGGAGAGGAGTTGGGGGCTGGACTCTTACTGCTGTAGCATCTAAATCCACACCTTTGCTTTCCACTCTTCCTTCTTGGAAGAGGGGGAAAAAAAATAGAAAAATTAAAGAGAACTAGGTTAATCACAAATAAAAGCAAAGCTCTTCAAACAGAAGCTTGCTGCCTTAAAGTTAAAAATACACAAATAAATTTGTATTAATATGAATGTTATACAAAACATTGAAAGACTAACTGCACATTACCTCCAGTACCTAGTACTCACTTTTCCAATAACACAACTTGAAATTAAGAACATCTGGCACCTACACAGACCCCTTGAACAAGTGCAAAACACCTGTCCTTTCAACAAGGAAAGAAAAGCATACGTTCAGCTAACTGGAAAAACAACATGGTTATATTCACAATGGGAACAAAGAGTTGCAATATGAAATCTGCAAACTGCAAAGGGAAGGTGGCTGTCTGAAGTAGCCAAACATCTAGATACTTTACTGTTGCAGGCAAAATTGCACTCATTTCTACTACTGTTTTCCCTGTATCAGGACACGTGTCATTAATTGGGGTGCTTCCTAATTTTAAATATAAATATTTGAGTCATAACATGTTTTTGTTACATCCAAATTTCCATGCAGTTTCAATCCCTACAACCCAAGAACAGTTTCTGCTTTACAAAACAAAGCTAGTCTCAGAGCTGAGCCAGCAGCATATTCCTCAGCAACAGCTAAAATGCACATTTGCTCTTACCCGTTACTTCCACGCCAGATTTTTGGTTGTTACTAGCTTGATCCACAGAGATGCTTCCACCAGTGTACTTGTTCTGTCCACTGAAGCTAGACACTGGCACGTGGTGTGGCACTGAGGGCAAGGGGCCCCCATTTACAATTTCCCCAACCGAGACAGTTAGCTTCTGGCTGACATACAGCGACTTGCATGGCTTGGGCAATCCATCCGGCTCCAAGAAAGCTGAACGGTTCAGCTCCACATAAGCACTGGGGAAAAAATAAAAAACAGGAGCACATACTCAAAGTTCCAGTAACCTGCAGGTTCAGTTGGACAGTTTAGCAGGCCAAAGCAATACAAGCCCTGCACACTTAGGGTTGCTCCCTGTAGCCTGGGACTTTTATCTCTGGCTGGAATATGAGCAGGGAAGGCAAAGCATTGTCCTCATGGTTGTTCTCCCAGAGCAGAGTACAAGCAACGATTCCGGGCACCCTTGTGAACTAGTTTATCTTCTCCTCCTTTTAATCTTTATCCTCTATGCATCAACACATGCACATTCTACCTAGCCTGCATCTCACATGACAGATGCAAGGGTTGTCTGCAAACTGTTTTGCAAATTGCAGTCTTCTTCCAGCCCTGGCACCTAAACCCCGGCTAATTTCAAAACAGAACGTTAAGAACAGAGAATTCTAACTGTCATGCTCAAGTTTTTGCCTTCTCCAGTCTCTGGAGATTGTACATGCTTCCATGGCAGACACTCTGATTTGCAAGCCATTGGCCTTCAACACCCTCTGGTTTGCGTTGCCAGCTTCATATCACCCCACACAAAACATGACAACACCAGCTTTCTGCGAAGCAGGACTGTATCCTCACTACCTGTAGAGTTGCAACTTACTACAATTCAACTGCAAACCAAGAACCTAAACCTGTGTTTCTTTCCTACCGAGTTATCCACATCACTCTGTAGGGAGGAAGTCCCTAGAGTCTGACACAGATTAAGCCAAATATATGCAGGTTCTCTTTTGAAAAAAACCTTCCAGAAGGCTGAAGGAATTTTGATTGTTGAAATCCCCTGCCATCTTATCAAACCAAGTGAAAAAAGATGTACCAGTGCAAAAATGCTATTGTGGGAAGTCAGAGTAGTTACAGGGATACAAAACCTATTTCTTGAGGGAAAGACGCAAAATCAGTGAGCTTCTCCTAACTACAGTAATAAGAATAAAATAACTAGAATTGGCACCCATCACTACGCTAGCACTTTGCTCACACAGCCCAGCCTCTACCTTTAGTGTGTCCTTCTCTTTTTCTGCTTGCAAACTGCAGGAGCAGCCCATCCACATTAATGCTTCACCTAACACCAGCAGGCAGGTAAGGCACGGACACCTCCCTCTTACCCATCAGATCACCCATCACACCTCCACTTACCCATCAGATACACTCAGGCCATAGTAACTTATAAAATCAGTTGCTTCCTCACTGTCTTTGAACAGCAGCATGCGGACCAAGTGATCCAAGGGAAATGCTGTACATCTCTGGGTGCTCACAGTGTAAGCAATATTGAGAGATTTGAGAGCATCTTTACGGATCTGGGGGAAGACAAATGAAAAAAAACCATGGACTACTGAGTTAAAGACCCCAAAATGTATTATAAACATGAAAACCATATTTAAGAGATCATTACTTCTCATCAATTATCCACACAAACAACTCTTCAGATTTAAATCTCCTTTTAAGATTCTATGCCCTTGGTTTTTAGCTTCTGCTTCTCTTCAACGTCACTCATTTTGAGCACAAACCTTTGTGGTTCCTGTGCAGAAAACTTGCAAAGGCTCCTGAATTGCAGGTTAGTATTTCCTTCACCAGGGTCTCAGGCTTGCTCCTCTGCTTGCCAATTACTTTCAGGGGAAATAACGTGCACTGGAATAAATATTCTTCTTGGTTCTTTTCTATTTTTATGTCACAGCAGAAAATTCTTCATAAATTTTTAAACACTTCTGAAGAAATAACTACCAATTTTTATGCTAAGATTTTCCCCCATTTTTTTCAGTTTTTATTTATCAACACTTAACAAAAAAAAAAAAAATCCATCTGCCTTTTTCTTACCTGGTTGAAATAGCAATGTAAGAGACAGGCGTTCAAATAGGAAGCTGTCTGCACCAACTTGAAAAACCTGACAAAGTTGTTGCTGTTCAATGCAGCAAAAGCTTGAACTGCAAATCTAACTTCAGCAGAGTTTCTAACCTCTGGATGAAACTGCTGTACTTCTCTGTGGGGACAAACACAGAAACAAAACCTCTTGCTTCACCTGTAACAATGACAACTAAATAGCAACCTGTAAAAAAACCTGCATTAAAATTAGGAGCTTTAAAGCCAGACATGCAACTCATGTACAAAACTAAGAGGTGTGAACTAAATTCATAGCATCATTTACTGATCAAAAAAATCTTCTGATACAATGCTTGTGCAATCAGCATGATATAATTTATTTAGGTACATTGCTCCAGAGTCCAGGGAGAAAGGCAGTTAAGAGATTAACTAGAAAAGCAAAGTATGACTTGGCCCTCAAATGCTTGGTCCTACTGCAGACAAGAGACCAAAAAAAAACATTTCCTTGATTAAGAAGTGAAGACTTCATTTTTGTTAGGTTGGGTTTTTTTACTACGTGAAGAAATTCTGGTGAATTACTGAAGCTGCTTTTAAAAAAAAAAGCTTATTTTCTTAAACACACACTTAACAAAAAAGATCTATTGCAAAATTCAATTAAAACATTACTAAAAGTACACTTTCTTCGGCAACGAATTTCTGCAGTGGAGTTCTTCACTTCCATTACAATCTGTCCAGACTTAATCCTATTTCCAATTCCTCCCAGAGGCACAGAAAATTTAAAAAAAAAAAAAAAAAAAAAAAAGGTAGTATCAATTGTTCCCACCTGAGGATATCACCTTTGTTGAGATTCAGCAAGACATTATAACCTCTGAACTCTGCTTCACTCTTGCAGTAAACCCCTTTGTTAGCCAGGTCTTGATACATCTCCTTCAAGCTCTGCAGGCATTTAGTCATGTTTTCATTGTTGATTTTGGCATCAAAGGAGGACATGGGCTCTTCACACAAGTGGTGGGCACAATGGATATGAAAGCGAGTGCACTTCTCAATCAGAGACACCATCAGTGGGTTGCAGAGATGTTGCTGGGTAATATCCTAACCAGAATGATAAAGCAAGCAAAGTATGGATTTTTAAACTGCAGTTGAAGACCATGATCATCTGTCACAACTGTTGGAAAACTCATTTCAACTGTGGTTTAGGTCACTTTTGCAATTCAAAATATTTGCATCACTTTTTGCTTCACTTCTGACAGTGTTACATGATCTTTTTTCTATCACCAAACATCTCCATCAGGCAGCGCTTACCTTTCTTATTCCACGAGTTCTGTTCCAGACAAAGTCATACCATTCTCGGTAGTTTCCCTCCCCTTGATCCATGATGTTTGTCACTAAATAGTCCATGGTCATGCTTAACACCTCAGAGGGTCTCAATTCATGGGGTAAAGGTTCCTCTTGATCTGCTGAAGACCTGCTATATTCTTTGATTGCTGCTGCATGATCTACCTGCAAGATGTGGAGAAAAGAACCTAAGTCCAGGGAGTATGTTCAACTTTTCAGGAGTATGGAGAATTTCATTCCATCCCTTTAATAAGGAGTAGACTATTAAAGGAGTTTCTCAACTACTCCCACTAACAGTCCAGGTCCATTCTGCAACAACAGCAAATGTATTTTATTGTCTTTCAAGACAAGATCAGTGTTGACTTATCTCAAACTCATGACCTTCAAGACAACTTACAATGCTGCCCTATAGTTCTAGAACTGTAATTCTAAAAGCCTGTCTGTAGCTGAATAAGAGACATGACTTAGAGTACAAAAGCAATTCTAAAGCATTCCCGTTTTACAAGGTATTCCAAGACATTCACGAATTTTTCCACCAGAATTAACCCCCTAATCAACTAAACAACACTGACAGCTTTACATAAGCAGCAAAGCAAAAAGACCTTCTGGAAACAATCCCTCTATAGAGAGAGTTTGTACCTTGTCAGATCCTAGAAGCAATTCAAAGACACTGAGTTGATTCCTTGTCTCCCTCATGTACCGCTCCTTTTCAGGACACATGTCAGGGCAAGTGCCAACAACAGTTTTTGCTTTCCCAAGATCAGTTCTTTTTATTCGAGCTAAAAGAAAAAAAAACAAACAACAAAACACAAAAAAGTTGAACAAACACTCAGCATCTTGGTTTTGTTTTCATGACAAGTAATGACACTAATCAATCAACACGGTCCTAGGCACACCAGATATCTCAGTTGAGATCTGTATGGTGGTCAGCAGACAAATGTCAAGAAGTACATTACCAAGACAACAGTTCACAAAAAAACCTAGTGGAAAGAGGTCTCTAGAGATTCCTCACCCAACCTCTCTCTACTCAGAGCAAGAATGCACTCTCAACCTTGCTATGCTCAGAAATGCGTAATGATGGGGTTCCCCCACTCTGGGGCCTGTCCCAGGGTTGCACCACTACACAGATGAAGTTTCTCCTACTGTCCCACCTGAGTACTGAGAGTTTTGCTAGAAAGATTGAAGCCTATAAAAATTACCCAATATTCTTTGTCCTAACTAAGCACTGGTGATTTCACAACTGCACACCAAGCAGATGAGAAATCTGCTTATTGACATTAAAAATAAAATCTTAAATTACAAATAGGGTCAGTTTTGAAACAGCAGGAGCTGGATGGAAGGGTTTACAGCCCAGCACTGTGAAATAAAGGGCCAGGTCTTGAAACAATTACCAGCTGAGAAGTAGTTTGGATTTAGAGAAGTGCAGTTAAGCTTTGGGTAGCTTTCTTCAAAAGCCTGCAGCAATACTTGACCTCTTTTGCAGCACACAAGCAGTCTGCTATTCACTTCCCGCAAGAAATATGCACATGCAACAAAGCAGATTTGTCTGTGTTCTATAAGAAATTAATGTATATGTACAACAAAAGACTATTTTACAGACTGCTCTGTGTCAAACTCTCAATTTAAAGCCACTGCCATAATATCACAACAGCTTTGCAACAGACTCCAAACATTTCTTCCAGGAAATAAGCAGATGCTACACGTTAGCTTGTGCAACTACCTTGTCGCATGATTTTGTCCCTTTGGTCCAAAAGACGGTATCTTTCTTCAGATGTCTCAGCTACTAACCCTACCAGGCTGCCAAGAGATGACAAGGCCTCTAAGCTCTGGCCTTCAGCACCAGAATCAAACAGATCTGTTTCGAACTGCAGTGCCTTCCGAAGACCAGACTTCTTTGATGGAGAACTAAAAAAAAACCAAACCCAACACTTTTTAATCAGTAATACATTAACATCTGCCCAGTCTTCATCAGTACGCTGTTCAAAAGATTGTGTACATAAGCAATATGTCAAATTAACAAAGCATGCGTTGGTGTACCAAGGCTGTTCTGAGCTATCATAAACTCTGTGGGTGACACTGGTTAAATCAGTGCCTTGACAACACTGCCAAGCACTCCTGATGGCAACAAATACCTCAACCTTTGCGCAACAGAGATGGCATTACTAAGTATGAGTGAAGAGCCAGGTGGTTGTTGTAGCATTTCTGCATCACTATGGCAGGGCAGCTTGCATTTTAAACCTAGTCTGTCATTTCATGTGAAATAAATGAATGCTTTCTATAGCAACAGAGACTATTAAAATGTTTTCCAGGACTTGGGTACAAACATATTTTTGAGCCCAAGGAACATTCATTCCATCACAACATATTACTAATTTTATGAATACATACAGCAAATGACTTGTCAAACTACACACAGCATTAACATGCCAACCTTGCCATTTCAGTAACTGACATGAAATTGGAGGATTCCGGTGCACAGATCATCACTCAAAATGAAGCGAGACAGCAACCCAAATTCACCAACTACTCTGAAAAGAGGATTCTCACTCCACAGAACTGCAGTTGCCTACAAACAGAACTACTCCTTTCAGAAGCTCATTTAGCCACCACCATAGAACAGTGTCTTTGCTGCTTAGTCCTGGTTTGGCTGTGCATGGTTTCATTCAATTCCTTTGTGCCTCACTATGGCAGGTGTTGTTAAGTCAGGTTGCTATGAACAAACTATCCAAAAGAAATACGCAGACCAAAAAAATCCTAGTTAAGTAGTCAAAAGTAGCTTTCTGATAAAGCATGAGATCTATGAGCCTGCAATTCAGACAAACCAGAAAGGATGGGGGAAATCACACTCCCTGACAAGAAAATGCCTATTTGGCAAATGCTGACCATCCTTTTTCCCCATGCACCCTGCCTCCTGCTCAGTGGATTCCCAGATGAGCAGATGTACCTTTTTCCAGACATGACACTGCTGGCAGAGGATCTTACTAAAGGTTTTCGAAGAGGGGAATGTTGATAGTTTTGCTCTTCAGTGTTTTGCCTTCCCTCATCTTCACCTGCTTTCTTCTTCTCAGAGGAAAATTCCCTTTTTGCTGGACCTGAAATGACATATAAACATGAAGTCAGGTACTTGCCAAACAGTTTAAGCAGCAACTCTTGGGACTGAGGGGGGTGATGTTGAACATCTTGTTTATTAAAAAAAAAATTATTAGAAAATAAATCTAAAAGTCACAGTTTCATATATCTATGCAAAACTTTCAGAACAACTTTCATCAGAAGCTGTACTGAGTAACTCTACCAATTACTAGCCATCTTTGTTGTTCTATAAAGTATAGTTTTGCATAAAGTATTACTTATCAGTAATTGGTCAGCAGATTGTCAGAACTGTCTGACCATCACTCACTGGCATATAAATCACTCCACAGGATATAGATCTTGCCATTTGAATTATTTCACTTCCCAAAGCTTAGATGGAGGCTGGTATGCCATCTACACCTTGCAGAAAGGGAGAATTTCTTCTCCCATGAACAAATTTTCTGCAGTTTGGTTTCTTAAATTCTCTCAGATATTTTAGAATCTCAGAATACATCCAGTTGGAAGAGATCTCCAAGACCATTCAGTCCAATCCTCAACCCAGCACTGAAGGGTCAACACTAAACCAGATGTTCCTAAGCACCAGGTCCACATGCTGCTTAAACACATCCAGGGACAGTGAGTCCACCACTGCCCTGGGAATACCATTCCAATGTTTGATAGCCCCTTCTGTGAAGAAATATTTCCTAATACCTAGCCTGGTACATCTTGAAACCATTTCCTCTAATCCTGCAGCCACCATTCCCATTTCTGTATTTTTACCACCACAATGAAATGACAAAGGTAAACAGCTTCTGCTTTGAGATGTTAATTCTCAGGAAGACAACCCTGCAGCTATTTGTTTTCTGGAAGGCAGGTTCGTGGTTGGTCAAACTCATGGTTCACCATTCATTTGCTGATCACTGAAGTGTATCCCCAGGCTCCTATCTCAGAGGTACACACATTAGAACTCATAAAGCTGAAGAATGGGAAGCACTTGACAATTCAAATATTCAGTGTTTGGATTCCTGGTTTCCCACTTCTACACTCAGTTCTGTGTATTTTTTTTCCCCGCTTTGTGTTGTTGATAGGCAGAAGAGCAACCTCAGCAACACTGACACTTAATCCAGATTACTCCTTAACTCAATTCTCACGACCTTTTCCTGAAAGCTGGAAACCCACATCCCATAGCTCTGAAGCAGGCACTGAGAAATTGGCAAATCGGTTCTCTTACATCCCCAAAGAATATCTTACTTCCAGATAGTAGCATGAAGTTAACGTCACCTTAATCCTCCTGTACACCTGTATAAACTGTTTCTAAATTCTCTTGTAAAACTACACTGTCATTTCAAGCATCTTTCAGCTTTCATATGACTGAAACAGCATTTTGACTTAGCTCAAGCAAAATGTTTTAGACAAGAGGCATTTAAGAAACAAGCAGCAGAATTACTGCTGTGAATTGCAGTCACTCACTTAAAACTTCCTCAATACCAGAAGACAGTACCATGGATGCTAGAAGCTTAAGCAACTTACAAAAGCCACTGGGTAACTTTTCAAGAAAAAATTCTCCAAGGGCTAAGATATCCATCCTGTCACCCAGAGGTCCTGAGCCATGGGATTTCTCAGGCTGAGAAATCATTCTGTAAGCAATTACCTGCTTTATCCTGTTCCTTTTTCCCTCCCCTGCCACAACTACTTTTATGCTTCTATAAGAAATAGCCTCCAATGATCCCAGAAGCTCTGTGCACGTTAACAGTCAGATTAACAAAACCATCAGACTTTTGAAGGTGCAATATTCCTGCTAGGGAGGTGATCTTTGTATGGATCTCTGCACATCAAGAAACAAGAACAGAGCAGGTGTCATGCAAGTTAGATATCAACTAGTAGCCATATCTGAAAACAAGACTTACTCGTTTTCTTCTTCTGCCAAAATGTTACTATGTCTTTGTGCAACTCTTTCGCTTTTTTTCTGGCAAGAGCAGCAGCAGCCTGAAGGAAAACAAAGGCGGTATTTGAAAAGCTGTTAGTATCTCAACACCAAAACGTGCAGCACAGTTTTTTGCCACTGAAATATTCACCAACTTTCATAAAATTCTGGTTAACGTACTTTAACCTCACATCTAAGACCTACACACAACCAGGACTCAGTACACCTTGACAAAATTTGCTGCTTTTCATTACAGCCAGCTTAAAGCATTTGAGAAAGATGCCATGTTTTCAGCATAAAGCAGAATGAGAACAGCCTCTGAACCACCTTCTCAGCATACCCCACAGCACTGATATAACACCAGCGATTCTAGTCAGCAGGTCACGCTGCAGAGATCCCATGAACTTGCCTCTCGGTGCTGCCAAGGCTCAGCAAAAAGGCTGCAATGACGAAACTCATATTTGGGTGACACGCAACAAAGATGCGTTTGGTGTTTGATAGCTAAAGCAGGGCTGAGCTAAGGTAGTAACCACGTTTTAGGTGCATCTCAGTACACTTCTATCCCTGTCTGTAGCACAATCCCCGTGATACAAGACTTCTCCTAGATGAAAACCACATCGTGTTATCAAGCAAGGATGCACTTCTCACTAGAGTCAGACCCATGCCAAGCACTCGGATCTAAGCCTAGTCTTGTTCACGATACTCACATGATCAAAAAAGTGGAGAATGGCCGTTTTTTTACTGCGCCTAGTCATGACCCGTCGGACTTTTACAAACTGGCCAAAGTGCTTCTCCAGCACTGTCCTATCGTTGAGATAATCAGGGACGTTCTTGCACTGGATTGCTGTCAGCTCGCCGGGGGACAGGCTCCCTAGACCCTCTGTGCTCTCGCTGCCCCGTGCTCGGCGTGCAGGGGTGACAGAGGATGTATCTGTGAAAAGAGGAAGGCAGCCGCTTCAGAACGCAAGATGACACTCGGCTGGCGGAGTGTCCCCGGGCTCCCCCGCTTCACCATACCTTCTCGAGGGGAGTCCCGGGCCTCGACAGGCGGCGGTTCCTCAGCAAGTCCCCGTTCAGGCTCGGCGGCGTCCCCGCGGTCGCGATGCCCGCGACCCTGGCTACGCAACATCTCTTCCACCACCCGGCCGAAGAGCGCTCCGCCGCGGGGTCGGCTCAGTAACACCGCCCGTTTCTCCGGAGGCGCCACCGCTGCCCGCCCGCCGGCCGCCGCTCTCCGCGGCGACTGCTCCCGCTCCTCCTTCCGCTTAAGACCTTTGGAAGCCGGCTCCGCCGGCTCCTCGAAGAGTGGCCGCAGGCCCTTTTCTTCTGACCGACCGAGGGGGGCAGCGGGACGTGAGAAGGAGAAGGACCCGCCTGCCGCGGTCTCTGGGCTCGCCTCGGAAGCGAAACCGAAGGGCGGTGAGAATGTGAAGGCGGAGGAAACGGCCGGGCCCTTATCCCCGTCGCTGCCCGGCAGCGGCTTGAAGGTAGTGGCGCTGTCCGGTGCCTTGAAGCGGAACTCGGGCACCGCGAAGGCCCCGCCGCCAGGCGCCTCGCCTGATGCCGGGAAGCTGCCAAGATTGGTGGGTGGCTTGAAGCTGAACGCTGCGTTGCCCGCCGAAGCTCCGCCAGTGCCCGCTGCCGTGAAGGCCGCTGCCTGGCCTAGCCCATAGGGCGGCCCGAAGGCAGCGGTGGCGGGCCCAGGAGCGAAAGACAGGCCGGCAGCAGCATTGCCCTGCCCGAAGACGGCAGCTTGCCCGAAGCGCAGCGGTGGCGCGAAACCAGACGGGCCACGGAAAGGACCCCCAGCATTCATGGCGACCGCCACCGCCTCTCAACAGACGGGAGCCAAGTCTAGCAAGTGAGCGCGCAGGCGCAACTGGGAAGGAACGAGTGGGCGGGGTCGCGGGGTACCGCCGCCGCCGCCGCCACCGGCATGAGCGTGGTGCTACGGAACGCCCAGCGGACCGTGCCGGTGCGCCGTGCTCCGCTCCGCCGTGCCGTATGTGTCTTGCGGGCTGCCCTAGGCGCTGCCCGCTTCGACGTGGGGCTGGTCTGTGCCGGCAACGGGCTGATGCAGCGTCTCAACAGCGTCTACCGGCAGCGCCCGGAGCCCACCGACGTCCTCTCCTTCCCTTTTCACCGGCTGGTGGCGGGGGAGCTGCCACGGCCGCGCTGCCGCGACGACTACAACCTAGGGGACATCTTTCTGGGAGTGGAGTACATCCACCAGCAGTGCTGCGACACCGGCGAGGATTTCGACAGCGTGTTGGCGGTGAGCCTCGCCGCGGGCAGCGGACCCGTGCCCTGTAGGGAAGCACAACCCGGGAATATCTTCCGGGAACGAAGGAGTGGCTGGTGTTTTGCTGGCCCGGACGGGCTAAACAGGGAGGCTGTGTTCTTAGAGCTTACTCCGAGAGGTTAACTCTAATACTTATTTTAGCGGATGAGTTGGAGCTCTGCCTGGTGAGAAGTAGACCCACGTGAACCTCACGAGGCTCAACAAGGCCGACTGCATGGTCCTGCCCTGTGGGTCAGGGCAACCTCCAATATCATTATAGATGGAAGGCTGAGAGCAGCCTTGAGAACTTGGAGGTACTTGTGATTGAATAGATGGGCATGTACTTTCATAGTCCAGATACTATCCTGAGCTGCATACCCAGCAATATGGCCAGCAGGTCGAGGGAGGGGATTTTACCAGTCTTCTCCACTCTGTTGAAACCCTACTTGCACTACAGTGTTTGAATCTGGAATTTCAGCACAGGAAAGACATGGACCTGTTGAAGTGTGTCCAGAGCAGGCCACAAAAATGATCAGGGGGCTGGAACACCTGCTGTGAGGACAGATCGATAGAGTTGGGATTGGTCAGTTTGGAGAAGATACGGCTCTGGAAAGACATTATAGGTTTTAAAGATTTCAAGGTGGTCTGTAAGAAGATGGAGATAGACTTTATTCAGGGCCAGTTGTGACAAGGGATAATGGCTTTAAACTAAAATAGATTAGACTGATATAAAGAGGGGTTTTTAAATGATGAGTGGTGAAATGTTGGCACGGGTTGTCCAAACAGGTGGTATATGGCCAATCCCTGGAAAAGTTCAAGGTCAGGTTGGATGGGGCTCTGAGCAGCCTGATCTAATTGCTGATGTCCCTAATCGTTGCAGTGGGTCTGACTAGATGACAGTTAATGGTCCCTTTTCACCCAAAGCACTCTACGAGTCTGAGTACTGACTTTTTCCTGCTGGTTCTTGCAGAATAGGAAATGATCTGATGCACGCTTGGCCCTGACTACCTCTTGTATCTTGGTTCACGCTGTGGCACTGGTGCTGTCTGTGCCAGCAAGCTGCTGGCTTTTCGGTCATCCTTGTAGCTCATGTCGTTTGTTCTTTCCTCTTTGCACAGGTGACGGCTGCCCACGGCTTGTGCCATTTGCTTGGCTACCAGCACAACACGAAACCCGAGTGGCAGCAGGTACAGCCGTGTCCCGGGACTAGAGGATGTATGCGGTGCTCGGCCGGTGTCATGTCGCATCCGGGTGGATGGAGCTCCCTGCCTCGCCCCTTCGGTGGTGGGAAACCTGAGGGCTCGGCCCGTCAGGCCGGCAGCTCGGTGGGGCTGGGGAAAGCGTTGATGGTGGCGATGGTAGCTGCCGAGTGCGGTGGCCACGGCGGCGGTGCTGACCGCGGCTTCTCTCCTGCTTTCTCGTGCCACAGATGTACCAGAAGGAGACGGAGATCTTAGAAGAGCTGAACCGGCTCACCGGCGCCAGCCTCCGGCCCTTGACCGCGGGCCTCTTCTGAAAAAGCTGCGTCCGGGCCCCGGTGGCCGCCACTTCCCGCCCCGAGGGGCTGGGCCGCCGCTGGGGCCGCCCCGGACGTGGCGCGCCGCGAGAATGGCGGCGTCAGGTCCCTGTCGTCGTCGTCTTCTGTCGTTGCTGCTGTTGCTGGCTTTAGCTACGCTCGCTATCTTGCCGTCCATCGCCGCCCAAGCGCCGCACGCTGCTCTTCGCGCCGGCCACGGTGCCTCTTCGCTGCCCGCTGCTGCCGCCGCGCCGCACATCAGGTGAGGAGCGCCTTCCCCCGTGCAGCCACCAGGGGGCCCGGCAGGGATGGGCCTGGGCGGCAGCGCCCAAATATCCGACGCGGGCCCGCTCCCCGCGGCCGGTCCTTTCTGACAGACGTTTCTGGCATGGCCTCTTTTCTCCTGAACGCGTCCTCCCGCCTTCATATTCGGCTCGCAGCAATTAACCCAAGCAGAGTGCCCGAGTTGTTACACCGTTCTTATTACACACCATATTATCCCCGCTACAAATGTCATTTTAAACTACCCAAAGTACAAACGTCGACATTTTAAACTGCCCGAAGTTGTTACATTACTTCATTCTCTCCAGATACCTTCTGTATGATGTGAATCCCCCTGAAGGCTTCAACCTCCGCAGAGATGTCTACGTTCGCATTGCTTCCCTTCTAAAGACCTTGCTGAAAAGTGAAAACTGGGTGTTAGTTCTGCCTCCCTGGGGACGTCTTTATCACTGGCAGAGCCCCGACATCCTTCAGGTCCGGATCCCTTGGTCTGAGTTTTTCGATCTCCCAAGCCTCAACAGGAACATCCCCGTCATTGAATATGAGCAGTTCCTTGCAGGTGGAGTATGGCATTGTGAAATCTACAGTTGACTGAATAGTTGAGGCGGTTTCTTGCCAGGCGTATGCTTCTACGTGCTTTTGGTTTTCAATGTGAAATTTAAAAAAAATTAAAAGGTGGAGAGAGGAGGCATGGGAAAGAGTTATGCAGAGTAGCAAACTGCTAGGGTGGACTAACCCAATTATTTGACAGCTCATTTGATGTCCCTTGACTTCCTAGGGACCCTTAGAGACAATGAATGCCTCTGGTTAAAGTCACAGACACTTAAGCATCATTTTGGCCACAGTAGCAACCCTATGAGAAGAGAGAGGCAGCCTGTCAAAAAAGGCACCCTTTTCCAGAGATGTTTGGACAGTAAAAGCTGTACAGTGGGTTCTTGAATTTAGTTTTTCATTGTCAGTGCTGCAAATACTCAAAAATACTTATCCCTGCATTTTGCATACAAAATGGTGTATAGGAGAAAGGCTTTCCCTAGGAATATGGAAACTCTGAAGTTGGTTCCTTTAGGAATTAATATGATTTTGAGATAATCAAATGCCAGAATCTGCAGCAGTGTTACATATTCTTCAGCAAAGGAAATCAGGAACACCAAATGACATGTTCTGCAAAGAGCTCTGAAGGGATCATTGTCCCCTGCCTTTCAGGAAAAAAGCATTTAGAAACCCAGAAATTCAGGGGAAGAAGGGCTTGTATTTGCCGTTTCCTTTCTTCATATAGCAGCTGCCTTCAGCACTGAAAACCTCTGTGTTTCATGGAGTATGTCACACAGCTTTAAGTTTCCATTTGCAAAGGGATTCAGTTCTGTATCGCACAGTAAACCACATATAGCTGGGTGGGAGTAGCAGGTTATCACATCCCCTGATCTTTTTAGCTCTTATGTCTCTCTCATCTTTCCTGTTTTTTTAATAAGAAAAACTGGGAGGAGAGAGTAGTGTAATATTAGCATTTCTAGCAGGTTTTTAACTGCAAGTAATGAGAGCTCATACTTGTATTGTGTGGTTTTTCATGCTCACAAATGCTTTACTTGACCTTCTGTTTAGAGTCAGGTGGGCCCTTTATTGAGCAGATTTATGTCCTACAAAGCTACGCAGAAGGATGGAAAGAAGGAGCATGGGAAGAAAAAATAGATGAAAGGCCATGCATTGATCAGCTTATGTACTCCAAAGACAAACAGGACTACTACAGGTAACATCGAGCTGTCATTTCAGTCTTTTTTTTTTTTTTTTTTTAAATTGTATTGTTGTATTCAGTATGTTCTGCTCTAACAGAATAGACTTGTGTGGTTGATGTAGCTTTGTTTGTGAATCTCTGGACACTTGGGGTTCACTTTGTTTTTAAAACCCCACCAGTAATAAATTGTTGCATCGGTACTAGAAGGTCTGCTTTAGAAAGTTCTTAAGAGTAGAAAGGAGCTGCCTAATTTATTTATGCTATATATCATCTTTTTAAAGGGCACTCTATTTCTTCTATTATATATATGGCATTAATTTAAAATATAAATTTGTGATCTGATACTTTGTGTTCCCTTTCAGGGGATGGTTCTGGGGTTATGATGAAACAAGGGGCCTAAACCTCTCTTGTCTGTCTGTCCAAGGATCTGCCTCTATTGTGGCTCCTATCCTTCTGAAAAACACTTCAGCACAGTGAGTTGCCTTGTGTTCCTACTTATTGTTGTATTGCGTGTTCACAAACCCATTACTAGGTGGGAATAGCAGGGAGAACTTATAGGCTACGTCCTACTATTGTGACACTTCATCACTGAGTTGTTGCCACTCATTAAAACCGTTACAGAATGAATGTACACTGTAAGAAACACCTAGCTCTAAGTTAGCTAAAAATCTAAGAGGAAATAGCCTTGGGTAGCTAAATGTTCTTGTCACCTTGTGTTTAGCTTTCCTTCCTTTAACCTTTGATGTCAAGAGGAGAGGACAGAGTGGAGTCACTGTTTCCCAAGCCCATGTTTTGGAACACGAGGTGCAGTGGCTGCTCTCCTGTCATATCCATCCTCAATAGTATGAGCTGGGTTTAGAGAAGGCAAGCATCATGTTTCACCTTTCTGCTCTGAGTTTGCACTAGGACAATCAGAGGAAAGGAAAGCTCTTACTTAAGTGAGAGATGGCGCATACTTAGATTATCCCAGTAGCCAAGTATTTCTGGTCAGCTGCAACCCTGTAACAGCAAGGCAGAGGTTGCTGGGGTACAGAGGAGAACAGGGCGAGGAGATATTCAGTCTGTGAATACTTCAGGGAATAAATCTGTAGGAGAAACACAAACCCTGTAAGCTGAAGTGTGGTTTTGCCATGGGAGCAAAAATTGTCAAAACTTCAACATCGATATTTAACTAGATATGAGACGAAGCTTCCCCTAAGTAGAGCAGAGGGAATCTATAGTACTTCCCACTGGGAGCAGAGGAAGCAAAGTTCTGGTTTTTGATATGGATGTTACTCTATTTATAGGAGCTATGCCATGATCTGTGCCAGTGACAGCAAAAAACTGGATTAAAGACGCTATAGAGGTTTGCATGTTTAGCCCTACAGTTCACTCTTTCATAGCAAATGTTCATGGTCTGGTGATGAGGAAGGCCAAGAGCAAAATTAGGGGAGGTTCCCAAGTATTCCTAACATGCAGACAAGGTGCCTTACCCAATAGATCAGATTAGACACAAGTAGGAAGAAATACCAACTAACAGAGAGGTAAGGGCAGCTGCAGTGGTTCATGTTAAAAAAAAAAAATCAGTGATTCACATTAAAGTCAATCTAGTTTAGTGTGTAAAATCCAGGAGCAGCTAAAATCAGATGCTTGAGGAAAAGGCAGCTGTGTATTATACCTCCCCTAAGTCCTGTCATGTCCTTCAGATTTGTGGTTGTAGGGACCTCCTGAGCCAAGTGATTTTTGTATCTTTTATATCCTTCAATGAGCCAATAGATCTATGCAAGCTTCCCCTTGAACCCCCAGCACACTATTAACATCCACAGAATCTTGGGACAGGAGCTAAAGGTTTTGCAATCTTTGCATCCTCTGGAAATCCACCTTGTTTTGTAACTCTTACTTGCAACTTTGATCTGATGTCCCCTAGTTCATGTAATGAAAGAGACAGCGAACAGACATCTCTCCCATTTTCACTTCCATGCTATGCAGTGTTTTGCATCTCTCTGTCCTCCTGATTATCTCATCTGAAGTGTGAAGTCCTGGCTTCATTAGTTGTTCTTTGTGTGGAAGCTGTTCTGCATCTTTTAACCTTTACACTTCAGCTGGATCCCATATATTGAGTGTGGGTAAAGCTACTACATGGTGGTATAATAACATGCTTTGTTTAGTGTTCTCATCTTTTCCTGGTGATTATAATAAGCTCCCCTTTTTGACCCCTGATGAGCATTATCTTGAATTTTTCATTAACTTACTCTCTTCCCTCAACATCAGAGGTTAGCACAGAGCCCTTTAGTTATCAGGTGATGCCAATATTCTTTTTTAGTAGATGCACTCCTATGTTAGATTTCATCTGTTGCTTTATTGGCAAGTCATGAAGTCACAGATTGGTTTGGGTTGGAAGAGACCTTAGAAATCACCCTGTTCCAATACCCCTGCTGTGGACAGAGACACCTTCCACTATACTAAGTTGCTCCAAGCCCGATCTGACCTGGCTTTGAACGAACACTTAGATGCAGTGGGTATCCACAGTGTTTCTGGGCAACCTGTTCCAGTGTCTCACCACTCTGACAGGAAAGAAGTTGATTCAGTATCTAATTTAAATCTGTCCTCTTTCACTTTAAAATCATTGCTCTCATCTTCTCTGTACACACCCTGATAAAGAGTCCTTCCCCATCTTTCCTGTAGGCCCCCTTTAAGTACTGGGAGGCTGCAGTAAGGTCTCCCCAGAGACTTCTCTTCAAGCTGAACAACCGCAACTCTCTCAGCCCATCCTCACAGGGGAGATGCTCCAGCCATCTGATGACCTTCATGGCCCTCCTCTGGACCCTCTCCAGCAGGTCCATGTCCTTCCTGTGTTGAGGACTCCAGAGCTGGACACAGGACTGCAGGTGGGGTCTCACCAGCAGAGGAACAGAGTCCTTTTGCTCAAACTGCTGGACATGTTGCTTTTGTTGCAGCCCAGGGTATGGTTGGTATCTGGGCTGTGATCACACACTGCCAGGTCATGTTCGTCTCTTCACCCATGAGTACCTTGAGCCAGTCCAGATCCACTTCTGTAGTTCCTCACAGCTGGCCTGTGTATCTGCTGCTCTGAGTTACTTAAAATGATCAGCCAGCTGTGCCACTCAAAAGTTCACTCTGTTTTGTCGGTAATTTAGGAATATAGTGAAAAGCAGATCCTTTCTGCTTGCGACCTTCCCCTACAATGACAAATGGATGTTGATTGCTTTTTAATCCATACAGGGACCTTCCTGTGCCATTGCTTCTGAGTTTTCTTAAAAGCCTTTAATGAAGGTTGTCATGAAAACCTAGTAGGCAAAGTGAGTGGGATTTCCTTTATCTACATGTGTGCTTGTATCTTCAGGTGTATTCTGGCTGTTCAGAGCTCCATGCTGATACTTTTCCAGTTTACTTTAGGCTTCCTTTTTTTTTTTTTTTTTTTTATAATTACTCCTATTAAGTTGTCCAGTGCTGACATCAAGTTTACCACTGTTGCATCCCAGACCTCACCAAGTGTTTTTAGTAGAAAACTGACATCGCATTTGTTGTGTTGCAATTTTAAGCAAGAAGTTGCATACCAGCATTAGTGGTGCAGCTGGTTCATCCTTGAGATCCTTGACAACTCTTGGGTGATACTGCCCAGTGTTGCCCATCTGTTTATTCTGTTTGTGTAGCTAGACACTTCCTGTGGACACTTTGGTTTGAGAGGCATCCTCGGCTGAGTTCATCTGTAAAAAGTAGTTCTGGCATGTGAAATCTTCCCAGCAACTCTGCCTAGCACACAGCTACAAAAACTTGCATTAGCTGTTTGTCATGGCATTACTGTCTCTTAAGTGCTTATTAATCCTTTAATTTCCTTTTTCTTTGTATTGGAAGGAAGATTTGTCATTAGAGTGAAGACCTTTATTTCTTGTTGCTCAAATTCCTTTTTTGAACTTTGTTATTGTCATCTTTTTAACTCCACAGAGTTGAAGAGCCTTTGTGTTTTCTTCACTTAAACACTACTTCTGCATTTCTGCACAGTCCCCTTTTTGAAAGTGATTACAACTGCAGTAGCTTTTCTTGGCCATTACTGATCCAATAGGATCTCAAAGGTGAGTATGTTTATGGCCACTATCACAGTGCAGCACTTCCACTGTGGGATTTGATCTGTATCTTGCTTCCATGCAAGACAGTGTCAGGTACTACTTCCTGCCCAGTTGGTTCACAGAACTGTTTTTGACAGTCTCTGGAAGTGTAGTTGCTTGGTCACTGACATCCCTAAGCCACCTGGAGACAGCTGAAATCTCCAGTGGCTGTGGTGACTTGTGCGTCATGCCCTCTCTGATCTCCCGTGTTGCCCTTCTGGCCCAACAATGCGTTGTATGGTCCCAGTACTGTGTTGTTATTCTTCAGATGTCACTTACAAGAGTCTTCCTGATAGATACATATCCATCTGATTGACCTTCAGCCCTCCTGTTCAGTGCTTCAACACCAGCACAGTCTAGTCTGTTTTCCAGATTATTTGTAGCTTTATGTGCAAGTGTCCAGCTGATTATCAGCAGTGATAACCTAAAGTTGATTGGTTATTTGCTTCCTCTCATTTTAGTAGAAGGCTCAGATAAGGACTTTGTCCCCTTTCAGCAGAAACATTTCTCTGTGTATTTTCTCATATTCACCGTGCTCAGAGCACAAAATAAGCCTGCACACCCTGTGCTCTTGGATACTCAAAACCCAAAAAATCACTTCTGCTTCTTAAAACTTGGATAGTGCAGTTATGTTTCCCGTGCACAATCCCCAACTGTATTTATGAGAAGCACAGACTGGTTTTCACTTTAGTAAAACATTTTCATTTTAAATTTTTTACTTAGTTGCTAACACACATTTTTGTACTGTCTGTGTCCCTTGAGCTGTTACTTCACTGTAGGACATTTTTACTCCACACCTTCTCTTATTTTGCTTTTGTGAGTATGACTCGTGCTTCCTCCAAGAGTCTCTTGTGTACTCCAACAGCATAATCTCCCTTTTGGCTCAGTCTCCCTGTTGGCAATCTTATTTCTCCAGCAGCAACTACCGTGAGGACTACATAAAGGATTGTTAATGCTTGTTAAGTTTAACTATCAGGATTAAGAGTACCACTATTAATGAAGAGAGCAGGAACACACAGTTGCATAGTTCCCTCCTCTCCCCAACAGGCTATAGGTGACAGCTAGCTGTATACAGAACAGATTAGCAGCCTGTCCCTCTTCCCTATGCTTCCTTTGCAAACAGATCATAGTCTGTGCTTTATCCTGGAAACTGTATAAAGAAACATCATAATGTAAATTCTATTCCTAAGGGAACTGCACTCAGTTTTACAATTTTTAATAGGTCAGTGATGTTAGACAGAGCTGAAAACCTTCTTCATGACCACTACGGAGGGAAAGATTATTGGAATGTGAGTATTTTCCAGTTAGCTTCTCTAGACTTTCTACTTGGTTCTGATAAAAATTCAGTAACTGATTATGTGTTTCACATTTGCCTCAGGTTTCTTTCCTGACAATAACTTGTGTCTTGTGTTTCAGCAGTGTATGCTAAAGATGGGCTTCAGACTGCTGTGAATTAATACAATGCAGTAATTTGTCCCAGTGTCCCCAAAGACTCAACGCTGCAAGGCACGGTGTTTAGAAGGACTTCCTCTATGCAAGGCATCTGCAATGAGAAGGGAACTGCTTTTATGCAGTTTCTTGCCTTAGCTTCAAGATCAGTCTTTTCAAAAGTACTCCTGAAAGTCTCAGTATTGCGTTACCCATCTCACCACTGCCTTCAGTGGCACAATTCCATGGGTTTCAACACTGAACGCTTTGGGAGACCCCACCTATGGGGTGAGATAATTCTGGGGTAAAATAATTCCTATGGGAAAAGTTTAGAGACAGAAAATAGAGTGTGATATGGAGTGCTTGATTAAAAATTTGGAGATAATGTGACTCAATATATGAGACAAGTTACACAGACCTCAATCTCAGAAAGCATTTGGCTATTCACTTGGTATATGGCATATTTTTCAGAAGTAGACCAAAGAGTAGTTTGATAACTGAATTTTTCATTGAGAATGGCTTTCCAAACACATAAATGCAACCCATTTATCATGTCTGAGTCTGACTTGTCCTGTAAAAGCAGACATGAAATCCATATGGATCTGTAACACACATTTCTTAACAATGGCACTTTAAATATTGTCTCAACAATTTAAACTTGTCTCAAATTTTTTAAAACTTTCCAGAAAATATTCTTCCTTTCATTTCAGTTTTAATTACCTACTTGATTGTTGCTGGTGTTTTTTTTTTCTTAATAACTCTTTGGATAAAATCCCAAATTCTTCATAAATCTTGCTAACAAATACCCTCTTGTCTCAAGTTTTAAAACTTCTCTTTGCAACCAACCTGTATCTTTCATGTCCAAAGACATTTGAGTTCCATACTGAACTGCATTAGTCATTTTTATCTACTCTTCTCTACCACTGCAAGCTGAAAGGTAGAGCTCTGAGATTCTTAATGCTGGAATGACTACAGAGCAGGAAGGATCTCCTGAAACAGTTTAGGAGCAACCATTGCACTGCTTTAAGGGCATCAGTATAGTATGGAGACCACATGAGTGCTTTACCATCTGTAGGGGGGCAGGAACACATCTTAAAGGCCAAATCTAGAAAAACCAGGAGTTTTTAATTTGGTTGCATCACTTGGGGGGAACAGTCTCAAAGGCTTAGAGGATCTGTACCGTTAACTCAGCTCATGTACACAACACTAAATTGTTTGTTTGTTTATTTGTTTCCCCAAACTTAGACTCACAGAAAAAAATTAGGTGGGCAGGTGTCTTGGAAGTCCTGTCTCAAGGTTTGCCCTCCAGAACTTGAACTGGTGGTTTGAGGCTGTGCCTAGCTGAAAGTGGAGATCTACCACCTCTCTGGGGCCTGTCCTAGGGCTGTGCCACATTTTTTTGGCAGATTTTGCCAGATACCCAAATAGAAGTTGGCTTGTTCTAGCTTAGGCACAGGGTCTTTTGTCCTTTTCCATGTACCTCTAAGAAGCACCTCTCCCTTCTCTGTTTGTTTCTTTGCATACAAAAAGGGAGAAGCAGCAAAACTTGAGGTAGTTTGAAAGGGTGTAAATATCACGTGCAGATTTGAAATATACAGTTTAAGCAAACAACCAGGTACAGAGAGCATCCAATTTAGAAAGTCTGTCAGTGAAGGTTCATGTATCCATCTGCTTTCTTTGACATATGCTGTTACAAAATAAGTGTTCATCCAGAAGATGTGCTCAGGAAGAGCTTGGCACAGGATGATGCCTGAGTGCTAAATATGACATGGCAGTCACACAATCTGTCAGGAAGAAGTTTAGAGGTGTTTGACATGGTGTAGAAATGTTTCTTGTCCTTCCCCAGTGCTGCACTGCTGTAAGTTGTGCACACATCTGCTGCCTCTTGGGCATACTATGTTCACCACATCTTGGGTGAGGTACCCAATGACTTGGCTTAGCAGGATTGTGTTGTGTCGACTTTCATGGAAAGGATGGAAAAGGTCTTTGTGACCTGCACTGTGAGTGTTCTGCAGCAGACAGAATATACATCCTCCCTTGATAGAAACATTTTGCTGGAAGATTTGGGATGAGCTTTAAAGCTGCCAGAAGAGCAGACTTAGTACTTGGCATTGACTATTTAGAGGGGCATGGATCTCCAAGTACCAGCATTATGGATCTTAGAGAAAAGTAAATTGTTCTGTGTCTTCTTGAATGATATGAAGGAGGAGCCAGTTCAGTCACAGTGAGTTTGGCATATGAAGAGAGAGCTGCTCTGGGAAAAGATGAAAAAAGGCTGTCAGATTCTGGTTCTTGCCTCTCTGCTAGAGCAAGGCAAAGAGACAATCAATGTAGCTGTCTTGGAGTACCAGTAATGATCTGCCTGGCATCTCCACTGTAAAGCAAACTCTTCCGCTGTGAGCTCCACTGTGCTAAGGGAAGAGAGACTGTTGAAAATTGGAGAGAAGTGTTTCTGTTGCACCTTCTTAAGTGCTTGACACATGACAGACTACAGACTTATATAAAATTAGACCAAGCTTCCAAGTGTCTTTTGTAAGGGCTGTGAGATTCCCTGTTAGGTGTGCCCGTTAATAAGAAGGCTTTGTGTGGCTGTGGGCAGTGGCGTATGTGTCACAAAATCTTTGCAAGAGGTTATCTACAGGTGAAAGGATTGACTCCTTTTTTGGGGCATTTCTCCACTGAATTCAACTGGAGTGTCTGTGGCAGGACAAGCCTTTTTTTTTTTTTCTTCCCCCCCAAGCAGCTTTTATTTTTTTTGCAAGCTAATGTCTTTGCTCAGCTTGTGTTTCCAAATACGAGATATATAGCTAGTGTTTAGTTTGGTGTATTACATGTTCTGTTGTGTAAGCAGCTACTCTGCACCTATGCGTTGCAGGGTTGGATGGGTATGCTGGTTAAAAATATTGGAATGATTAGGGTTAAGCAGTTAAAGCTCAGATTAAAGGTTAGAAATTATTGTTTGTAGCTCTGCATTGATGTAGCAGAGTTTCGTGAAGCTCTGTGCATGTGAAACTGTCTCCATTTAGTCAATTTCAGCTTTCCCTTTTTCTGACTCAGCATCTGCTCTTATTCCGACAGACCCGTAGGAGCATGGTGTTTGCTAAACACCTCCGTGTAGTGGGAGACGAATTTAGAAACAAGTATCTGCAATCCACCGATGAGGCAGACAGGACTCATTACAAGGAGGACTGGACACAAATGAAGGTAAAATTCTAACAGTCTGTTTCTTCTAACAGAAGTACACAAATAATGAAAAAATTACTCCTGGCTGTACACTGCAGGGAATATTGGAAGTTACATGTGAAACAGCTCTCCTTGCTCAGATCTGTGTGGATGTGCATGTTCCTACTGTACCGTCTTATCCTGCGAGGTGTGACATGGGGTCTGTTGATATATGGCTGAGTGGTTCACTAAAGGAAACTTGTATTTCTTCTAGTATTCAGCAGCATCTGTGTGTACAAAGTTCAGCTGCAAGTGCCAGTTGTGGACTTCCATCAAAAAGAGAAATTTTTACTTACAAAGATAACACACCCTAGTTTCTCTTGTATGGTGCAGACCACCTAAGATCAAAATGTTGCAATAAATTTCCCTAAATACTACCAATCCATACCTTAAAATGAACTTTCTGCAGCCAGTGTAATTCAGCACCATACCCAGAGACCATGCATTCAGGCTTTTTCAGTATGAGAGAACAGTGGTGCTCTCAAGATTTAAAGTTGATTGCTCTTTCTTAGGTTAAGATGGGAACAGCTCTAGGTGGTCCATACCTTGGGGTTCATCTCAGAAGGAAAGACTTCATTTGGGGTCATAGAGAAGATGTGCCCTCCCTGCAAGGAGCAGTAACGAAAATCCGCAGCCTCTTGGAGATGCATAAACTTGAGAAAGTTTTTGTAGCCACTGATGCTGTTGAGGAGGGTAAGCAGATTGTTGGCCATTTAAGACTAAGGACTGGCAACAAGTGCAGCAGTTGCCACTTTGCTTTTAAAAGTGACTGAAAGTTCATGTGTCTGCATCCTTGAACTGGAAATTGAACTGGACTGGGCAACTGTTTCCTTCTGATTACTTGGTATCAAACAGTTCCCCTTTACTGCTTCCCATAGGAGGTTTGATTGTCTCTACAATGGGAAACTGGGAATTATATTTGCCTTTTCATCTTCCTCCTCTTTCTTCCACCCTATTTTTTTCTTAGCATTTCACAGGCCCTTGGTGGGAAGGCCTTCCCCTTGGCTATCCTCAGACTGGGGTGGACCTGACTGTGTGTGGCCAAGGCTTAGAAACCCTGAAGGGTGGGGTTCCCTCCCTCCAGGGCTGCACCTACCTCCTAGTAATACCTGGGGCTATGTTTCAAGGTGTGACGATAGAATAACCCTGCAGAGAGTGGCAACTGTGATAACTGTGGTAATGCAAGTTTGCTGTCAAGAAAGGCCTCTTGGCCCTTTCTTGTAGCAGTAGCATCTGTTCTACCCCTTGCAGGTTCCCCCACTCCCTTGAGAACTGTATCCCTCCACACCACATCTGTCTCAGTACTCTGATATTTGGCAAGCATTTTGTAAACTCTGTAGGTGGGTTTTGGTTTCACTTGCTTTGTAACTGTTCACCCTTAAACATGCTTCATAGCAGCATCGAGTTCTTTATAATGTAAAAATAAATTTGCATCTCTCTTTTTTTTCAGAGATTGAATTACTCAAGGAGCTGCTGCCTGAGATGGTGAGGTTTGAACCCTCTTGGGAAGAGCTAGGACTCTACAAAGATGGGGGGTTGGCTGTGATTGACCAGTGGATCTGCGCACATGCAAGGTAGTAAATTCCACTTTTCTTTGAGGAGCTAAAGTCCTGCTGTCACAAAAATGAATATTGTTTTGAACCCGAGCATCACTGTTTACAAATCATATATGGCATGATACTGTAGTTGAGATGTACAATAGTTGATCATTTCATTATCATGTCATTCCAATTAACACTGAAGTGCATCGGACTGAAATTAATTACTCACCCCCTTCACAGACTTGTTTGTTTGTTTTTTTTTTTTACCCACAGGTATTTTATAGGCACCTCAGTTTCAACATTTTCCTTCAGGATCCATGAGGAAAGGGAGATCCTGGGATTTGATCCAAAAACAACTTACAACCGATTTTGTGGTGAAAAAGAGACAAACTGTGAGCAACCAACTCACTGGAAAATTGTATACTAAACTATAGACAAATCCAAGGACTTCAATACTGGTGAGTTCAAAAAAACCAGGAAAAACTGGGGAAATAGCTGCCTTTGACCAAACTACAACTCAGTCTTCTACCCTCTTTTCTTAGTGTTTATCTGACATTTGAGTTTTGAAGCAATATTCATCTTCTTAGCCAGGCATTCAGCAAGAAAAAGGACATCAGCCTGGGATCCAGTGCTCAGCGTAGCTAGAATTAGAGGACAATACTAGACACTGCAACTGAGAATTGAAAGGCAAAACTTCGTGTCCTGAATTCTTTTGGTGGCTTGAGACATAACCTGCCAACAGAACTGTGTTCCTTCTAACCCAGCTGCTCATGATGGAAATCATAGCATCATTAAGGTTGGAAAAGACCTCTAAGATTGTCAAGTTCAACACTACCATGACCACTCTATCATATCCCCGGGTGTCGTGTCTACGTTATTTTTTGAACCCCTCCAGGGACAGTGACTCCACCAGTTCCCTGGGCAGCCTGTTTCAATGCCTGACATTCTTTCAGTAAAGACATTTTTCCTACTATCCAATCTAAACCTCCCCTGGTGCAATTTGAGGCCAGTTTCTTTTGTCCCGTCATTTGATACTAGGGAGAAGAGACCAACCTCCACCTTGCTACAATCTCCTTTCAGGTAGTTGTGGAGAGCAGTAAGGTCTCTCCTCAGTCTTCTCCATGCTGAACAATCAATCAGCACTGTCTCTCTGTGCTCCTTCAGATCTTTTCCCCCTGCCCAGTAAGCCAGTCAGGTAGTAATACATTGGTGACACCTGGCCATCCACATCTTTCATCCGCTTTGTTGCCCTTTTCTGTCTTTCTTCTTGAGAGGACCCTTAAACTAAAAACAGTACTCAAATTTGTGGCCCACCAGTGCTGAGTAGAGGGGAACAATCACTTCCCTGGTCCTGCAGGCCACAGTATTTCTGTTACAGGCCAGGATGCTGCTGGCTCACGTTCAGCTGGCTGTCCACCAGCACCCCTAGATCCTTTTCTGTCAGGCAGCTTTCCAGCCGCTCTTCCCCAAGCCTTGTAGTATTGTATGCAAGTGCTGGACAGGGCCCTTGGCCTTGTTAAACCTCATACAGTTGAGGTCAGCCCATAAACCCAACGTGTCTTGAGCCCTCCTACCCCCAAGCAGATCAACACTTCTGCTCACTGTACTGTCATCTGCAAAATAGTTGCATTTCATGGCTTTATTTTATCATGTGATTAGGCAAAGCTCCCAGTGTTCACTCTGTCATTGCCTGGTGTTCTTTGCCATCATGGGTCAGATACACTGTGAATCCAATGCAGTATTCTGTTAGGATACATCCTGTGCCGCAACCATCACATGGTTGTGACCATTCTAGTGCTAGGATGATTTCAGGAACTTTGTAACATCTTGTAGACATCAAAGTGTTGTGATGGGACATGATCATAACATTGTGTTTTGACATGTGGATTTTTTAGCATGCTTTAATCACATTTCAGTTTGAGGTTATCCTCTTCTAGACAGTCAGACCTCACAAATAAAACATTTTCCAGTTTCAGATCTGTATGTATCAACTTGCCATTCTGTGGGTCTATGAACTTGTTCAAATGTGCCACCTGTCTAGTGTGGTGGAGCATAAAGGGCAGGAAGTAATTTAGTCTTTAATAAAGTCATAGGTGTTGAGCCCTGGCTGCTCAAAACCAATGCAGAAATGTCCATGGTACTCAGACCACTTGAATGTCTTGGCACAGCACTACTTACTGCTGGGATCTGATGCATTTAAACACCCTAGGGCTTGTATTTTTGTGTGAGCTGCTTTGGAGTACTGATCATCATTTTTCACTGCTTTGTGCTTATCTTCTGCTTTGCAGTCAATGCATTTCACTACTTTTCCGAAAGGTCTAAGGTGCCCTGGATCTATAGAGGTGCCCACAGGTATTCCATTCCATCCCCACTGATTGCATGACTTGGATACACCTGATAATCCTTTCACACCAATCAGCACTGGCTTTCCTGCTCCTTCAAATCTTTTCCCCCTGCCCAGTAAGCCATTGTAGTAGTAATACATTGGTCACACCTGGCCCTTCCATAAGGAAAACTGGGTCCCCGAAATCCTCTTTTTGTGAAGTGAAGGCTTCCTCTTCACTCAAAAAAAGCCTTCTGTGTCTCAGCCATGGTGTTGGATGCACCACAGTGCAAGGGTTGACTCCTTGAGGGCCTATGGATCCTTCAGGTTTTAATAGTGGTCACACTATTGTGTCTTCTGCAGTTTCCTCTTTATTGCCATCTGAATGTCCCCAGTCTCCATCTCCATCCCAATCACCAGAGTAAGCAATCAGTTTATCTACTTGGAGAATACTGGGGGGGTGAGGGGGTGGTTCATTCCTGCTAACACAACCTCAATTCCTTTTCCCAGTAACTTTGTCAGAGCCTGCTCCTGTTCTGATTCCCTTTTCAGATACGTGGTTGCTAGAGACTGTGCCAGCTTGTATGACTGTAATATTCTTGCACAGACACCAAACAGACAGATAAGATGGTACAGATGAGGCCCTTTGTGTGCTTAAAATTTCCCTGATGTTCCTTTAGCCTCTGTGTAACTGCACCTGGATATTGCCACTTCTCCTGTTTTCCTGAACCTGCTCATAACCTGGGGGAAGAGGGGAGTGACCTTGCCTCCATAACAGTAACTCCTCAAGTGACATCTTGTGACAACGACAAAGCCAACTGTCACAGAACAAAACCACCAACCACTAGAGATGAAGCAAAGAAACAAGTGTCCATATAGTTCTTAAATGAGTTCAAGTGGCACCAAAGTTAGCCCACACTTAGCTATGGAACAACAGCAAAACCAAGTGTGTACAGCAGTACTACAAGGGAGACCTCAAAGCTGTTAGGGGTTTCAGGTGGAGAGGAAGGTGAAGGATCCATAGTACACTTTTGCTCACCAGTTAGAGTGAGGGCACTCAATTCCAGGGAGTATTCACAGGGGATCTCCTTGCCACAGGGAGAATCTTGTGTCACAGACCTGCTACTCCCGGGAGGACTCAAAGTGGGCCCCAGCAGGCCTCCAGTTCGTGCTGTAGCTGGATCAAGGCTTGTGGTCATACACGGTAACTCAGTAGAAACTTCTGGACAGAGGCTTCTCAACAGCTGAGGGGAGTCTTGCTTACCCATAAGTTATTAGTGTTGTCAGGGCAAGTGTACCTGCCACATGGACTTTCTTTGGAGTTCTGAGGAAAAGAAGCTTGAACTTTCATAAATGTAACACAGCTGTGGTCTGTACTGCATTTCTGTATTTTCGGTTCAGTGTTTGCCTTTCTGATAGCAAACAAATACACCTGGGTTTGTAACCTGGACTACGTGAGCTGCAGATTATGCATAAACTCTCCTTTTCCTTGGGGAAACTTTCCCTTTTCAAGCAGAGCTTGAAAAGAGGAGATGGTATTTCTACCTGAACACCACTACTTCTAATAGCAGTTAGTGGGTCTGTGCTAAGAGAGGCGCAGAGAATGGAGCTTGTAGAGTGGTAAAAGAAAGGGTGTGTTTCTTATGCTATACCCTCACAAAGGAAACATTCCCCCCCCACCCCGGTTATTGGCCTCCCAAAGGCCTGCTCAGCTGGACTGATGCCAAAGTCAGCACACTTTTGGGATTACCTAGTCAGTCAGTTCAGTGACAGTGGTGCTTTGCTAGGGAACATGCCAAGATACCTTTCAAGTTTCCACAGAAGTTAAATGGGTCATCCCAGTATGTCAGCAAATGAACCTCCTGCATTTCTGCTCCTTTCTCTAAGGAAGCAAACTGAGGACAATGACAGACAGCAAAGCTCATCAGGCCTCAAGATGATGTGTATGAGCCTGGCAGTCAGGAACCTTGGAGGTGAGGTTGGTTGTGCTCTAATGGAAGTGGCTGACTGCTGGGGAAGAGCTCCACACTGCACCACCAGCTGAAGGGAAAGTGTAGCTCCTATTTGAGGAGGGTTCTGTGTGAGTACCACTTCTAGCTCTTGCAGTCTCCTACTAGGTAGAATTTGCTGCTGGGAAGTATTCTGCTCCACTCCGTGCTTCAGGTAGTGCTTTTTTCAGAATTGCATGGCTCTATCAAGGCAGGAGAAACTCTTTTCCAAAGTGCATGAGGAGACAAAATTCAAAAAGGGAAAATCTAATTTTTCCTTCAAGTCAGTTTTACGAGATTACCCTGCTGATAGCAAACCTTTCACTTGGTCTTTCTTCTTGGCCTGTGTAGAGGTAGATACAGCTCTTTGCCCTGGGCAGTGGAACATTTCACAGATGCTTCTGGACTGTGAGGTTTCTTCCTTGTGAACAACAGCAGCAAAAGCTGTGAAGCCTTCTCAGACAGCAGTAGCAGAAACTCTCTTGTTCTCACTGCTTGTTTATTGTATCTCTGTGCAGCAGCTGAGCCTCTCTGGTGAGAAAGTGGGGAGTCCAGCATTTCAAAGCAGTGCCTTTTCCCACCAAGTCAAATGTTCCTGTTTAGCCTGTGCACCATGTAAAGCTGTGGTGGCATTTCACATGTAATGTATACCTCATTAAAAAAAATACAAATCTTTGTAGTATTTTCTATGATGTGTCCATACTTCTTACCTTCTGACCATTTCTCCTGGCTTCTCGGCATTGCACTCCAGAGTCAAAACCTGCATGTCCTGACAACGTCTTTTTTTATAATTTCTCCCCTGAGGTACTGCATTGGAAGGTGCAGCCACCATTACTCGTGTTGGTACTGGGAGGCCAAGTGCACCCAGTACATCTCAAGGTCCCCCAGTTCAAGCGGGATGTAGACAAAACAGGAGAGAGGAAGCTGGAGGCCATGGCATAAGGAGAGGAAGACAGTTGACTTTCAGTATCTAAAAAGGGGCACTGGAAAGGCAGAGCCAGGCCTTTCTCAGAGACACAGCAATGACACAGGAAGGTGCAGGCACAGCCTTCCACAAGAAGCTGTTTGGGTGCAAGGCACAACCTCGCATACCAGGAACTGAGCAGCCTTGGGACAGAACCCTGAGAGGAGCAGCAGAGCTTTCAGCAGTACTGTCTCAGCCTTGCTGAAAAACCCAAAAGCACCAGAGGACAAGTTCACATGCAAATAAATCGAGAATCTACTGGCTCAAGTAGAAAATGGGGATTAGAGATGAGAGCAGGGTGACAGTTCCTGTGGTCAAGGGTTTCCAGCAACATTGTCTCTCTCTTGAATCCCTGTCATCACAATAGAAAGCTGTAAAAGTGACAGCAGTGGATTAAAGTGTGGGGTTTTATTCTTGAGACAGGACTATCCTTTATCTTTGCAGTGACAATACATGTGTTTACAAATAGACACGTAGAGAGTGATGCATGTATATGTGACCACAGTCCCTTTCCACAGCACTCTGCACCATAACATCTATCACCCTGAATTCTGTATTTGCTGGTGTTCAACCACTGTATGCTGCTTTTGTGGTAGCAGAGCAATTAACTGAACAGAGCAGACATCCTTATCCCATTGCACAGGAGAGCTTAGAAGATTTATATCCTTGGCAGTAATGCTGTCAACATTCTAGTTTTAGAGTAGATGGGACTTGCAGGATTAGTTCCCTGTCTCGTTATGGAATAAGACACATTCCTCAAACTTGTTTTATGCTCAAATAAGAAGGGCAAAAGTTCTGTGAGATGCAAGAATATCCACAGAGAGTACTGCAGTGGGTTTTCTCTCCAACTTCGAGGATAAACATCACATGTTTTGTGTCTGCTCCCACACCTTTCCACAGAGGAAGTTTTAAAGAGGGAGCGAAACCCATAGTGCAGCTGCAATTGTGTCTCTGGCACAGCTATCATAGGGGCCTGTTCTGTAGTGGGTTTTATTTGGTATGTCCTTCCTTGACCACTGAGCACCCTGACTGCCAGCATAGCTTTTCTGTCACAAGGTGGAGACAGATTTCCAGATCCACACTGGGCCTGAGCAGCTGTAACCTGCAACCAGCACTGGAGTAGGGTTTGTACATAACAGTAATACAAATCAAAGCAGCCATGATTGTCTTTAAATGACACTATATGGGGATTACTGTAACCACAACACAAAGAATTAATGAAAAAGAGGAGCAACAACATTAGTAAAGAAATAATATATAAACCCTACTAATATGAAACATGACATGCTCAAGTGATGCTAGTGTGCCAAAACCCCTGCTTTAACTGCCAGCCCCCCTTATATAAGGGGCATGGTGTTATACAGTATGGAACACTCCAGCCTAGCTCTCGTGTGTGTGGTACTACCTATCTTCTGAAGAAAATTAACCTTACCCTGGCTAAACTCAGTGGACCATAAATACCATAATGTTTAGGAACTTACCTTTTTCCTTTGTACAATACTGAACCTGACGGCTAGCAAAGGTTCCTGCTCATTTTGGTGAGGCTTAAAAGGCAGGGTCTGTTCCTGGAGAGGAGGTTACCACATATGTTTATGGATGGGGAAACCATGTTCATACAGCAGACTTCTGAGCCCATGAGGGCACATATTGCTTTGAGGATGGCTCCAGCCATGTTCTTGCGTCAAGTTCTCTGCCTGATCCTTTCTTAAGATCCTGTTTCTTCATCCTCCAAGGTCCTCCCCTTTGCCTCAATGGGTCAGGCTGCAATCTCCCCACAGGCCTCTTGTCCTACAGCCCAAAGAGGCAAGGCGACAAAGCACAACAGCACAAAGTCACCTCATTTGTAGCACAAGGCAGGCACAGCACAGAAGGGTTGTACCTCCTCATCGAGGCATCAGCACTGCTTCTCCCCCTTGACTCTCCCCAGGGAGGTGGGCCTGGGCGGCATGATGGAGTCCAAAATCTATCTCCACAGCCCAAGGTGCTGTGTGGGGCAGGATGACTGCAGTGATCATTGCATCCTCTCCTGGAGGGTGGTGCCTGAGGCGGCAGGGGCAGGCCCTGCCTCAAACATTGGAGAGTTCCCAAGCAAAGCATGAGTGGAGGGACTGGGAGTCCTTACACTCCTGCAGGCACCGTCGGGAAGCCCTCGGGGACTGCACAGCGTAGGCCTCTGTGGCCTGGGACAGCTGCTGAATAGCGCAGGATCAGGCAGGGCAGGCCTCGGAATCCTGCCTCCAGCTACGATCATCCCGCTTTCGTCGTACAAGGAACTCCTCTGGAGGAGATTGCTGCCCTCCCCTGAATACCTACCACTGCGTGCGGTGCAGTAGGGGGATGGTCCCACCGGGTGACAATGACACCTGGCTGAACAAAGCCGCGTCACGGGCTGCAGAGAAACACGGCCACAGTCAGGACCTGCTCTTCCCGTCTGGCACCGGTGCTGCTGGCTGGTAGCGCCGGGGGAGGGGACAGGCGGAATTGCGCTCTGCTCATCGGCCGCGTCAGTTCCAGATGCCAGATCCAGGCAGCTCACCCCTGCTCACAGTAGTGGACATGCGTGCTCAAAACTCGCGCCCTTCATCCACAAAGCTACTGCTTTCTTGGGGAAGCAGCAACAAGCCAAGCTTGTAACTATCTCGTAAACTACCAGAGGCAGAGTATGTGGATTGTGCTGTGCCTCTGCCAGCCCCATTGCTTCCCCCTCCAAGCAGTTCCCACTATCCAGCACCATTCAGCTCGTCGCTGCGGTGCAGACCATGGCACACAAGTGGTGTCATTCCCCATAAAGCCATCATCTCAGAAGCTATTTTCACACTGATGGAGTTTTCTTTTGCATGTGCCTGGTCTTTGTTTTCCCTCCTTTTCTTCAGGAAGGTCACAGAGCTTAAAAGGAGTCTTTCCCAAAAGGGTGCAACAATCTGACACCTTGCTTTCTCCCAAGCAGTTATGGTGGTTAAGTCAAGGGGACTATAAATATCACCTTGAATAGCACCATCCACATAAGGCTGGTTGTGGAGCTGAACTGATAGGAATCGGTCTCCTCTTTAGGACAAATTTTCTCCATGCAGGAGCAGATAAAGAGCTGGCTCTGTCATCAAAACTCACACCAGTTCATGTATGGAAAAGTGTGCAGGAAGAGAACCATCTCAGTGCCCCACAAGCTCTGCATCTGCTTCTGGAAGTTAGGCTGCACACAGAGAGGTCAGAAGGTCCCTGCCCTGCCCCAGCCATCACTGCAGCCCCTAATCTGATGCATTACAGTGGCTGGTCAATTGAATGGATGCCAGATCTTCCACTCCTTTACTGGGGTATTTCATCCAGGGCTCTGCTCACTCTCTCTAGATGCTACTGCAGAGCCATCCCCTGAGCAGGATGAAAGAGCAGCACATTTAGGACCAGGCTTTCCTGCCTTCCCAGGACAGGTGCTGACAGTGACCAACAGGCAGCTGGGGTTTTGCTGTCCCCAGCACTGGGTAGCTGGGTTCCCACCCTCTTTGTTGTTCTCCCCTCTCTCGCAGTGAGGCCAGCAGTGACGCTCTGCCATGATGCACCACACGACACACAGGCAGCAGGTCAGTGTCCCATGGGCAGGGAGGGCAGCTGACACCTCCCATTTCCCGTGGGATGCTCTGGCTTCCTGTGCAATATAGTGCCATTCACTCTCCAGAGTGAAGTCCCTCCCTCCCTCTCTCTTAGTAAAAGCTGCCATTTCAGAGATGAAGTTAGCAGCTTTGGAAACATACCCTCAGCCTACTTTCTCACCAGCTAACCAAAACCACTGTTTTAAGGACATGCACATCATTTTGTGATGCTTCACTTACTTTTTGCTGCTGCTAGTGATATCAATATACAGAATCAATGATGAAACTTAGCAATGATATAGCTCTTTATATTTTCAAATCTCTGTACAAACATTAATTAAAGCAAGGTAGTATGCAAAACAGTCATTGCTTAGAATAACTGACTGATGGGTTGTGCTTCAGCAGTGACACCAGGATAGGAACAAGTGTGCTGTAAGGAAAGAGACAAACCAGAGGTAAAATGAGGTCTCATCTTCAAAGCTGGGATTGTGAACAAAGAAGGTAACTGTTGAGGACAGTATCTGAGAGTGTTCTTTAATATCCTTACACCATATAGGTAAAGCTAATGTATTCACATGACCACACAGGAAGATTGGGGAAGAATAAATGCTTAATGCAAATAATATGCAGCAATATATATGTATAAATATATAGTCACACACACATTTATCTTAAATTTCTTAAAGACAACTCAGCCAAACTACAATGAAAATGATATTGGTATGATAATGAAGATATTAAAAATGTAAAATATACTGCGATGACCTTGACTGTGAATCTTTCTCTCCAGAAAACAGCAGCCCTTGGTACTGACAGCAGACACAGATCTTAATACCTCTTGTCTGGAATGACTTAAGAAAACAAACCATAGCTGACCGTAAAACTCATTCTTGCACATGCAGATGTCATTGGCACGATTAGCTGCCCCGTTATGAACAGGCAACAGGACAGAGGTTTGTCTGAAAGGCTCTGAAAAACACCATATACTGACATGATTCAAGGAGTAATTCAGATTCTATCTGCTCTCCACCAACTCTGACAGGTTCGGGATTTCAGCCATAGCTCATTTTTTCCAGCCACTATTCCTACTGTTCCTACAACTGCCAGCTCAACAGAAACAATGACAGAAGTTTTATCATAAGCACCATAACATCTTAGGCACATGATGCTGGTGGATAGACTCAGGGGCCTTAGTTTTATCCACCTGTGTCTTTCAGAGACACACATCACCTGCCAAGTGATGAAACTCAACACTTCCTGCATCTGCAAATGCACAACCTGCCTGCCGCAGACACACATGCAACCTTCTTCCTTGGGGTTCAGCTCAAAACTGTTGCAAATTCTCCATGCAAGTTGTTTCCATAAAGGAACAGCAGCCAGCTCAATCCACCCTAAAAGCCTCAGACACAGCTGGAGCCCATCTGTGCTGGGACATCTCTGGGAAAGGTGGTGGCTGGGAAGTACCTGCTGCTGAGCAGACAATTCCTTTGGCTCATGTCCCACTTGTCCACACCAGCCTCCTGCCCAAGCACTTCTTGAGCAGAGCAGGAAGCAGCCCATCGCATGCCATCATTTCCACTTTATAAACTACAGCAAACACCAATTTCAATTTCTCTCTACTCATCCTCCTGCTTCAGTTGGATGTTGACTCAGCAATGGCTGTAGTATATCACACTGAGCCACGGTCAGCACAGGTACGCCAAGCCCAGGCAACTGCACCAGAGTGCAGCAGGGACCACCCCTGCAACAGCCTCCTCTTGGCCCCATGTCTGGTGTCCCTTTCAAAAAAATCTTTGTTAGCTCTATGTAACCCTGGGATAAATGTCAGCTTCTCTCTAAACAGGAGCATGCTGAGTAAATAGGCAATCTTGTAAAGAAATCACTTGGTCTTAGAAAACAAAACCAAAACATGGCCATTCTGAGACAATTATATGCTTTACATTTTATTTCTGTGGGTTCTTATGTTTTCAATAACACTAGACACTCCTGTTCTGACTGTGTATCTGAAATGAAGCTCTTCTTTTTCGGTAAACTTTGGGATAATTTTCACAGTGGACGTTTTACAACTACAAGAAAAGCAAAGAATTCAAAGCACAGCTACTTCGCAAGTGTGAGCCTCCCAAGCCTAATTTAAGGTATGGCAATAATGGCTTCTCTATTTAGTAAACTGTTGCTATTTAAAAAAAAAAAAAAATCTCAATTATATAGTGACTACAACCAGACAATTCTTAGATTTGATTCTCAGTTCCTGTTTGTTTTTTCAAGAAGACAGCTTGGTTTCAAAAGGCAGCACTACTCTTCCATACGAGGCACACTCTGCTTCGTGCTACCAAGCACTCTGAACCAACAGTTTTATTTCATTCATGTTTTCACTGAGAGAGCAGGGTGAGATTTATTTTCTTCCCTTGCGTCAATGGCACTCTTAGACATCACAGAACTAAACTGATGAAGTGCAACACCAGTTTTCAAGATCTTTCCATGCAAGTTATTTTTGATCTTCTACTCCTGAGTTTCCTATGCAGTAACCAGACATGAAAAATTTCTCTAAGATCAGGAAAAGATTAAAATCAGCTGTACAGAAACCCTGCTGCTGTGCATTCCTAAGCACACAGTCACGACTACCATCACTAGCTACACGAGGGTGAGAGGGGGCTGCAAGCACAGAGCTACGCGGACACCCGCAGCATCAGGGGAGGACAGGTGCTAACAAGCTCCTACACACAACACGCTTCACACACAAGCAGTAAGAAAGAATCTATAGTTATTACCAGGTCCTGAGTACAGCCATAACCAGTATTTCAAGTGTTAACCTTTAAGCCCAAATTTTCTTAACATGATCCTGCAGAACATATGTATTTCAAACACCTATAATTATCTATTTTGCTAACCTACAAACTTTTATTATAGTTAGACTGTCAGCTGAAGAAAAACACTTTAAATTAGATTTCAAGTATTCAGCAACATTAAAGTTGTTACTCTTTAAGTCCTTTGAAAATCCTGAGACAAACACCCATATTCCATCAAAAATAAGAGAAAGAAAAAAAAAAAAAAAAAAAAAAAAAAAGCAAGAACTGAAGCAGCTCCCAGAGCAGCATTGCAAGTCTCTGTGCAGGCCAGCTCCCATCCGTTCAGCCCAGACTTTTCAGATAAGATTGCTCAGCCTCCCAGGCCATCAGGGAGACTTGCAGCTCCCAATGGCAAGGTTATCCACAACATTGAGCAGCTGCTGCCAATTGAGCTGCCTCATCTTTTGCAGTCGCTCAGAATTATATACATCGCTACCAATTCCTGCTCAGCCATGGTGATCTGTGAAGAATATGGGTGCACCAGCAACCACAACTCTGCCTCCCAACTGTTTTCTACATTTTAACTGCACAAAAAGGAGCAAGCAAGCAAAGGAAGCCAAGCAGTATTTTATTGACTCCTAGAAGACAGATATGGATTGCATACAACCCTGGAAAACTTGTTTCTTTTAAAAATCCCAGAATTATAAACAAGAGAACTCATTCCTCATAAATAACCTGACACCTTTCCTTCATCAAAAGGTTTTGGCATGGAACACATTTCCTTTACAGTTTAATTTCTCATTGTTCATCTGAACAGTTTAAAAAACTATGCTTATAATAATACTTAAATATATTGCTCATATTTGTGACTTCATAAAAAAAATAATTTGAGCTAATACTTTCCTCATCAAAAAAAAATCCAGAGACACCAACTTTTGAATGAGCACTTCAGAAAGAAGAGTAAAAATAATTTGCTGAAAATTATCAAAAGTCTTCATTTATCAATAGACTGAGCCCCTTAAAAATGTGTACTTCATCTCAGAGCACTAACCATCTCAAGAAAATGCACATGGTGCACCCAGCTTCTGTTGGTCCTGCAGACTCACGTCCTGCACCTACTCAGCTACAGCCACAACAGAACCCTTATGTGAGTGAGACAAGGTTGATCTCAAAGTGCTTGCATCACCTGACCACATACAATTAAACTTCTTTACAAATAAGTCAGTCTAAACCTCAGTTGGATGATGACCACAAAAGCCTTGTTAGCTTGGCAGAGGTCATCACAGTACTTTTGGATTTAATGAGTACCAGACAGTGTGGCTTTGAGTTGCCAAAAGAAGCTGAATTAACACTGCCTATTGCAGCTTGCAACATTTATTCCTCTGGCATCTGGAAAAGGCAGTAACCTCCAGAAGCATCAGTTTTTGCCAAGGGGATCACTAGGCCACAGACTTGCTCAGCTTCCTGTAGCAGTGCTCACCATTACCCCTATCACTGAAAATGCATTGTTTTCACCTCAATGCACTGCTTCCAAGACACTAACCTAGAGGCTTCAACTAGCACATGTGTGATTTTCAGACTTGATCATTCTTTGAAGTTGAAAATGGGTTCCTATTTGAGCAATAACAAAGCAATACATCTCCTTGGCATTCAGGATTGCCCAGAAGTGGTTTTACATCCAAGTCTCCAGCACCCCAAATATATTTTAATGCCCCAGAGGTGTTGGGGCTGAGGTATAGCAACTCCAGTTACAGCTTCATGATACAGAGGCTTTGGCCATGAAGCTGGCTGAAGGGATCCATGATCTGCTCCACTCCATTGCCTCTGCAGATGCACCAGTACAACTCCAAACTGGATCTCTGGCCCAATGTGGGTCTAAAAGCAATCCTTGGCTCAACTTCAAAGCATGGACCAGCCTGCTGGTCTGATGTCCCACGTGGCACAGGCAAGAGGTGAAGGAGTGGAGGGACAGGAACCAGCAGCTGGAGCATTGGTATACCAATTTGGTTTGTCAGGCGAACTCCAATGTCATGAAACATTATTTGCAAAGTGAACACAGACAATCTCTGAGACGCTCTTCAGAAAGCACAGGTGATACCTGGATGGGCATGAGCCAAGGGATGTGTTTGGACACACGCCATGTGACCAGAGAAGCGATACCAGACATTGTCTCACCCGCTCCTAAACATCATGTACTAAAAAGCATTTTTTAAAATGCCTTCTATACACCAGTTAATCAAATCGATTTCACAATACTTCCCTTCAAACTTACACATTTTTATATAAAGCAGAAGGGTCTGCACCTTTAGGAAAAACATCTAAGTAATCATCAGAGCAAACAAAACCATGTTTGAGAGCAACTTACCTAATTAACTCCATGAAGATGATCACACATGTAAAGACAAACAAATCTCAGAAACACAACAGCTTGGGTGAAAGCAGATATAACTCACACAAAAGATGTTTCAAACAACTTTTTGTCCATACAAGAGGAAAGCAATTAATACCCAGCAAGTGAATGGTTTTGGCAATTCAGGCTTAGTGTCATCAAAATGAACAATTATTTCTTGCTTCGGTTGTAATATTACTGTCATATCACTGTTACAGTTGCGATTGTATTCCAATGAGTTTGTGGGATATACAAATCACGAACTTTTAAACAGGTTTCTGCATGTTATAGACTAAACTTCTTAACCTAAAAATAATTATTTTCCTGTTTCCAGTTTACAATGATAAAAAAAAATGAAGACTTCACAATGTGTGTAAATGGGAGGTAAATGTATTTTTAAAAACAGAATAAAAAGCTGCATGTTAAAAACTGGGTCACAGACTAATAAATACATACATCAAAGACATGAAATTTTCAGCAGCTGGTTTTAAAGAGCAAGGAAGTGGGGAAAAACTAGCTGTCCAGACTCCATTCTGGCTCTGTGATCTATATGCTAAAAATATCTGCAGTTCAAAAACAAGTTAACAGAGTAGAATCAGTTTTGTTACCTACTTTCTTTTTTAAAAAAACTAAACTACTTCTTAAAAGTGTGGTGTAAAACCTAGAGAAACTTTAATTTCTTCATGCACTTGATGACATTGAATAAAAAAAAGAAATTATTTTAACCCAGAAAAAATGAGTCATTGTATACTGTAAGGACAGCCTTACTGCAAATTTTCTAAAGTAAAAGTATTTCTAGAAATACACTGAAAATTACTTTCCCATAACAAAACACACAATCATGTGTCAAATCATCACTGATTTTCAATACTCAGGGAAAACAGAAACAAAAGAAAAAGAAAAAGAAAAAAGAAACAAAGAGGGAAAAAAAACAACTCCAAACAGTAAAAGGATGTTTTGATGGCTGTGGAAATGCCAGAAAGCAATGCTGGACACCAGGAATTTCCAGAACAACCTCCTTTCCAAAGTGATGTGCAGTCTGTGAATTAGACCGTGAGAGAAAATTGATCCTGTTCAATTGGCTTTTCCACCCAGGCTCCCAGTCCTGCCTTCAAGAATGCTTTAAACAAGCACTCTTTGGCAGTTTGATACTCAGTGGCTCCTTGCTTGGTGTCATGGTACAGGTTAGGTTTGAGGATCTTTGAGCGCAAGTTGGAGGAAAGCTGTGTGGTGTAACGGGTGAGAAAAAAGAGAGAGACAAGAAACTTAAGTCAAACAGTTTGAGAGTGATCAAGCTATTAAAAAAACTATCATTGAAACAAATCAAGGAACTACTGAACCAAATGTTCAGGCCAAGGTAGTTACATTCATAGTACCACTCCCTCCGGCCATCATGATTCTGTACCTGGCTTCACTGCACTCAACGGCAACATTTTCCTCTTGCAAAATGAGCCCTTTGGCAGAACTGTACTATGGCAGAGGCACTCCTGGGACTCCTCTCATCCCAGCAAGCCTGCCCTCTGCTGTGTCTGGATCAGCTTCCTTCAATGGATGAATTCCAGACACTGAAAAGCCACTGACATTTTTAGCTTTCTGAGAACGGAGCAAAGCACCTCAGCAAGTTTGACTTCACTGAAACTGGGATTATCTTTCAAACAAATTACAATGAAAAGGGAAGCTCAAAGGAGATAGCGCTTTTTATCTACTTAGCTGTAAACCAAGGGTTGTTAGATCCTTGCATGTTTTGGACCAGACACCTTTCTACACAACTGCATTGCTCTCTTCCATTACTACATTACTGAGTAGCTAACACCCATCTCAGTGTAAAACAGGCTAAGGAGGTGGTTTCTGAATACAGAAAGCAGCATGTACAGGCGTTTCATTAAGAATGAAGAAGAGGTGGAAAATGTGCCTGTCTGGAAGACACACCTTTGCATGAATGCGCATCCAGCGGCTGTAGAAAGCATGCTTGCAAAGGCGAGATGCACGACCCATTTCATCTTTGCCAGTTGTAGCATTAATAACTTCAAGACCAGTGTCTCCCACTGTCCAGTTCACACTGAAGTTCGGTGCTTTCCCTGGCTGACGGGCTTCTGCATTGCTAATACCTGAAAGAAAAACAATGTTTAATGGCCATAGTAAACAGTAACTCTCACATTTTATTTTTACTGGGGAATAAGCAATACAGCAGAGCTACTGAAATCACATCATTAAGCAGTCTTACAAGAGTCTCTTGTATTCTGAGGACGTTCTCCTGCAGATTTTTACCGACTCAGAGACATTACAATGCACATCTCATTCTCATCCTGGCTAAAGCACTTTTTCCTTCTCTTCTTCCTAGCAAGGCAAGTGCACATTGCAGGGGACACAAGAGACCACCTTTCTCAGTGGAGGGGAAGCACTGAGAGGGCTATGGCAAGGGCCCACAGGGACAGGAACAAGAGCACCCTTGCCACACCCACCCCAGGAGAATCTGGTGTTTCTCACAGTGCAAACCAATAAACTGATTACTAACCTGCAGATAATTCTGAAGCAGAAAGTGGCTCTACTTCTGCACAAGAAACTGCTGTTCTCAGAGCCCACTCAGCAGCAGGATGAGCCAATTGTAGGAAAGGAGACACCACAGGCTTTTAACATTTATAACCCGCTAATCAATTCCCTTTCGCTCTGCTGCTGTAAAAATATAGGTGCATACTGCTTATCTCATTTCAAAATGGGTGTGAAACCATAAATCCTGGTCATGTTTCAAAAAAACCTGCAGTCTTATTTGGAGATATCATGCTTGTTTAGAAGACCTACAATGTGCTTTATCACCTTCCCTCATGAAAACAGAGTTAGGACAGAGCAGTGGAACAAGATGGCAGAATACCTTGCAAACCAAGGCATGAAGGTGTCTGCATTTCAGTGGTTGTCGAACGTGTTTCATTAAAACCTAACAATCTATTCCCTCCTTACAGACACGAGGGCACAGCATGACTAGCAGAGGCTTGTGGGCATCCAAGTTAGACAAAGTGAGCCCCATCCTCAGCGTTTTCTGACAAAATACAAAACTGGTAGACATTTGAATCTTTCAGTATTAATTCATCTGTGTTTCAGCTGCCTCCCCACTTTACATGCCTGTTGCTACTTACAGTGCCCACAAATGGCAAACTGCAGGACACAAGAGAGGACTGATTGTTCTGCTCAGATGTTAAGATCACAGAATCATAGAAGATCAGATTGGAAGGGACATCAGGGATTACCTTGTCCAATCTTTCGTGGCAAAACCACAGCCTAGACAAGACGGCCCAGTACTCCTGTCTCTGCAACACCTATCAAGTACAGGTTGACCTCTACTGATGTAGAAGCAAAGCCACCAGCAAGCACCAGTGTGAAGTAAGGCTGGCTGGCTGCCTACCCAGCCTGCCTAGGTTTTAGTTATTCCTCAAGGGCACTCTAATGCTGCAGAGATGCAGCAGGTTGTACATCACGACTGTGGTACCATGCCTGAAGGCAACAGCCATTGCTGCCATTCGTGCGCAACCAACCCCTCTCCCACACATGCAGCAGGACAGCGCTTGGTGCTCGTGAGCGGCAGCCAGGGACATGCCCTCGGGTTGGCACTATGGAAAAGCTATGAGGCACATCAGTTTTGATCCTGCAGACATATATAGGGGTAGCAAAGCTCTACCTTTAAGGTCTCTCAGTTGTGTCACCAGAGAGAACAAGGGAATACAAAGCAATTTTTCCTTTCTCATAAGCCACTGGCTTTATTTTAACACAGCTCTTACTGATAGACTATTTCAAATTTACTCCAAAGTTTTGCTAGGTCCTACCCTTTATAAATCTAGCAAATCTGTATCAACTGAACATGCAGCTATGTGCAGTTCTTGGTGATATTTGATGCATAATCTGAGAAACAAAGTTAAGCCAACCTCAGTCACCTGGCTCACTTGTCCCTGGTCTCATGGTAGCTCTAGGCCCTGACAATGAGAGTGTGCAAGACCTACATGGTCTGAACAACACAGTGTAATTCAGTTTGCTTTCTATAATCAATTCCTTAATAAGTAAGTAAACAAACATCATGAAATACCAACTATATTGAACTTCCTGAAGTTGTTTTATTTTTATGCTTAGTTTATGTCGACCTGGTCACAATGACTGAAAACCAGTAATTAAATATGTAAATAATAAAAAAATAAACCAACCTTTCCCCAATTTCTTAAAATATAAGTAGAAAAAAATTAGAATTGGAACCAAAAAAAATTCCTGAAGAGCTCTTTTCTGATTTCTTTTGGGAGATATGCATCCAGGAGCTGAAATTGAGCAGGATGCCATGAATCTACATCCACTGATCTGTACCTTGGTTAGCAAGGATGTTGGATACACAGGCTAACCAACTGGAAGGGCAGACAGTAGTCCCTGCTGAGCAAGTACCATCAAGAATATCACGCAAGTGATACTTGAGGAAGACCTAGCAAGATGATGAGACTCAAAAAAATCCTCATCAAATTTTCTGTGGTCAAAGTCTTCAAAAGCATTTAAAGTCAGATTGCTTTTGTGAAGCTTAGGTGAAAGAAATCTGTGCTGGAAAAACCTCTTCATCAAAAACTAGTTTTACTGAACCTGCTGAGACAAGAGACCTAAGTAATTGCCACCACATGACAAGCAAGTCAGTCACATTTTTTTCTTTAATGATATCCATACTATTGCCTTTGTTTTCATTCCATATATGACTGAAAAAGGATCAGATAGAGTTCATCAAGCACTGGAAAAGACCATTTGCTCATTGAGCCTGATCATGCCCTAACAGCTACTCTGAAGCCTGCGATGCCACAAGCAGCCACATATGCAAATCAAATAAAAGATAAGGAAGCTGGACATCCAATATGAACTACATTTCCATGGTGATCATCCAATTCCATTCCTTAGGTTATTTTGATTAATTAAATACATTTTAAAAGCCCAGAATGTCAAAGAGATTTAAATAACAACACCCTGTTCCGCTGCTTAATTATCTGTACAAACCCTGAAGAGATGGCAAAGGAGTGCCTGAACATGAACCATGGGTCATCTCAAAAGGAAAGTGTCAGTAACACTTTACAGAGGACCATATCTTCTCCCTCAAAATCTAGACATAAACAAAGCACAGTAAGTTGGAACAAGTAATGGCAGAGAAAGCTAGGATAGCAAATAAAATTTTCATCCTCCTTTGAAAACTGACAGAACTAAGCTATTTAGAGAACACTGTTCAGAACTTACTGTTGAATATTATTATAATGGAGTATAATAAGCAAAAGCAAAGGTCACAGCTCTTTGTGCCAACGCTTATAAAAATAATAAGGTTTGACAGTTCTTTGGGGACAGAGCTAAAAAATCTTCATTAAAAAGGAGATGAGAGAGTTGAAAAATAGTGATGTGAAGAGGAGGATAAAGTACCAAGGAAACAGGGGGGGAAAAAAAAGTCACCAAAGGACCTGCCGAAGGACTTATTTTTTATTTTAAATTTATTAAATAGATAAAAAAATCAAATGTAAACAGCAGTCAGAGGAATGCTGAGGCATGAAGATCTACAACAGTCACTCTTCCTGTGGTAGATAAACTAAAAAAAAAACAACAAATGAGTGTTTTGAAAAACGGTGCAGGAGTTGCCAGGCCAGAGGCCATTTCCACAGGGAATGAGCCAGAGAAGCCATCCCAAATTGTGCTGCCAGGAAGAATAGCTCTAACATATGTGTATGGCATAAGAAAACACTGGTTAGGACACATAGACAACATTCAACCATGTGCAAAGAACCTAAAGATGAGGCAAGCAGGAACAGCTGTCATGGTACCTAACCTCCCATCATAAACCACTGAAGTTCTCCGGGATAAGAAGTGGCAAATGTGTCTCAAATTTTTAAGGAGATTGGAGGTGTGCCAGGGAACCACCAATCAATAAATATAATATCTGGACCAAGGGGGCAGTAGGAATTTAAATACCACATTGCTGGGCACAGACGTATTGGGCATAACTCAACAGTAACTCAAGAATGGACATGGTCAGTGTGACGTGAATTTTCAGAAAGCCCAGGGAGTAGAAGGCCTATCTGATATCTACCTTAAAAACACACTTAAGGGACACCTGTATGAAGAGGATCTTTTTGGGAAAAGACAACACAGCTGGAGACACTCAAGCTCTGTGCAGACCTGGAAAGCGTATGAGGGGAGTAAACCTGAGGTGAATACCTGACCCCAATCCAAACCTGCTGTCTTGAAGAACTGATAAAAATTCCCAGAAATCAGTCAGAAGCAATCCATGCATCAGCTACAACTATATTAACTATATGTATATCAACTATACTTAGTACTGTGAGTGTTGTAACTGTCACTCACTAATATGAGGACAAATATGTTATTTATCATTTTAATACATCCTAGTTCAGGGAATCCTTACTAACTGCCTTTCTTACCTAGAGAAATACTCATTAATCACTACGCTCTTTTCCCCACTTCCTCCATAAATCTATTTTAAAAATTCACGTCAAACTTTAAACATGCTTTAAAATACCAAGGTTTGGGGTTTTTTTCCTGGAAAATGAACAGACACATGCCAAAAGCCAAGCTCTACAGAACAAAGCAATGCACACACAAGAGGGAGGATAAGAGATTTCACTTTTAAAGCTTTAACAACATTACTGTAACTAGCAGTTTTAGAATTTAAGGCACTTCAGAATTTTCCTTGGAAAGTTACAGCTCAATTAGAAGTTATGACCTCTTTATTTAAATACTGCCATTCCTCTTAGCCCCACTAGAGGCTAGGACCAGCGCAAAGCCAAAGAACAGTACCAAAATGTTTAACAGCAGCTGCAAAAGACAACCACTAACTACACCAGCTGGGGCTTGCCATATTGCTGGCTGTCAGATATATTTAATACTCTATTAAAAATATTTCCAAAGAATGTGCCAACAGGCTCTGAATGCAGCATTTGTGCATTAACAAAAAAAAAGTGGAAATTAAAATATTATGATTACTAGGTCATGCAAACAAGTTGGGTGCCATGCTAATTAAAGCTAATGCTGCATCCAACAGAGATTGACGATAAAAAGAAAATACAACCAATGGCTGCTGAGATGTTCTCTCCGTCCATTTTTAGTTGGTTATTGATCTAGAAATTGTGAACCAAATGTGTCAGTCTTGGCATACTGATTAATGACGTGACGTGACATCTGCAATGGCAAGAGAAGCGACAGTGAGAGCTAACACACTATTTCCAGGATGGGAAGAGGTTTCACTAAGCTGGGGCCTTCCACTTGCCTCACATATTGCTACTGCGTACTCCAGACAGCAAAGTGAATCCAAAGGTTCATACTCCAGTTCTTTTCATTTTTTAAGTCACAACAGGTCCTTGCTATGCTTGATATTTCTGACCAAGTATCTTTCTTACGTTTAGACCCGTAACTCCTCTGTCATAACCAGAAAGCACTTTACTCACAGCACATAATTTGCAAGGTTTTGAGAACTGCAAAATCACATTGCTAGTGGAAGAGACTTAGTTACCGGCACGGCCTTCTCCATTAGATACTTGCCACTAAGTAAAGGTCTGTTGAGTGTATAAAGAGATGGTAGATCTTCTATCTCTGCTATCCTCTGGTATACGGCTCTGGATAGATGGTCCCCATGATATAAACTCCCCAAGATGATGCTAGAGAAGTAAATTGGTTCCACAAAGAGGCTAAGTAAGGCTCCTTGAATACCCAATACGTTCCACCTAAGAGGAAGGGAAAAACAAAACAAAAAAATACTTTCTTTTTAATGGAACAAGTAACATCTGCCAGACATAATAGCAACCAATCACAAAGGACTAAACTTGCAAGTCTTCCCCTTAACTAGCACACGACTATAGTAGCACAGCTCTAACACCTGCCAGAATTTCAGAGATCAGTAAGATGACCTATAACAACTGGTCTACTGTCAGCATCCACTTCAGCAGCAGGCTCCATAATTTTGCTTCCTTGCTAACATGTCTGCTGATGCATTTTCCAGCACCATAATCCCAGAGACAGACAGGATCATGCAAGTGAAGAAAGCCAAACTGTGAGATCCTCACTCAGAAAGTACAAATGATGCCTCCAAAAGACACCTAACCATGGGCAAATCATCCTTCCCAGAACACAAGGAGGACTGTGCCCACAAGACTTCAGCATCTCATCACCACAATGGAAAGATTGTCCTTGACACCCTAGCCAAACTGTCCACATCCTGCTGCTAGAAATAACATATTGAAATATTCACGGGCAGGGTGAAAACTGAATCTGAAAACATGCAGACTGCATACACTCTTTGCTCACTGAGCTGTTTCACAGACTCCAACCATAAATCCCTGTTTGCACCACTGTGACTTACACTGGATCATGTCCAGTGGCAGGGATACAGCACACACAGCAGAAAAAACAATTTTTTCCCCTACAAAAAATACTTTTTTTGTAGGTAGGTTGATTTCATCAAGTTTGTGCTCTCACAAAAACTGTACATAAGAGTTATAAAGTACTTTTTAAAACATCAAAGTCTCTCACAGGCTACTTGCGCTGTCCTTGAAGTGTACTTGCAAACAGTTTGCCACTTTTAAAATAGAGGATACTTGAGTACAACTGCAACACCCAGACACAAGAAGCAGAAAAGTTTCTTTTAGTGCTTGAGCAAAACAGATGAGAACGATGTAAGCTCTTGTGCACACACAGAATGGTTGTCCTTATTTAAAGGGCCATCCTCAATGGGGATATAAGGCTCTCCTAGAACGATAGCAAACCTGGATGTTGCTAACAGTGTTTCTCACAGCTTACGTTGGGACGGCATAGCTACACATCACCATCAGTTCAAACCAGAAACCATATAAACTGCTTCACTACTGCAAAAACAGAACTACAGGGGTTGGCTACGAGACTTGCAAAATATTTTAAAATAAGAGTAAAACAGAAATAGTAATGGAAGGAAACAAGTTCTTGGCATATCTTTACTGAGGATGAAAACAGAGGCAACATGCATTGGCTTACTCACCTGTTATTAAAAAGACTGGCCCTAATGAATGAATAAAACTACTGTGCTAATAAAAAGCAAGGCATGTTATACATTGAACAAAGATACAGTTTGCGTAACACGGAAAATGCAGGCAGCAACCAAATATTAAAGAGATCAAGTGCAAATTACTGCTTCCCAGGATGCCTTTCTAAGGACCTTACCATGGCTATAGGTGTTTCAAAGGCCAAGTGAATCGTGATAGCATTTTCTTGTTATTTGCAGTATTATCTACCTCAAGCACACAGAAGCACATGGACTGCTACAGACATAGTATGGAAGAAACATCTGGAAACAATTCAAGACTAAGCACTGAAAAACTGTGATCTTACAAGTTGTAGCTGAAACTTGCAGACTGCTTCCTTCAATGAGGCACATTTTACTTTCTGTAAACAGTACTTGAGTGACGGACATTTCTAAAAGGCCAAAGCACTCCTCTGGCAAGCCCTAGCTCTCTAAATAGAACCTTTGCCAAATGCTTTTCCTTCCTTCAGCCTTCAGTGTTTCCAGAGCTTGTGTTTTGCTGTTTCCTCCCACACTTGACCTTCTCCCGCATAGAAAATGAAAGCTGAAGTTTGTCTCACTTAACTTCTTTTGATTAAGAGGAAGAATGCGAACACCTGAACAAGCTCCTGCATGGTGAACTGCATGAATTGGTTTTACAAGAGTTACTCTGTGACTGCCTACACACCTGCTGTTCTGATGGGGTGTGCTGCATCATGTTTACCACTGTGGTACCTGCTCATGAGCACTGGGTTTGGAGCAGCTGGCTTGCTACAAGAAACATTCATACAACCAAAGCCTCAAGCTCTTAATATTGATTAAGCAGGGTTGGATGGTGTTAGATTTATAAAACTAGCTTTAAATTTTGATTGTTATAATAAAAGAACATATACTTATTTATAGAAACATAGACTTGTATCAGAAACGGGCAGCAACACAGAGATAAACACAAAACTCAAATAGGTTCTGAAGATTGTAATTATCAAGAGGAAGGATTGCACAGAGACTTTCTTGTTGTTTCTTTTTTATACTGTACTTTGTCCAGCAGTAATTTCTCACTTCCGTTAACACATATACTAAAAAATCACCTTGGTAGATATAAACTCAGAAAAGGCTACTCCAATACCACACGACAGCTTTCAAAAGGCCACAGGCATTGCCCCCCAGAATAAAGCTGCCTTGTTCTCCCAGCTCGCTTATAAACATGAATTGTCAGAATACACGACAACAAATGCTTTCAATCTAGTACTAAAGTTTACTGAAACCACAACTTCTTTTGAAGTTCCTGGGCCAAATTCTCTATTTCACTACAAACAGCGAGGTGCAGAGCAGGAAAAACAAAAATTTATTACAGAAAACTTCAGTGTTGTCTTTCTAATGAAACAATTCATCAACGGATTTTCTCTCCACACTTAAAATAGTATCAGAAAAGGGTTAAGTAACTGAAATTACTAAAATCTAGCTCAAAAACTCAAACCTTCCAAGGCTTAGATTTATTTATAAAACCTTTCCACACTGCAGCAGAGTGGATGCAAACCCTGGCTGCAGCACAGTAATCATTTAGGAGCATCTGATGGCTCAAGAAAATCATAATGGAAGACATCTCTCCTGCACCAGCCATGGGAAAAAAAAAAAAAAAAAAGGCAGAGCTCCCACACAAAATGGTCTGATCTGATCTTAGGTTCAATCTTATCAGAGAGACTGGGCCCATGCAGTACTCCTAACCATTAAAGCACAGAAGTGACATCATATTTGCAACAGAGAAAAGTACTAAAGAGTGAGTACAAGCAGAATACATGAATGCTCCATCACATCAACAGCAATATTGAAATGTCTAAAGTAAGGTACATAGATAAGAGTTTTATCAAAGGGGAAGAACATCTCATCAGACAGGGAGACTCCCTCCAAGATAAAACTCACTGGAAAAGTTTTTTAATTGAGCATAAAACCAACACCTCTTGTAACAGTGTTTTACATACTCTGACTGCTCTGGTTTTCAGTTGCTACAAAGAATTTTCTTTCACAACATTTAAAAAACTTCCATGTAAAGCTGACGTTTAAAATATAAGCTTCTATATTGCTATAAAGCATGAGCCACAAGATTTAGGTCCAGACTTACAGCAACCACATACAGGGTCCTTGATTTGAGCTGGAGGTCCAGACCTCATTACATTTAATGGTGATTTACTCAGCAGTGGAGTACAATCACAGTTGTTGAGCTGAACTCCAGTCATGAGTTGGCCATCTAATGCCAGGGAAGCTGGAGTACGTGCTGCAGATGGGGATACCTATGGTCGACCATCAGCTGCAGCATACGATACTCTTTCAGCTAGCTCTGCAGTTCTGTGAAGAGGTACACAGCACAAAGGGAAGGAAACCTGATGCAGTGCCAGAAAATTCAACTCCAGCTCCCTTAGCTTGTCTTTGTAGGGGAGGTTCTCCAGCCCTCTGATCATCTTCATGGCCCTCCTCTGGACCCATTCCAGCAAGCTCATGCCCTTCCTGTGTTAATGACTGCAGAGCTGGACACAGTCCTCTTGTTGAGGCCTCACCAGAGCAGAGTGGCAGAATCTTCTCTCTTGAACTGCTCGCCTTGCTTCTTTTGATGCAGCCCAAGATGTGATTGACTTTCTGGGTTGCATGCATACATTCCTGGCTCACATTCAACTTATTATCCACCAATCCTCTGAGTCCTTTTCCAAAGTGCTGCTCTCAAGTCTCACTATCCTAGCCTGTATTGTACCAAGACCAATATCAATAGGATGCAAGCCCACATTAAGTGCAAGAAGTCTATGATCTTGGACAGCAGCACTTCTCACAAACATCTTTTTATTTATCCTGAGGTCAAACCTGCAATTACAAACGAGGGAATCAGCTTTCCCTTTTAGCTCTATCTAGGCTGGTAACCACATAGGAACAATGTGTCTCAATTCCAACAGTCTCTGTACCAATGAAATGGCATGAAAAAAAAAAAAGTTGCTCTTCTGAGTAAGGCATTGGCCACAACTGGAATGTTTCATGAGAAGTTAAGCAGTTATTTGAAGTGATAAAAAAAAACTTAGGATGAATGTGGGTGGAAAAACACATCAAAAAAAGGATGACAAAAATAGATATAATAAAGTACCATGAAACAAGTTTAGGATACATTTAAAACAAATGCATGTGTATTAATGTCCCAGTTACTCTGATCACAGAAACCACCCTAACACCATACTGCAGGACCACCAGGCACTAACAGACCAGGACAATCCTGTTATAATGCTTCTGACCCTAATGGGATCATACTCACGGCCCTGCAATTTTTTTGTGGAAGTTCCTACCAAGCTCAGAAGGGTGCTGGATCAACAAAGTACTTAGAGGCTTGAAATAATATCTAACCAACACAGATGAGGCTATTCACATGAAAGTTTTCCTGCTTGTGCAGTCCTTGCACCTCAAATTTATCCATGCTTTTCCACGCTGTGAGTGTGAACCTTTGCAAAACTTCACTGGAAATTCTCAGAGTTCAGGCAGACTGGAGAACTGACTGCTGGACACTACAGAGCAACGCATTCTTTCAAATGTAAGTAGGCAAAACACGTTCTAAGTGTCAGGGGAATGTTTAAAAAAAAAAAAAAAAAAAAAAAAAAAAAAAAAATTTGGGCTTCCTTACTCATCATACAGTCTGTGTTCTGTGTCAGGGGGTTCTATTTGCTTCCTTCACTGGCACAAACAGAATTATTCCTATTAGCCCCAAGGAGAAGTGACAGCTAGCTATGCAAGCGAGACATGGATTCTGTTCTGCATCATACAAAACCAACAAAAATAATCATATGTGTTCCAGCTCAGCAACTGTCTTCATTTTTTTAATTTGCACTAAAAGCAATGATGATGTGATAAAAGTCAAATGAATGTCTCACAGTTACCATGTCAGGTGGTTGAGAGAAGGCCTGGAATGAAGCTGGGGAATTTATCTGGTGACATTTATTGAAAATAGTATAAAAGAAACTGAAATGTCATTTTAGTAGAATTACCTTTCAAGAAACCACTGTCGTAGATTCCAACAGACCCCATCTTTTTGTGTTAAGAGGATTTAAAGTGAAGCAAAGCATCTCCCACTTGAGACAAGACTGGAGGAAGAAAGCAATTACATAACTTTCCTCCTTTATTTTTGATTTGGCATGTGCAGTTCACAAGAATACTTCCAACTTAATAAAATTTTAATCAGGCTAATCGTGACTCGCCAAAACAGCAGAGTGATTTCAATTAAAAAATTACAAAAATATCATCAGATGCAAAATTTGTCATTTGTCATCTGTACTGTAAGAACATAGAGACTGCAAACAGACTTGTTTAAAAAAAATTATGCTGCCACTCTCCTATGCTTCTCAATACTTGTTAAAGGACACTGCTCCTAAATTATTTGGGAGGGTAATCATTTGCCCATTTACAAGTTTTCGGTCTCTGTCAAATAGGACAATGAAAATGGAATTGAATAAAGTATAAAAAAAAGCACTACTATCAAAAGCAAAATATTTCATTACAGTAAAAATACTTAGAGTACCAACTAAAAGCGCCCAAGCACTACGTTTTGTTTTTGTTTTTTTTAACCGGATACAAAGTAATACAAATCTAAATCTGTCTGTGGAAAATGTGTGTGTCTCTGATATCACAGAATCATAGACTGGTTTTGGTTAGAAAGGACCTTTAAAACATCATCTAGTCCAATTCCCCTGCCATGCACAGAGATATCTTCTACTAGACAAGTTTGTTCAAAGCCTCATCCAACCTCCTGTTGAACATTTCCAATGAATGGACAAGGGTGTGTACCATCTGAGGATGTTATCCAAATATAACTAGTGCAATATATTTATTGCACTGTTATGCTAAAGCTATATTGCTTTAGGAAAATAATTATATTAATATTAATCATTCCTTTGCTATAAAAATATAAACCAAAGCTAGCATGACTTAGAATGATAGACAATGATTTCTCCTTGGCTCTGAAGCCAGCAGAAGGTCTGACACCAATTGCAGTTGAAGAATCAGAGCTTTGTCACTGGGATTGCAGCCACCTGCATGCTACATCTAAGCACTGAAATAAGCCAGTCAATAACCTGCACACTCACTGCAGGTATCACGCAACCCTCCTTTCTCTTTCAACAATAAGAAGCAATAGTAAAGAAACCAACCACTTGCTATCTCACCTCGCTATCTTGTCGCTGCAGGACATGGTAAGTAGCCTTTCTCCTTGCAGGACGCCATCCCATGTCTGGATAGTGGTAGTGGAGCGCACGGGGATGGTCCCTTCCCCAGATTCTATTTTTGTCCGTAGCTGTCCTCTCGCTTTGCGGTTTGGATGCCTATCACCTTGATCTAAATGACAAAAATCACTTAGAATCAGCTGAGAAACATTCTCCAAGCATCTTACAGACAGCATTACAATAAGAGGAGTCAACTAAAGGCATTTGCCTGCATAACTGCTGGTTTACACAACAATTTCTATTGCTCCTTGCATATTAGCTATAGCATCAGACATCTCCCACAAATGCTGTCTTCTGAAACACACTTGCAATTAACTCAAGCCTTCCACAAAGGAGCAGTACATAGCAGGTAGCTCTTCGATTCTGTTGTGTGCATCGCAGCGTTAGGATGAAGTTAATGGACAGATCAGGAAAGGGGCAGGCAGACAACTACCGTTAAAAGATGGAAACAGTGAAACGGTTTGGTTAGTTCTGTACAAATACTTGCTGACTCACTGGCTTATCTTGGCTAGCATTCAGCCTCTTCAAGACCACATGGTGGATCAGTTTATACTTAACTTCTACCACAGAGGAAGAACAGCTCAGATTTTTTGTGAAGAGATCTTTGTCTAATACACATCTACACTAAAAGGAAAGAAGACACCTAATTTTTAACTGTGCCACTTGTACATGCTCAAAGAATGTTTAAACTCCCTTGCTTGAGTTAGGATCTGCTGCCGTACCCTCTTGTGCTGCTTCGTGTGGTGAGAAAATCCTAGCATCGCCACAAGGAGAAGTGCTGATATAGAGATGGAACTGCACATTCTCCTTCAGCTTAAACCCGCCTCGTTCCGATTTGATAAAAATGGATTTTTGATGATCTTCTTTATTGCTGAAACAGAAAATAAAGTTGGAGTCAAAATTGACATTAATATGTAAATAACCATAAGCTGGGCACTCTTAAGAGGAATGAAAAGCAAACACAGGGTGTCTGGAAATTTTATAGCATAACTCTAACAGCTATTACAATCAACAAAATTGAAGACCATTGACACAAATCCATTGACACTTAGCAGCAAATGAAACATTATCACCCTGTAGCCCACTTGAAATTACATTGATTTACATGCTTACAGTTTACAAAATGATTCCAAATTAATAGAATCATAGAATCATAGAATGGTAAGGTTGGAAGGGACCTCAAGGATCATCTAGTTCCAACCCCCTGCCATAGGCAGGGACACCTCCCACTAGTACAGCTCACTCAAGGCCTCATCCAATCTGGCCTTGAACACATCCAGGGAGGGAGCATCCACAACCTCCCTGGGCAACCTGTTCCAGTGCCTCACCACCCTTACTGTAAAGAACTTCCTCCTAACATCTAGTCTAAATCTCCCCTCTGCCAGTTTAAGCCCATTGCCCCTTGTCCTGTCATTGCAGGACCTTGTAAATAATCCTTCCCCAGCCTTCCTGTAGGCCCCCTTCAGATACTGGAAGGCTACTATCAGGTCCCCTCGAAGCCTTCTCTTCTCCAGGCTGAAGAGCCCCAACTCCCTCAGCCTGTCCTCATAGGAGAGCTGCTCCAGCCCTCTGATCATCTTTGTGGCCCTCCTCTGGACCCGCTCCAACACTTCCATGTCCTTCCTGTGCTGAGGGTTCCAGAACTGCACACAGTACTCCAGGTGGGGTCTGACGAGAGCAGAGTAAAGGGGCAGAATCACCTCCCTTGCCCTGCTGGCCACGCTTCTCTTGATGCAGCCTAGGACTCGGTTGGCTGTCTGGGCTGCATGTGCACACTGCAGGCTCATGTTGAGCTTTTCATCAACCCAGACTCCAAGGTCCTTTTCCTCAGGGCTGCTCTCCAGCCATTCACCACCCAGCCTGTATTTGTGCTTGGGATTGTGCCTACCCAGGTGCAGGACCTTACACTTGGCCTTATTGAATTTCATCAGGTTGGCCTGGGCCCAACTCTCCAGCCTGTCCAGGTCCCTCTGGATGGCATCCCTGCCCTCTAGCAAGTCGACTGTGCCACACAGCTTGGTGTCATCTGCAAACTTGCTGAGGGTGCACTCCATTCCTCTGTCCATGTCACTGACAAAGATGTTAAACAGCACTGGTCCCAGCACTGACCCCTGAGGGACACCACTTGTCACTGGTCTCCAGGTGGACATTGTGCCGTTGATCGCCACTCTCTGGGTTCGACCATCCAGCCAATTCCTTATCCAGCGAGTGGTCCATCCATCAAGTCCATGTTTTTCCAGTTTGGTGACCAGGATGTCATGTGGGACAGAGTCAAATGCTTTACTCAGGTCCAGGTAGATGACATCAGCTGCCTTTCCCTTGTCCACTGTCGCTGTGACTTCATCATAGAAAGCCACTAAATTTGTCAGGCAAGATCTGCCCTTGGTGAAGCCATGCTGGTTCCCACCAATCACCTCTGCTTTGTTTTCCATTTGCCTTAGCAGGACTTTCAGCAGGATCTGCTCCATGATCTTGCCAGGCACAGAGGTGAGGCTGACTGCTCTGTAGTTTCCAGGGTCATTCTTTTTACCCTTCTTGAAGATGGGTGTTATGTTTGCCCTCCTCCAGTCAGCAGGAACTTCACCAGTCTGCCATGACTTTTCAAATATGATGGACAGTGGTTTGGCAACTTCATCTGCCAGTTCCCTCAGGACCTGTGGGTGGATCTCATCAGGCCCCATGGACTTGTGCACATTCAGGTTTCTTAGGCGCTCATAAACATCATCTTCTACTATAGTAGGCAGATTTGCCTGCTCCCAGGCAATCTCTCTGTCCTCCGCTCTCATAACTGACACATACCTGAATATATCTTTTATTAAAGTCAACCTTTAAGGTAAAGGGACTGAGTTCTGAAGTAAACACCCTAATGTGACAGGGCAAGTACGTCACATTGAAATACTTAAGACTGCTGTGTTAGACAGATACCTTTCCAGCCCTATGTGATCAGCTCACACCTTCCTCTTCCCCATAGCTTACCTTAGATAAAGCTCAAGTTGTGTATACAGAAATTTAAGCAGGCACCGTCGAGCTATAATTTCTGCATGGCAATCATTTAATGCAAGACCACGGTCACTCATGTATTCTCCATTGATGCATTTTGTTCCTGTAGAAACACTTATTACCAGGGCATCTTTCACATCTGTACCTGCAAAACACAATTTCAGGAAGAAGGTGCAAATAAAATCACAAATAATCTAGCAAGTGGTTTTGCAGAACCCAAAGAAGGATCCTTTTTGTTTGCTTGTTTCTTTTTTTAAAAAAAACATTCTTTCTTTGGATTAGTTAAAGCTAAAGTTTCAATCAGCCACACCCTGCTTGTCCCAGCATGCTTATGGTTCTTGTCAGTTCTTCATGCTACAGTTCAGACAAGTCAGAAATTGAAAATCTTCAGGGAAAAACTGCTGCTTCAGGAAGAGTTATTAAAGCCTGAGCTTGAAAGACAGTGCTTTCACCTTTGGCCCCAGGGAGACAGCTATCTTCCAGCACATACTTTCTAGCCACCTATGCAGATACTCAACAGCAGCTTTAAAAATCTGAAAGGCACTGATTTAATAAAGCAGCAACACATTATGGAAGAGTATTAAGCCAACAAGAGGAAAGATAGAACTAGGAAATTAAGATGTTTAAATGCTTAAATCACTATAAAGCTTATCATCAGTATAATGGTTCTGGAAGTGTGATTCTTGGTATTATATCAATCTGTACAACAGAATTTAAAATACTTTTGGGTTTTTCTATACAGAGAACTGTTTTTATCACAAAAAAAAACCCAAAACTCCAAAGGTCAGCTGCATGAAGAATTCAGAAAGACAGGTTAAAATGTTACATCCCTCTAGCAAAGACTCATCAAAATATCCCCACCAAGCCACACTAATTCTTCTGAAGTTCTCAAGGCCTCATCAGCAGAGCAAGACAGTAGCCAAGCCCTGCTAAATACTTTCTACTGTCTTCCTCCCACAGAATAGTTGTTGTGCTATGGAAAAGCAGGAAAACCACTTCCAATGCACCCCAGGCACCTAGTCTTGAGGATGCTCCCCTAACCACCTGGCTGCATAGTGGTAGAATCATAGAATCATAGAATGGTAAGGTTGGAAGGGACCTCAAGGATCATCTAGTTCCAGTCCCCTGCCATAGGCAGGGACACCTCCCACTAGTACAGCTCACTCAAGGCATCATCCAATCTGGCCTTGAACACATCCAGGGAGGGAGCATCCACAACCTCCCTGGGCAACCTGTTCCAGTGCCTCACCACCCTTACTGTAAAGAACTTCCTCCTAACATCTAGTCTAAATCTCCCCTCTGCCAGTTTAAGCCCATTGCCCCTTGTCCTGTCATTGCAGGACCTTGTAAATAATCCTTCCCCAGCCTTCCTGTAGGCCCCCTTCAGATACTGGAAGGCTACTATCAGGTCCCCTCGAAGCCTTCTCTTCTCCAGGCTGAAGAGCCCCAACTCCCTCAGCCTGTCCTCATAGGCTCCCTCAGCCATCCCATATAAGGGCAAGATAACCATAACCAAGGGTAATTGGGTAAAGAGGTAGTTGAAATATGGACTGTTTGAGCTCTCGCTCTTGATATAATATAGGGTCTTAAAAAATGAACTTGAGTCCAGCTGCCCCCTCATGTCCACAGAGTTGGAGAAAACTATGGAGGAGAAACAGGAAGCCACTTCACCCCACGACACAAGGTTGCACAATGGATTAATCCAGTTCCAGGGGTTCTCCAGACAGGTATCCATGCAAAGATATTCTTTCATTCTGTGTGAAGCTATTCCTTCAGTTAATCAACCTGTATTTACACATTAGTTTAAGTCTTGCTCTTTCATTAAGTTGCTGTTCTACGAATTGTGGACACAAGACTGCAATAACAAGTTGTTAGATGTCACAAAAGATATTAAATAAAACAGCATGTTCCTCAGAGTGCTTTGCATTTGAGGTTAAAGTGGCATTTGACACTCCATCAATATTTTGGCTGTCACTGAGCAGCACTTGAGGAGCATTAAGGCTTTCTCTCCAAACCTCCCAAAGGCCAGTATGGTGGCGGTGGACAAGAGAGTGGGAGGGCACACACCCATGATGGTTGAGCAACAGTGACCACAGGATATCGCAAACCACAAGGGTTATGTTCAACAATAAGAGCTCAGCGGAAAGAAGATGTTTGAAGTTACAGCACTCGACCACTCAGGAATCTTCTCCATTTTCCCCCCAAGCCCAGGAGAAAGCATCAAGTAAAATGCTGTTCGACTGCTGGCCAGAGTTGGCCCACCACTAATGTCTTGTGACAGACTTTGGGCCACACTGCCCCTTTGTCACATCCCTCTTGTCACACTACCTGTCCCTAGAGCATGCATCTGCCCTAAGCAGCATCCTCAGACCTTTGTCCTGTGGAGGAAGCTCCTACAAACATACCCACAGGAGGAATGGGCTTGGTGGTGCTAAAATTAACAAGGGAAGGTTGCATATTTATCACTAATCTCCATTTGATTCATACAGCTAGGTGGAGACAGCTCACGATGTCCCCAAAACTGATATCCTTTTAGGAGTTCGGATGGATTGAAAACCAAGACAAATTTTAGCATGAGGAAAAGCAGCAGCGTGGTCATAGATCAGCTTAGGGCAGAATTTCACTGTTTTGGGTGATCTGGCAGAGCACAGATCTCATGCCAGCAACCAGAAAACCACGACATTACTGCTGTCTGTACAAGCACGCAAGTGGCAGCTGCCAGAACATAAGCGACTTACTTACTTCAGATATTTTTACTAAAACGACTGAGACACAAAGCACTAAGAATAAAATACAGCAAGAGTGACTTTAACAAAGTGCAAAACCTTAGAAACTTGGAAAGCAAGCATAACTTCTTACATAATATGCCAAAAACTAAAGAATGCCATCTGTGTGACTGATGTGGTAAAATTATTTTAGATTTACTCTCAAAAACTAGTATGGTTAATTTTAAAAGGTACATGCATTTTGCAGACCATGAGTTCTCTCAGATGTTTCAATCAGACAGAAGACAGGAACTCTCTGGAAATAGAATTATTTGCAGGTCTCGTTTTCCTGTAATTATTTTTAGCCAAGATCTAACTGACATATTTAGGGCACCTTGAAGATTAAACAGTAAAATTACATTTCAGCACTGATTGGTTGAAAAAAAGTTTCCTCAAATGCAAACAAAGTGCTAATATTTAATCTCTTGTATTAAAATGGTACTTTTTTTTTTTTTTTTTTTTTTTTTNGTCATGACAACTCCAGCAAGGACTTTTCTTCGTGCATGTGGAGATGTGAAATTTTCTGTCAAGTCACTGAATTTGTCTACAACCAAGCGTGCAACAGAATCAGCTAAAACCTGCAGGATCAGACAGAAATGCATGTTAGAAAACAATTTTTAAATTACAGCAGCATTAGATTATAAAGCTTTGCACTTTTAAATTATTTGACACAAATTGAACTTTCTTTTGTTGTTCACTTTAAAAGTGGACATTGAGGCATCAGAAATATGCCAAGGAGGTGGTTTGGTCCAATTCTTAAGCATTCTGAGCATTTGCAGCCCTAAGCAGAGCTCTGTGTTACACATCTACAAAAACAGGGTCTGACAGCCCTAAGCCAGTCACCAATGTTGATGATCATCATGAACATTTGAGGCTTAGGAGAAAAACTGGATAGACAGATAAGTCTATATTTTTCATGCTCAAACCTCAAAACACATCATTTCATATCCTCAACACTGGACCCGACAAAAAGATTGAAGTACAAAACTCAGGATCCTCAAAACAACATGTAAACCTTTTATAATTATCAAAATCATGATCTAGCTATTGCATAAAAAAGAACAATCCTATTTTCAACACTGGTTAAGCAACTTTTTTTCCCCCTTCTTTTTACAAGACACGTACAAATTTAGGAAAAGCAAATGTTGATTTATAACACAAAATAAACTATGTCAAAATTAGGATTTATCTCCTTTACCTTCATAAAAACCTGAGCACAGTCACAGCCTTGTTGTGTCTTGCCAGCAGGCTTAGCAAGCAAGTCAGTCATGCTGTAAATGTAGTTAACTTGTAATATTAAGCAAAACTTCAAAATACCAGCCCTGCTTTGCTGAACAATGGTTCAGTTCAATGCTGAAGCTATTCTCACCTGCCGTTTAAAAGACAGTTTGAACTGTAACAGCCGGAAGAGGTGAGTCAAGATAAAATTTTCTCATGAAAAGAAACTGAAAGCCACAGCAATCTATGCAAGAGCATGGCTAGTCGTTCCCAAGGGAATGGCTGAGAAAGGCAAGAGACAGGCTAGATGCAGTTCCCACCCACCTTCTACCAGCATTGCAGCAAGAGAAGAGGAGCAGACAGGGAGGGAGCTCAGTCCCCTATCTCAGGGTGCCAGGTGTAAAGAACTTGGTCCAGCTGTCTGGGTGTTGGTATCCAGCAATATTTGAGATATTCTGGGGTAATCGCTTGCCCAACAAGTTAACACACCAGAAGAACACAGGTCCTGTGTCATACCTGCCAGCACCATGTAGATGTCTCAAATACCCAAGAGCATCCGAAATGGTGCCAAACATTTGCTTGTGCCAAACAAAAGTAAGCAACTACATCAAGTCAAAACGACACTTGTGGCTGAGAGTCTTCTTACAGACTGGCTTTGGGTTATTAAGTAATGGAAGATACAATGGCGAGATACAAACTCCAGCGAGCCAGCAGCACCGCGCCATTTGGAGAGACAGCGGCATCGGGACAGCTCCGGCACCGAGACCAGCTCCGGCGCTTAACGTCACTGCTTTCGACAGAGCAGGGAGCTGCCCGACACGGAGGTACCAGGAGAGAGGGGAGGAAGGGCAGCAGAGTCGGCTCCGTCACGCGCCTGCGCGAAGCGTCAGCCGTAGCTAGGGGGTGTGCCGTGGGTACGCGCGAGATACAAACTCGAGCGAGCCAGCAGCACCGCGCCATTTGGAGAGACAGCTCTCAGTCTGCTCTCCGCAGCCCGCGCTCAGAGGGAGGAAAAAAAAACAAAACAACAACAACAACAAAAAAAAAAAAAAAAA
>VWZE01024884.1:0-12252 GCA_013396675.1 Eubucco bourcierii
TTCAGATACTGGAAGGCTACTCTATGGTCTCCTTGAAGCCTGCCCTGAGAGTAAATCTTGACTTCAATCCTTGAATGCGTAAGGGACATAGATGATGTAGAGGGCACTGGGATACAGCAGTTTCCCTCAGCTTCCTCCATGGTAGCTCAATGGCCACTGCCTGGTATCTTTCCTACAGCAGCACTGAGCTCTTCTTTCATACAGGAGCGAGAATGGGGTGTCGGGGTCAGTGCCCATTCCTCTTTAACACCATCTCTGCTTGTTCTTTTAATGGTTTCTTTGCTCTTTTAAGCTCCAAGGTATCAAATTAATCAAAATAATTGTGATGATGCAGGAGATTAAACTGACAAGAATATGAACTGCCCTCGTTTATCCAGGTGATGCTAGGGAGGTACAATGCAGATGCACATGAAGAATAAAGCCATGTCCTTTGAACGTGATCTGAATAGAAAATGTTTTGTGAGACTGGTGTATTTCTGTCTAAAGATGGTCTAATTTAGAATCACCCAGGTCACACTAGTGGCTCATGGTATATAAGTGGTCAGGTTAAATGACCTCCATGTGCCTTGTCTGAAGCTGAGAGCAATAGCAAGTGAAGCAGCTTCAATGGATCTCATTTATTATTCTTTTAATTGCCTGCTAATATTTCTTTCAGGAAGAAAGACTAATGGGCCCCCTCCTATCTACAAATATCTTCCAAGCTAGTCAAAGTTGTAATTCAGCCAAAACAAATACAGAGTCTTCAGTTCTATAGAAATGGAAAATCAACTGGACAGGGATCCAGAAGATAACTATTTAACATGAGCCTGCAGTGTGAGTGCAGTCCAGACAGCAATCAAGTGCTGGGCTGCAGCAAGAGCAGTGTGGGCAGCAGGGCAAGGGAGGGGATTCTGCCCCTTTACTCTGCTCTCCTCAGACCCCATCTGGAGTCCTGTGTGCAGTTCTGGAGCCCTCAGCACAGGAAGGACATGGAAGTGTTGGAGAGGGTCCAGAGGAGGCCACGAAGATGCTCAGAGGGCTGCAGCAGCTCTGCTGTGAGGACAGGCTGAGAGAGTTGGGGCTCTGCAGCCTGGAGAAGAGAAGGCTTTGAGAAGACCTTCTAAGTAGCCTTCCAGTATCTGAAGGGGGCCTACAGGAAGGCTGGGGAGGGACTNCTGTACTAGTGGGAGGTGTCCCTGCTTATAGCAGGGGGTTAGCACTAGCTGATCCTTGAGCTCCCTTCCAGCCCTACCATTCTATGATTCTATACTTCTCTTGATCCATCAGTAGGCTTATTACTGAATCATTATTTCCCAGGGAGGTGGTGGAGTCACCGTCCCTGGAGGTGTTCAAGGCGGGTTTGGACGTGGCACTTGGTGCCATGGTCTGGTCTTGAGGTCTGTGGTGATGGGTTGGACTTGATGATCTTTGAGGTCTCTTCCAGCCTTGGTGATACTGTGATAATGCATAAAACAGTTTGGGAAGCTGTAATAGCTGAGAAGATGATCCTTGAGGTCCCTTCCAACCTTACCATTCTATGATTCTATGATTCTATTCATATAACTCTGGAATGAACCTTGGGCAACTAATTTACACTCTGTATGCCTTGATCCCACATCCATGAACTGGTGTCTCTCTGCTTATGGTGTCTATCCAGCATCAGACTGTCATGAGCTGGACCTCCAGGTATTACAGGATGACATTAGTTTGTGGAATATTTTTTTTTTCCCTAGCAAAAATCAAAACCAATGCAGAGTAGAAAAAAATAAAGCAAAAAAAAAAAGACAATGATCATAATTCGATACGGAATCAGTGTCTATTTGAACGTGGAGAAAACAGCCAGTTTCCTTTAAAAGGACTTGCAATGAAATTCACACTCATGTCAGGTGTGAATTACAGCCTCTGCTTCATCTTCTTCTCTCTACAGCTCCTTTCTCAGCCATGCATAACAGCAGTGTATGAAAATATTTCCTCCGTGTGATCAAGCAAGTGTGGGCACATAAGATGCAAACGAAACACAGGACTAAAAAAAATGTTTACTAGTATCTTAAAAGAAAACCACAACTTTGTAACCATGCCATTTCTCAATCAGATGCTTGATTTCCTTGGGAACACACTGAAATAAATCTAGCAAATAGTCACAGAGAATGGAGTTAGTTAAAACAAACAAAAAAAAAATAATTAAAAGAAAAATAATAATCCCAGGGACATGATTGTATCATGCAATCACAAATATAGTAGATCACTTAAATTTAGCTCATAATAGATCTGCTTAGTATGATAGCATGGGAGAATTTCATCTTTCTTTCCTCAGTGTTTTACGTAAGACCATCTGATTGTATATGCTGGTGAGGCTCTGGAATAGGTTGCCCAGGGAGGTTGTGGCTGCTCCTTCCCTGGAGGTGTTGAAGGCCAGGTTGGAGGAGGTCTTGAGTGAGCTGTGCTAGTGGGAGGTGTCCCTGTCTATGGAAGGGGGTTGGAACTAGTGTCCAGAGAAGAGGAACGAGGCTGGGGAGAGGCCTCGAGTACAGCCCTATGGAGAGAGGCTGAGGGAGCTGGGATTGGTTAGCCTGGAGAAGAGGAGGCTCAGGGGAGACCTTCTTGCTGTCTCCAACTACCTGAAGGGTGGTTGTAGCCAGGAGGAGGTTGCTTTCTTCTCTCAGCAAGCAGCAGCAGAACAAGAGGACACAGTCTCAAGCTGTGCCAGGGGAAGTTTAGGCTGGAGGTGAGGAGAAAGTTCTTGCCTGAGAGAGTCATTGACTGCTGGAATGGGCTGCCCAGGGAGGTGGTGGAGTCACCGCCCCTGGAGGTGTTCAAGGCAGGTTTGGACGTGGCACTTGGTCTGGCCTTGAGGGCTGTGGTATTGGGTTGGACTTGATGAGCTTTGAGGTCTCTTCCAACCTTGGTGATACTGTGATAGATGACCCTTCCAACTTTACCACTCTATGATTCCATGACATCTAACACTTTAGGGAAATACCTGTGCTCCACACTAAATGCTGTGGAAACCTAGTTTCACCTATGCTTATCTTTGAAACAGTGAACTCCTCCCCAAGTTTCATGGATTGCTGACACTGCCAAGCGCATCACTGGCACACAATGAAGTATCACCAAATTTGGGAGGTTCTGCCATACTGACTTGTAGTACACTGATGTATTAGTCCACACGTGTGAAGAGGAAGAAAAAAAAACCCACTCAGGTTTTATTTTACAGTTGGCATAATTGTCAGAATTGACAGAACTGTTGTAGTGGGAGGTGTCCCTGCCTATGGTGGGGGATTGGAACTAGATAATCTTTGAAGTCACTTCCAACCTAAACCATTCTATGATTCTGTGATTTCTGGGTACAAACACAGTTTCAGCCTTGGTAGAAATTCAGTGTTAATTTTCCTCAGGGTAACTGTGGCTAGGAGTAAGGGTGGAGCACATTCACTTTAATTACATGGACAGAAATCCCTGAACTAAGGAAATTCTTGCTTTTAAATTGGCAATCTCCTTTCATTCTGCAACAATTTAAAAAGCCTTAATTTTCAAGGTCTGTATACAAACACTACACCTAAGCTTTACTACTGATTAGCTCTCCAAGTGCTTATCAGTTGGGGAAAATTTGCTATCTACCACAGCTCAGAGATGCAATAATTTTCTAGATGATAATCAAACCCCTTTATCAGGAACTCAAGTTAAAATTTTGTTTTGAATAGTGGACAAAGAAAATAGCTTTATCTGGTTTCTAAGTGAATGCTATGGATGGCTACAGATCCTCTGAAAAACCTGCAGACAAGATATCAAATGTCCCTGACATCTCCACCACAGATTTTTTTGTACAGGATAAAGCAATCAAGCTTTGACCCTTAGCCTCCTGGTAATCAACATCTGGTCCAGTAAATTTAGCTTAATTAGAGTCCATGCATATTTCTAAGAGGGCTTTAGTGGTGGACAGATTCATGCTCCAACTCATCTCAGTGGTAGTAAGATTTACATATACAGATCCATCACAGAGAATGGCCTGGTTTTTGTTATTAATTGAAGCATATTAAGAGACTTGGCAGAAAAAAAAAAAATAAAAAAAAATCTAGAACTGAAATGTCAAGAGACTGATCCACGTAGTTTCACATCCTGTTGTTGTAATACACCTTAATTACAGTTAATTGGGAGATATTGTTCCTGGTGGAAGAGCATCTGACAGTTTTTGTGGGTGATTAAACACAGAACAGAATCTGATGAACTTGTTGAATGAAGGACCTGTTTATTATGGCCATACAACTTCAGCTGGAGTATTATTCCTATCACTTAGCAAAACAAAAGAAAATCACAGGTCAAAAATATTTCCCTTAGAATCATAGAATGGTAAGGTTGGAAGGGACCTCAAGGATCAGCTAGTTCCAACCCCCTGCCATAGGCAGGGACACCTCCCACTAGTACAGGTCATGCAAGGCCTCCTCCAACCTGCCCTTCAACAACTCCAGGGAGGGAGCAGCCACAACCTCCCTGGGCAACCTGTGCCAGTGTCTCACCACCCTCACTGTAAAGAACTTCCTCCTAACATCCAGTCTAAATCTCCCCTCTGCCAGTTCAAACCCATTGCCCCTTGTCCTGGCATTGCAAGACCTTGTCAATAGTCCCTCCCCAGCCTTCCTGTAGGCTCCCTTCAGATACTGGAAATCTAATATGCCTTGCCTCATGATGTTTTAATATTCCCTGCTGTTGTCTTCAATTTTCTACTGCTGGCCTCTTAGGACTCTATCCCAGGATCCAGCTCCTCCTGGACTTAGAGGATTTTCAGTTGGTTTCAGCTGAGCCACATGAGATCTTAAATGAACAGCAGATAGAGGAAAAGGCTAAGGGAAAACAAGTATTACAGGGATTGACTTCTGGGGAAAAACATTGCAGCTGGACAGTGTCAGCAAGGGTTTTGATACAAATTGTGAAAAACTGAACTTTGATTTTACTTGAGGATTGCTATTTAGAATCTCAGAAGGGTTTGGGTTGGCACAGATATTGAAGATCATCTAAATCTACCTCCACTGCCATGGGAAGGGACATCTTCCACTAGATCAGGTTGGTTAAAGCCCCAACCAATATGGCCTTGTGCAATTCCCAGGAGGAGACAGGGACAGCTTCTCTGGGCAACCCGTTCCAGTGCCTCACTGCCCTCACAGTGAAGAATTTCTTCCTTTTATCTCATTTAAATGTACCTTCCACTTTGTCCTGTCACTACATACCTCTGTAAAAAGTATCTCTCCAGTTTTGTTATAGGCCCCCTTTAGGTATTGGAAAGCTGCTTTAAAGCCTTCTCAGAGCCTTCTCTTCTCCAGGCTGAACAACCCCAGCTCCCTCTGCCTGTCCTCATGGAAGCCCTCTGGTCATCTTCATGACTCTGGACCTACTTGAGCAGGTCTATGTCTTTCTTATGCTGGAGGCCCCAGAGCTGATCACAGTACTCCAGATGGGGGTCTCACAAGAGTGGAGCAGAGGTGGAGACAATCCCCTTCCTCATCTTGCTGGCCACACTTCCTTTGATGCAGCCCAGGATATAGTTGGCTTTCTGGGTGAGAAGCAGACATTGCTGGCTCATATTCAGTTTTCCATCCCCCAACACTCTCAAGTCCTTCTCTGAAGGGCTGCAGATTCACTTATTGCCCATCCTGTATTTGTGTTTGGGATTGCCCCTACCAGGTGTAGGGTTTGTTTGACTTCACGAGGCAGGCCTCATGAGCATGGGCTCACCTCTGAAGCCTGTCAATATCCCTCTGGATGTCATTCCTTCCCTGTGGTTGACAAACTTGCTGAGGATGCACTCAATCTTGCTGTCTTTTCCTCATATGGTATATAATGCAAAGCTGACTGAAGCCATGAGCTCAGCTTCTGCTGGGGTCAATAAGGTTTGCTAACACTCATTGATCTGTGGCTGTATAAGACCCTGAAATATGTTTTGCTGGGCTTTCTGAGATCATTGCTCATGCTTAGAATAGAAATGGCAGGAGCAGTTTTATCACCAAAAGAAGTAAGCAGCTCACAACTTCTGCCTGAAAAGTAACCAGATTTCAAAGTCTTGTTTTTCACAAACTCTATGCACACTGGTTCCTAGATGTTCCTTCACACCAACTGTGATAAATCATTTGCTATGACGGCCCAGACCACAACTGAGTCCTGGCTGCATCAAGAGCAGTGTGGGCAGCAGGGCAAGGGAGGGGATTCTGCCCCTTTNGAGTAGCCTTCCAGGATCTGAAGGAGGCCTACAGGAAGGCTGGGGAGGGACTATTGACAAGGTCTTGTAATGCCAGGACAAGGGGCAATGGGTTTGAACTGTCAGAGGGGAGATTTAGACTGGATGTTAGGAGGAAATGTTTTACAGTGAGACACTGGCACAGGTTGCCCAGGGAGGTTGTGGCTGCTCCTTCCCTGTAGTTGTTCAAGGCCAGGTTGGAGGAGGCCTTGAGTGAGTTGTACTAGTGGGAGGTGTCCCTGCCTATAGGAGGTGGTTGGAACTAGATGATCCTTGAGGTCCCTTCCAACCTTACTATTCTGTTTACTCTTCAGTGCAACTACATGCTTTGGGCAAAGCTTTTTTTTTAAAATTATTATTCATTTATTTTGAAAAGGAAGCCCACACTTTTCAAATGCACATTTCCATTCCCAGTGATGGATTTTATCTTTGATATGTGATCCAGCTCTTTAACTACCTCTCACCACTTCTCCCATGAATTGTTTATATAGTAACTTGGCAGCATCATTTGCATATTGCAGGAAAGATCCCATTACACGTTCCCAGAGGTGTGGTTTCACCAGCTTTATCACTTTCTGCCACCTATGCATATCCCTGAAGCACAGTGTCTGGTTAATCCAGAAAGGCACTTCTTGACTGCCAATACCAATTAAAGATTCATGGTGCAGCCTCAAAATTTTCAGTCAGTCAAAACTTATCTCCACATTGTGGAGGGGAGATTTAGACTGGATGTAAGGAGGAAGTTCTTTACAGTGAGGGTGGTGAGACACTGGCACAGGTTGCCCAGGGAGGTTGTGGCTGCTCCCTCCCTGGAGGTGTTCAAGGCCAGGTTGGAGGAGGCCTTGAGTGAGCTGTGCTAGTGGGAGGTGTCCCTGCCTATGGCAGGGGGTTGGAACTGGGTGATCCTTGAGGTCCCTTCCAACCTTACCATTCTATGATCTCCTAAAGTCCAGGGATAGACTGGTGGGCAGGAAGGAAAATCTGACCTGTTCCTGCCTGTTTAAAAGAGAGCATTTAGTTTTGGAGCTTGTCAACATGATCCTTTTTGCACACACTGTGTTTGCTGACATGCCACCCTGACATTTCGGTTTATCGGTAAGAAAAGAAAAAACAAAAAACAAAACAACAAAAAAAAAAAAGACAAGAAAACCCAACAAGAGGTAAGGTTATAAAATCAAATATGATGTTTTCTGCATGTTAAAAGAAGAATTGCTCCCACAGAGACCTGGAAGTTCAAACCACTGCAGAGCTGTGCCAGTACATGAAAACCAAAAAATGGAACTGACCTGGGTTTCACGGTTCAAGCGTGCCGTGGCAGGGATCCCAGCACTGCTTCCAAATTCAACACTCCAATAAACACTGTTGTAGTTTCTTGAAGTAGATGCTTTTAATGTAATCTGAAAAGGGTGAGAGAAAGGGCATACTCCTGAAGCCTGTATTTCTTAGGTAGAAATAATTCTGCCTGGAGAAGCCTGGTTTGTAACTGCTTGCTATTAAGACCGTACAGGAGAGAGGGAGAGTCTTTGAGTTCACATACTTAACACTCAGTGGTGTGTCTGCTTGAGTGGCAGGAAACAAACAACAGTGAGGAGGGGTTAACCAGAGACTTGCTGCCTAAAATCTATACACCTAGAAATAAGGGAGAGAACTGCAAGGTCAAATGTAGTTTAATTGATTCTAACAGGGGAGTCATCCACAGAGCTACCAGGCACAAAACAAAATGCCTATCACAAACTGTATTCACTTCCCATCTCCCTCCTAAACCCAAACCAGCAGTTGTGCATATCATGTTAGTCTTTCTGAATAGATCAAGAGAAGCGTGGCCAGCAGGGCAAGGGAGGGGATTCTACCCCTTTACTCTGCTCTCCTCAGACCCCATCTGGAGTACTGTGTACAGTTCTGGAGCCCCCAGCACAGGGAGGACATGGAAGTGTTGGAGTGGGTCCAGAGGAGGGCCACGAGGATGCTCAGAGGGCTGGAGCAGTTCTGCTGTGAGGACAGACTGAAAGAGTTGGGGCTCCGCAGTCTGGAGAAGAGAAGGCTTCCAGGAGACCTTAGAGTAGCCTTCCAGTATCTGAAGGGGGCCTACAGGAAGGCTGGGGAGGGACTATTGACAAGGACTTGCAATGACAGGACAAGGGGCAATGGGTTTGAACTGGCAGAGGGGAGATTTAGACTGGATGTTAGGAGGAAGTTGTTTGCAGTAAGGGTGGTGAGACACTGGCACAGGTTGCCCAGGGAGGTTGTGGCTGGTCCCTCTCTGGAGGGGTTGAAGGGCAGGTTGGGGGGGGCCTTGAGTGAGCTGTACTAGTGGGAGGTGTCCCTGCCTATGGCAGGGGCTTGGAACTAGATCATCCTTGAGGTCCCTTCCAACTTTACCATTCTATGATACTATGCTCATGAAAGCCTTCCTAGTCCCCAAATAGAACACTGCAAAGCACCAGTACAGTAAGGAGAAAAAGAAGTTAAAGAGATTAAACAAGCCACCTGTGTATGGATCTTTATCAGAATGTCTAAACCACATCAATCTCACTCCAAGATGTATTTTCCATCTTATTTCCTGGACCAGCTGTGTGTTGAACTCTGTGTTGAGCTGTGTGGTGTGGCAATACCATCATTCTGCCACAATTGCATTAAGGGAACATCCACACTGAAGGTCAGATTCAACTAAAAATGCCTCTGAGCCTGATATGTGGTGGTAGAAAATCCCTTCACTTGGAGTCTGCCAACCAGAATTTCACCATGGCTCCAGTAGTTTTCTTCTTTTATCAAAACTGACACAAGAGGCAGGAAAGAGAAGTGTTTGTTGAAATCATCATCAGAGGATGTAGGCATTGCTCCAGCGTTGGCCATGGAGCACAACACAAGTCAGAAAGCCTAGATATGGGGGGGACTTGGGAGAAGGAGGAAAGACAGCTGCTCATTGCACATGGAAACGTGCAGAGGAAGACCTCATTCAGCTCCCAGATACAAAGAACACAGCAGACATTTTCCAAAAGATCCTTAACAAGCACTAATACTTCATTCACTGCTGGAATGGGCTGCCCAGGGAGGTGGTGGAGTCGCTGTCCCTGGAGGTGTTCAAGGCAGGTTTGGACGTGGCACTTGGTGTCATGGTCTGGTCTTGAGGTCTGTGGTATCGGGTTGGACTTGATGCTCTTTGAGGTCTCTTCCAACCTTGGTGATACCGTGAAATTAGATATGGTTGAAGATATTGTGCTATCTTCTTGATAACTTGGGGTACTGCCCTCACTCCAGAAAGAAATTCAAGACAGTAACAGAATGAGTGGGCAGAGATTTTGAGGTAACAGTCATCGTAACAAAGGAACATGCCGACAAGAAGGATGCAAGGCTGCGATTGCACGTGTTTTGTTTTTGCATACAGAGTATTTACAGATGCTAACTCAGGCAATTTCATATCTCTAGGTATTTACTCTATGCTTGTAAAATGAAATGGCATTTTTCATTCCATCTTGACAGGAAGAGAGCAGACACTCAGGTTATAAATTGTTTAGAATTATTTGTTAATGCTATCATCTCTTTGGTATCTGCTTGTAGCAGGAACAGAAGGGAGCCTGATAATGCTTCATACATAAAACCAGAGAGGAGAATCCCAGAAACTAAGCTTTGTTTTCAACAGGTTTAAACTGTTCAAATGACAGGAATTGGTTGCCTTGGAAGCAGATCTGCAGCTGAATGAAACCTTTCACCTGTCCAACATATGAAATATTTATTATCTGTAGGTGACTAGAGATTTAATAAAGCCAGCCATACAATGCAGAAGCAGAGTGTGGCTCACCACCTCCATGAATTTCACAGGTTCTGTGGCAGTCAGATTAGATTTTGCGACAGAGGGAAGTAGGCTCACTCCAGTACTGGTGTAAAGAGAAATAAAACAAAACAGGGCAGGGATCCATCCAGAGGGACCTGGACAGGCTGCAGAGGTGGGCCCAGGCCAACCTCATGACATTCAACAAGGTCAAGTGTAAGGTCCTGCACCTGGGTAGGCACAATCCCAAGCACAACTGCAGGCTGGGTGGGGAATGGCTGAGAGCAGCCCTGAGGAAAAGGACCTTGGAGTTTGGGGTGATGAAAAGCTCAACATGAGCCTGCAGTGTGAGTGCAGCCCAGACAGTAACTGAGTGCTGGGCTGCAGCAAGAGCAGTGTGGGCAGCAGGGCAAGGGAGGGGATTCTGCCCCTTTGCTCTGCTCTCCTCAGACCCCACCTGGAGTCCTGTGTGCAGTTCTGGAGCCCTCAGCACAGGAAGGACATGGAAGTGTAGGAGTGGGTCCAGAGGAGGCCACGAAGATGCTCAGAGGGTTGCAATAGCTCTGCTATGAGGACAGGCTACAAGAGTCGGGGCTCTGCAGCCTGGAGAAGAGAAGGCTTNCTGGAGGTGTTGAAGGCCAGGTTGGAGGAGGCCTTGAGTGAGCTGTACTAGTGGGAGGTGTCCCTGCCTATGGCAGGGGGTTGGAACTAGATGATCCTTGAGGTCCCTTCCAACCTTACCATTCTATGATTCTATGAAAATGAAAGCAACATCCTAACTTTACATTCAATTTAACCTGTCTGGTAAAGAATAATCCTGATGCTCCTCTGTGCTGGTTTGAGGCTAATTGGAATATTTTAATGGAGAAAATTGTACTATAGGTTTTGAAAAGGAAACACTGGTGATGTCTACTTCACTCATACGCTTGCTCAGATGGGTGAGAATAAGAACTTAAAACATAGATAACACAGTCTCTCAGACACAGTATCTCAGGCACTCTAGCTTCTGTTTTTTCTCCTCTCTGCCAAGTAACCTCACTANGCAGCCACTCTGGGGCTCTGTAGCTTCTTGCCTTCTCCTCTCTGGCGAGTAACCTCACTAACCACTTTCCTTCTAACCACCCTGGCCCATCCTCCAAACTCAGCTTGCATGTAATCCAAACCCTGGGGTAAGGTATAGGGGTGGGGAGAAGGTGGAAGGGTGGTTGGGAGCCCCTCCTGGGGTCTCTGATTTCTGGGAGGGGAGTTGTGTTTCTGTATTACCTTTAACTTGTCTATGTCTGTAACTATTCCTGACTATTGTGTATATCTCTGCTTGTACATTGTGCTGAGCTGTAAATAGAGCTTCAGTCCTTCCAGCCAGCTGAGTCTAGTCTGGGTGCTTTTACAAAGTGTAGGGGGACAGGGAACTCCCAAACCATCACATCCTCTTATACTATGTTTAGTCTGGAAAATGTTATCATTTCCAATTAAAGAGAAGAGCCCACTATCTCTTTAGATAATTACTTTTTCAATAAATTATTCTTGGCCATTTGTTTCCCCATAAAAATTGCCTAGTGTTTTTGTCTTGCAGAAGTTGTTGGAATTTTCCCCCCCACCCCCCTTTCCTTTTTGTGTGGGTTGGAATTAATTTATTATAGGCCTAAAACTTGGCAGAAATCCAGACACAGTGGTCTGAAAAATGTTCACAGTAAAATTCAATGATGGGATTCCTTGTTTATTTTATCTCAGAGCCTCCCTGAGAATTCACTCCTGCAAAATGGAGCACAGTTGATGCACAAGTGGGCATGTAATCCAATTCACTTTCTTCTTCAGGAAAAATACTTCAGACGTTTCTACTGCAGCAGAAAACAACTTTGAGTATGGAAAGTGATGTTTTTGCATAGCTGCTTTCAGCAGTGAATCACACTTTGAAAGAATCTTGACATTTTTTGCCCTTTATCATCTTAATTTTTTTTTTTCAGCAGAAAATTTGGATTTCTAAGGACTTTGGCATCCTTACTATAGCTAAAGAGCTTTAACATCGGCATTCAAGAGGTGCTGAAATTGTCTAATTAAGCCAGGAGGCAAAAATAAAGACTAGAGTCCATAGAAAAATACAGTATAATATCTATGCTAAATCATACCAAAATAAATAACAGCCAGTGCTGTTTACCATCTTTGTCAGTGCCATGGACAGAGGAATCAGTGCATCCTCAGCAAGTTTGCAGATGATACCAAGCTGTGTGGCACAGTCGACTTGCTAGAGGGCAGGGATCCATCCAGAGGGACCTGGACA
>VWZE01024884.1:31242-41635 GCA_013396675.1 Eubucco bourcierii
AGGAAGTTCTTTGCAGTGAGGGTGGTGAAGCACTGGAACAGGTTGCCCAGGGAGGTGGTGGCTGCTCCCTCCCTGGAGGTGTTCAAGGCCTCCTCCAACCTGGCCTTGAGTGAGCTGTTCCAGTGGTAGGTGTCTGTGCCTATGGCAGGGGCTTGGACTTAGATGATCCTTCAGGTCCATTCCAACCCTAATATAGAAAAAAAAAAACCAAAGCCAAACAACCAAGGGCGAAGAAAGAGTCAATGGAACCAGAGTAAAATTAAAGTAAGGTCCTCCTAAATGTTGTTACAGTTATTATAGAAGCTGCATCCTTTATTCACCACTTACAGAGCTGTTTCAAGAACAACTGCATTATTGAAATCAATACAAAACTGCTGAGCTGCTTCACAAACACAAGTTTAGGTACTGTACCTACCCTACCTCTACCATCAAACTGAGCATGGTAAATCTCATCCTTTCAGCCATAAATAATAACTGCCCAAGCCTCTGCCAGAGCAGCACTTTTTCAAAATTTCATCTATATTTGCACACCCACAGTTAGCAGCTGACAAGTCATATGTGAAGGAAATTGCCTCCTACTGAAAAAGAGCTGCTGTCAGTGCTGCTCTGTTCCACATGGAAATAATTCAAAGGAGTTGTCACAAAACAGCAGCTCCACTCAGAATAGTTACCACTGGGGGCATTTTTACTCAAACCTTTTCCAGCATATTCACATAACTTTTTTTCAGTTACTGAATTAAGTACCAGACATAAGTTTTGTTTCATTTTTTTGGTTTTGTTTTGCTTTCATTTTATTTAAACTCCTCATAACTCCATGAGGCTAACAGAACAGAAAATATTTTTAAAAACAAGAACAGAGTCAATAGGTTCACCACGAACCAAACTCCTTCCTGAGATCAAATCAGTGTCATTAGGTGAAACTCTAGACATAGACAGGTAGGCATTGATCAGGAATCACAGGATCACCAAGGTTGGAAGAGACCTCAAAGCTCATCAAGTTCAACCCATTACCACAGCCCTCAAGACCAGACCATGGCACTAAGTGCCACGTCCAAACCTGCCTTGAACACCTCCAGGGACGGTGACTCCACCACGTCCCTGGGCAGCCCATTCCAGTGGACATTGAATGATCTCTGCTCACTTCATTGGTGTCTAATAAATACAATTAGTGCTGAAAAAAATGAGGATGGGCCACTCTGATCTGAGCACTCTCAGTCTATACTGTGGCATCACAAAGCTGGTGGAAAAGGGTAGGCATCTCTTTGCGTTTCAGTTAGCTATCACCTTTACATCCAAGTCTGGCAACAACTGCAGATCCTTCTCTAGGAGGTCTCTTTATATTTTCTTTTCCTAAACCTTTTTTTAACTCTTCCTCCTTGGGAAGAGGAAAAAATAAAAGGTGAGGAGGCATCCCACTGGAGGATGGGATGTTTTTTGAGCAGGAGTGAATACAAGATGCTGGATGGTGACAAGACAGATTGCAAGGCACAAGAAATATAAACTCAGAGACTGATCCCAAAGAGAGAAGGACGCAGAGGGGGTGGGATTCTACAGGCAGAAAAGAGAGGAAAATCTTCAAGCACTAATACCCTGCTACAGCCTCTTGTTCTTACTCCCCAGCCTCACTGCCTCTCCAAGGCGTCTTCTTTCTGTTACCAAGCTGCTCTTATCCACTTTGCCCCATCCATTCTCTTTCTCTACCTAGAGCTGACCTCCTGTCTTAGAATGGATGTTAGGAGGAAGTTGTTTGCAGTGAGGGTGGTGAGACACTGGCACAGGTTGCCCATGGAGGTTGTGGCTGCTCCCTCCCTGGAGGTGTTGAAGGCCAGGTTGGAGGAGGCCTTGAGTGCCCTGTACTAGTGGGAGGTGTCCCTGCCTATGGCAGGGGGTTGGAATTAGCTGATCCTTGAGGTCCCTTCCAACCTTACTGTTTATGATTCTATAAACCTAAGATAAGGAGATGTTAGGCAGCATTGAAGGCACTGTATGATTTGGGATAGTTAGAGAATTTTGGATCCACTAAAAAGGTTACAGTGAAATGCAATAGAATACTTCCCAAAAGCCAAATGTTCAGTCTGGTTTTGTTTGGTTCACATAACAACCCAAACATCAAGTATCCATTCTTCCCCAAACAGCACCTCGCGATTTCAGATAGCAAGCATGAATAACTGATGTAATATCGATCTATATATATACAGCCACAGCAGCTTTTGGATTAGGCTGTGCCACAAGTTGTCACAGCTGTAAAACAGTCTGGATAAACTTGAAAAGAAAACATGGACAGCAACCCTGATTTGCTGAATAGCATCCCCAGTAATGTTCTCAGCTCTAATACACGGTGCCAAAATTCACAGATCTGCAGAACAGCCAACAGAGGGTTGGGCTGCAGCAAGAGCAGTGTGGGCAGCAGGGCAAGGGAGGGGATTCTGCCCCTTCACTTTGCTCTTGTCAGACCCCACCTGGAGTCCTGTGTGCAGTTCTGGAGCCCTCAGCACAGGAAGGACATGGAAGTGTTGGAGCGGGTCCAGAGTAGGCCACAAAGATGCTCAGAGGGCTGCAGCAGCTCTGCTATGAGGACAGGCTGAGAGAGTTGGGGCTCTGCAGCCTGGAGAAGAGAAGGCTTCCAGGAGACCTTAGAGTAGCCTTCCAGTATCTGAAGGGGGCCTACAGGAAGGCTGGGGAGGGACTACTAATGGACAAGGCCTTGCAATGACAGGACAATGGGTTTGAAGTGGCAGAGGGAAGACTGGATGTTAGGAGGAAGTTGTTTACAGTGAGGATGGTGAGGCACTGGCACAGGTTGCCCAGGGAGGTTGTGGCTGCTCCCTCCCTGGAGGGGTTGAAGGCCAGATTGGATGAGGCCTTGAGTGAGCTGTACTAGTGGGAGGTGTCCCTGCCTCTGGCAGGGGGTTGGAACTAGATGATCCTTGAAGTCCCTTCCAACCTTACCATTCTATGATTCTATGATAATTCCCACTCTGTCACCTCCACCATCAGCCAGAGTTCTTATCTGGATGTCACGCTCAGACTTTGCCAGCAGCCACTATCTTCTGTATATTTATTAAGCTACTTGCAAATTTGACACCTTCATAGCCTCCATCTCAGGGTGGGATAAAAGAGGGGAGACAAACTTATTAGAATCATAGAATGGTAAGGTTGGAAGGGACTTCAAGGATCATCTAGTTCCAACCCCCTGCCAGAGGCAGGGACACCTCCCACTAGCACAGCTCACTCAAGGCCTCNCCTTCAGATACTGGAAGGCTACTCTAAGGTCTCCTTGAAGCCTTCTTATCTCCAGGCTGCAGAGCTCCAACTCTCTCAGCCTGTCCTCCTAGCAGAGCTGCTGCAGCCCTCTGATCATCTTTGTGGCCCTCCTCTGGACCCACTCCAACACTTCAATGTCCTTCCTGTGCTGAGGGCTCCAGAACTGCACACAGTACTCCAGGTGGGGTCTGACAAGAGCAGAGTAAAGTGGCACAATCCCCTCCCTTGCCCTGCTGGCCACACTTCTCTTGATGCAGCCTAGGACTCAGTTGGCTGTCTGGGCTGCATGTGCACACTGCAGGCTCATGGTTCAGACTCCAAGGTCCTTTTCCTCAGGGTTGCTCTCCAGCCATTCACCACCCAGCCTGTATTTGTCCTTATTAACACTAGGCTGCTACCCCTCCCCTTCTGTGAAGCATTCAGTGCCTGTCTTGGACCACTCTCACAGGTTTCATAAGCAGTAATAGAATATGGTTTGATGTGAAAGTCTTCAGCATTTTTTCTGTGCTATCCAAAACGTTCTCAACAGCAACAGTGAATATTGTCCAACACAATCAGACATTGAGTAATGTGAAGCTAAAATGAGACAGAGGGACAATGCAATAACTGCCAAAATTTCCCTCCACAAATAGAGCCAGTTCATGAATTGAACCAAATTTAGAAAATGCCCTCAGAAGCAGCACCATGCATTAAATCTGTACCCTCCTGCCCCAGAGCTCTGGTAGGCTTTGTCTGTAACACATTCAGCAATTTCTCCCCTAATGTTTAGCTCTCTCGTTCATTTTCTCCTTCAAATGGCAGCTAATAATGAGAAGCAAGCATGAACAGAGGTTGCAGACAGGAGTGGCTTTCATCTGTCAGGAGACAGAGCACCACTTTGCTTTAATCTGTTTGATGCTCTAAAACATGCACTTTGTTGTCTGTCTAGTACTGACCACACTACTCTCAGCCAAGAAGCAAGGCAAGAAATTCTTTGCAGGCTGAACTTAAAAAAAGAAAATGCATGGTAGCACTGAGGGCTGCAGCAGCTCTGCTATGAGGACAGGCTACAAGAGTTGGGGTTCTGCAGCCTGGAGAAGAGAAGGCTTCCAGGACACCTTAGAGTAGCCTTCCAGGATCTGAAGGGAGCCTACAGGAAGGCTGGGGAGGGACTATTGACAAGGTCTTGTAATGACAGGACAAGGGGCAATGGGTTTAAACTGGCAAAGGGGAGATTTAGACTGGATGTTAGGAGGAAGTTGTTTGCAGTGAGGGTGGTGAGATACTGGCACAGGTTGCCCAGGGAGGTTGTGGCTGCTCCCTCCCTGGAGGTGTTGAAGGCCAGGCTGGAGGAGGCCTTGAGTGAGCTGTGCTAGTGGGAGGTGTCCCTGCCTATGGCAGGGGCTTGAACTAGATGATCCTTGAGGTCCCTTCCAACTTTACCATTCTATGATTCTATGATTTGTACCTGGATAAAGAGTCATTGTTCAGGTGTGCATGCCAGTCTCAGTCTGCCTAGCTCTGAAAAGGCAGCCAGGGCCCATAATCTCAAAACTGTTCTAAATGGGAAATGTTTGGTACTTTTACCAAAAGTTGATGCATGCAGGAGCCTAAACCACCAATATTGAAATGTACACCTTCAATTGTGTATCAATATTGAAGTCTTTGTCAGGCTTTGAACACAAGCAAATCTGTGGTGTAGCAGGGAATCTCCATCTGGGTATTTTGGAGTGTAATGTATAAATGATGTGTATCACCCTACAGGAAACATGCCATTAAAAAGATGCATCATCACAGTACAGCTTTAGCTAGCATAGTACTCATTGCAATGAGAGTCTCTTGACAGAACCTAGGGATAAAGCCTGTTGAAACATACTTGAGTGCATGTGGAAACAAGGAATGAGCCATAAACCTCAGCTCATACAGACCATCAGACGAGACAGATGTTCACACCCCTTAGGCCAGTACTTCAACTCCTGCAGCACATGTGCTTGCCATTCTATCAGAGGCCAGGCACAGAGCTACTGATTTTGTCCTTTTAAAATTGATAAGCAGCAGAGAAAAAAAAAGTATACACACACACATATATAAATGCTATTGAAACAGGGATTTCTGCACCTACTGAATCTACACAGCTGCACCAAAACTGTGCTTTGTCTTCTGTAAATTAGAAAAAAAAAAAGCAAGGAAGCAAATAGCTGCATGTGGTTAATATTTTGTATGTTTATCCTCTTTTGTTTTTCCTTTATTGCCTGCACAACATCTCTGTCAGAATGTCTTGATAGTCATTTTAAGTCTAGCAAGCACCAAAAAGTAGCTGAGATGAGTCTGCTTCTTTCACTTAGACATTACGTCAGCATGCCCTCTCCAGCATGGATAAAATATTTAGTATGATTAATACAAAAGGCATTACAGACAGAGCATTTCAGCAACATCAGAACAGATTAAAATTTAAAATGCAAACATACCTAATAGCTCTCTCTACCTCAGGATCTGGAGGGTTGTACTGAGGGTCTTTTACCATTTCAGAAAGTACATTAAAAGACATTCTTAGACAGTTTGGATTCAGGCCTAGTGCTGTTCAAGTGAAAAAAGCACACTAAATTCAGATTATAGTCTTTTTCCAACTTACCATGGGCAGAAAAGGTTGGGGCCACATCTTGTATTAGCAAGCACTGCCTGGGTAACCTAGAGCCTTGTTTTTATTTCATGGATGCAATAAGAAGTAAAAAGCCTCCGTTAACAATCAGCAATCCTGCTTGATCAGCAACAGCTGAACTCTGTTTGTGTCCATCAGCTGTGGTGTGGGGCAGCCTGGCCTCACATCTCAAAAGCTGTGTTTCAGGCCCTTCCATTGCTCCCCACCTGCATTACATTCAGCAGCTATGCTGGGCCTGGGCTTGTGTTGTGCTGGTGCCATCCTGACTGGAGCACCACAAGGTTGGGTTCTTGCTGGGATGGATACTGCCCTTGTTTGCCTCTCCACCCTCTTGGCTCCACTGGCCATATACAGCTACCCTGGTGTGGGGATGTGTGCAGACATACTCTATCTTCCATATTATTCCATACACCTGCTACAACTTAGAAAGGCTCTCTGGTCATCTCTTTCTTCACCTAGCAAAGGTCATCACTTTATCAGCCTAATATTGAGGCCTTGAATAACCTGTACGAGTGGGAGGTGTCCCTGCCTATGGCAGGAGGTTGGAACTAGATGATCCTTGAGGTCCCTTCCAGCCTTACCATTCTATGGTTCTATGATTCTATCTTCTGGCAGGCTGAACTGAAAAATACCAGAGGTATCTGTCTGTTGAACTAAGAAGTTTTGCACACTGATCACAATCTTTGATGTTCCTGGGCTGACTAAGCAATAAAGCCAGGCTGTGGCCGTGGCCTTTGGGATGCAGAAATGTTGACTGGGCAGAAATGGCTGAGCTTTCCAACATCCTGTCTTGGTGTGATGGCAGGAGAAAAGACAAGGCTTGGGTCATTTTGGAAGTAAGGCTGTGCAAGACAAACAGTGTGAGAGCTGTGTCAGATCACAAATGCACTGAGGAAAATGCTGATGAGGGGGTTCTTAAGTATCTGTTTATACTGTGCAGGAGAGAAATCTGAATTACCATGGAGAACTTCAATTTCAATAGCATGTGCTGGAGGCTTTGTGCTCCCTTGAAATAAATAAATGCTAGAAGCCCCAATCCTACATAAGGACATTTTTTTTTTTTATAAAAAACTCAGTAAGAACTGCATTTAGCTTGCAGGAATTTTACATCTAATCTTGAAAGGTAACATAAAATGTGCCAGAGAACTAAAAATTAGCAGTTACTTCTTTATGAATGACACCATTTGCTCATTATGTTTCTTACTCACAAACAGAATAATACAAAAGCAAATATACCTGGTAGCTTAAAATTACTCATTTTGCAATCCAGAGAACAAGTAAAAGCAAATTCAGTTGAGAGAAATAGTTTATTTGGGAAAAAGATGAAAGGTGGGACTTATTCAAGTCTAAAAAAGAACCATTAACAAAGAGGAAAAAAAAGAAATACTCTCAGACTGACTTACTGAAGTAAAAATAGCTATGTAAAATATTTCCTAACAGGGAACAAAGGGATTTCAAGTAATGTGTATTAGATTATCAGGGAAGAAAAAAAAAAAAAGCACTCATATTGTTGGGGGGAACAATCAATATTGTGGAGAGTAAAGGACAGTAGCAGCTTTCTTAGCATAGAAAGCTGAAAAGGAATCTCAGCAATGACATTGTCCCTTTCTTGGACAGAAATGATAGAAATGCCAATAAAGATGCAGGAAAGCTAAACATGTTCAATAAATAGATTGGTTCTGCCTTTAGGAGTGAGAATAAGCTTCTATGAGGTTTACCCTTCCCCACCAAGTACATCTCTCTGCCAAATGAACATCTTTATTCTTATTCTGTGCTGGTCTAATTGGATTTTGAAGTGGTGTTCTGATGGTCAGCATTTCCTTTTTAACTGTCCTACACAGCATTTCCTGGAACTTAGCTTTCCTTGAGGTTGCTGCCATTTGATAAATGAACCTGAAACAATCCTACAGAGAAATCAGAGAAGTCAGTGGCATTCTTTGGAGATCTCTGAAATTCCTCCATCATTGTCTTCAATGTATCATCATACATAAGTCCACTTTACTTAGTATCTCTGATGTTTTCATTCATATTCAACTATGCTGAATGTGATGTTATATATGGAGTAGCTCTCCTATGAGGACAGNCTGGATGTTAGGAAGAAGTTGTTTGCAGTGAGGGTGGTGAGGCACTGGCACAGGTTGCCCAGGGAGGTTGTGTCTGCTCCCTCCCTGTAGGTGTTGAAGGCCAGGTTGGAGGAGGCCTTGAGTGAGCTGTGCTAGAGGGAGGTGTCCCTGCCTATGTCAGGGGGTTGGAACCAGATGATCCTTGAGGTCCCTTCCAACCTTACCATTCTACGATTCTGTTACTTTCTTTGCTGTCAGTAGCTTAGAAGTGTATTAAACAACAGCTCTATCAGCACTTTTGTATAAAAAGTTAGTTTAGAACTAGTTTCTAAACCACCAACATTGATTTTCAATTAATCTTAGACCACCAGAGAAATTGTAAGTGGTGGAAGAAAGCTAAAACTATGTCAGTTTTTGTTAAAAGGTACCGAGGAATACAGAAGTCTGCACAGGCCTATCTGCTTTCATCAATTCCCAAGAGAAAACAAGAGTGCTTGCTAATCAGATTTCATGCCACAAAGCTATTGTTAGTCTTGTCCAAGCAAGCTTCACTGAAGACAGAGATTTCCTGAACTGAACCACCTGGAAAATCCTAAAAAGATCTGGCTGAACAAAAAAAAAAAAAAAATCCTGGAACTTAGACCAATTTGAAATACAGGAGGAAGACAATCATCAGACATTCTAAAATAATCCATGCCCCCATACTGTGTGCAGTTCTGGAGTCCCCAGCACAGGAAGGACATTGAAGTGTTGGAGTGGGTCCAGAGGAGGCCACAAAGATGTTCAGAGGGCTGCAGCAGCTCTGCTATGAGGACAGGATAGAAGAGTTGGGGCTCTGCAGCCTGGAGAAGAGAAGTCTTCCAGGATACCTTAGAGTAGCCTTCCAGTATCTGAAGGGGGCCTACAGGAAGGCTGGGGAGGGACTATTGACAAGGTCTTGTAATGACAGGACAAGGGGCAATGGGTTTGAACTGGCAGAGGGGAGATTTAGACTGGATGTTAGGAAGAACACTGGATGTTAGGTGTTCAAGGCCAGATTGGATGAGGCCTTGAGTAACCTGTACTAGTGGGAGGTGTCCCTGCCTACGTCAGGGGGTTGGAACTAGATGATCCTTGAGGTCCTTTCCAACCTTACCATTCTATGATTCTGTGATTCTAAGAAATTCTTTACAGTGAGGGTGGTGAGACACTGGCACAGGTTGCCCAGGGAGGTTGTGGCTGCTCCCTCCCTGGAGGTGTTTAAGGCCAGGTTGGAGGAGGCCTTGAGTGAGCTGTACTAGTGGGAGGTGTCCCTGCCTCTGGCAGGGGGTTGGAACTAGATGGTCCTTGAGGTCCCTTCCAACCTTACCATTCCTTCAGATACTGGAAGGCTCCTCTAAGGTCTCCTGGAAGCCTTCTCTTCTTCAATCTGAAGAAGATAGCCCATAACACTGCTAACTAATGTGTAAGATGACTTATCTCTTAGCTTCCTATATTTTAGTACGTTGATGAGGCCTTGAGTGAGCTGTGCTAGTGTGAAGTGTCCCTGCTTATGTCAGGGGGTTGGAACTAGATGATCCTTGAGGTCCCTTCCAACCTTACCATTCTACGATTCTATGATTCTATGATCACAACTTTCTTTCCCAGCTGAATTACCTGGCTCCTGCTTTTTCAGTCATTCAAAAAGGTGACTTGACACAGTATCACATTGACACATTGACACATTCAAAGGCTGTGTTTAGGAAGCATTACTTGCCCAGAAGAGTCATAGACCACTAAGCAGATTTACAGCCTTGTACATAGGTTATCCTTGCTAATCTTTGCTTAAGAGTAAGCTGAGTCTGAGACGACAGCTAAGCAGCCCTCAGTATTGTACTGAGTTACGCTTCACTGCTCGTAGTGGGGTTTTTTTTTCTGCTCAATGATCAATCTCAATTTAGGTGCTGGGGGGGAAAGAACGATGAAAGAGGAGAGAGAAAGCAGCATGAGCTGTCTCTCAATCTTCTGTAAAGCACAATTTACCTAACCACCAATTGGACCAGTGCTTTCTGCCTTGAACTGGGCTGCAAGGAAGCTTTGCATGAGAAGGACTCGCGCAGGGAGCGATTAACCATGTGCTATGTAGAAAAATAACTTGCAGATAACAGCACAACACATTTATAACTCAGACACTTCCAAGCATAGAGAAGACTGCCCCACAACTGTGAAAGCCACTGAAAATCTCTATTAATTACAATAAAATAGTTTAGTTGCTTTAATTATTCTTCAAAACTTTCCTCTTAGAGGGAAAAACAAAAGAAAGAAAGAAAGAAAGAAAGAAAGAAAGAAAGAAAGAAAGAAAGAAAGAAAGAAAGAAAGAAAGAAAGAAAGAAAGAAAGAAAGAAAGAAAGAAAGAAAGAAAGAAAGAAAGAAAGAAAGAAAGAAAGAAAGAAAGAAAGAAAGAAGGAAA
>VWZE01024886.1:54990-70047 GCA_013396675.1 Eubucco bourcierii
ATGAGGAGAAGGAGAAGGAAAAGGATGAGAAGGAGAAGTGGAGAATTGCTTTGGGTGGAACAAATCTTGGTTTTTGCTTGACTTGAGAGGCGGGGTCCCTTTTCTTGGTCTTCAAACAACATAGTCTGAATTACTGTTTGACTCAGTCTAGTTTAAGTTCCTGTGGAGATGAAAATCCCACAAAATACTTAGCATGACTCAAGAGTCTCAGCCAGTATATTTTAAGATTATAGAGAAGGTTTAAAAGAAGGAACAGACCTTTTGTTGATCTTCTATAAAAGGCTGAGTTGTACCTTGTACATTAGGATACCTTGCAGACAGGAGAAAGGCGAATCTTGACAGAAAATATAAATAAATGAAAATTTCAATCTGATATTTAGACAGTCTACCAGAATGAACCAGATCTATAAAATCATGTGCCCATGGTGTCCTTCATACTACAGAACCTGATAGCAAAATGACATTGTGTACAAATAATGCTGAGCAATGACTATCATGCTGTAGATGCCACATTAACAGTCATCAGCAAATAGGATTGAACCTGAAAAATACCAGAGTGGTCAAGAAGTTAGATGGAATCTGTCAGAGACTCAATGATTAAATAAAACAATGCAGTAATAGATAACAGGGAGATAACTGACTTTATTATACAGTAATAAGTTCTGGGAAGAGGTAAGATTAGTGCAGAAATTTGTTGTCCTTTTTTTTTTAACTTTAATTAAGTAAAAACCTTTTGCATTCTGTTGACATTGGGAACTGACAAAACCCAGAAGTTACAACTTGCAGACTAGTATAAGAACATTCTTATATGAATCATGAATTTTGACACTTCTGTGCATGAATTAGGACAGCTGTGAACTACGACATTACTTGTATTTATTAATATAAGGTTATGGGCCAACCAAGAGACATAGACTTGCTTTAAGTTACCGCAGGTTTTGATCTCTCTGTTAGCCCTTCTAAGTCTGCAAACACTCTAAATTTATACAGTACTTTCTGCAGCAGTTTCAGAGAAGTATGGGGAATTTTGATCAACTCAGCAGCCTAAGTGCAATTACTGATATATTAGAGGAACTGTTGAGTTTTTAACTGCTGTTACTTTGCTCAGACTAAAAGCCATCCGCTGTGTCAAAGGTTGTGCAGATGGCTGATGTTTGTTACATGTACATCTGCAGACAGAAATAGCAGGCATGAAGAAGGTAAAGAGAAATGTGATTTCCATAGAAATTCATACTAATGACAATAGGAATCAAGACTCCCCTGCAGATGGTCTAGAGTTCTAAAATAGAGCTCCCACTTTTCAAAGCCCTAATGTGATTGAGTTACTCTCAAGTGAACAGGAGATGGCTGTCACAAAGAGGAGCAGGATCAGGCTGGGACCCTTGAAAAAGAATGGTGCTATGGGGAGCTAGATAGCTACATAAAGACTTACTTGTAAAACTCTCTTCATACATCAGGTGTGTAGATTTAAATGTGATGTATACCTTGTGTACACACAGATCTATTTTTGCCAGTGTTTGGGTAGCTCTGATAGGTATTTGCTCCCCTTAAGCAAAGATAAAAGCGGAGTCTGCAGGGTCTGTTTTTGATATTATTTTTAACTCTCTATCTTCAGACATCATTTCACTCTCTCTCTACTTAAGTTGAGGCTGCTTACTTCTTTCATGTTTAATAATTCAGAGTATCATATTTATGTACTTCTTGAAGAGATCTTGAATTGCTTATCAGAAAAGGTGGAAAAAAGCTCAGAATATAAAAACCTATGAATTCCAGGAACTAAGAAAGAAAAAAAAAAACAACAAACAAACCAACCAACAACAACCAAACAAAAACCAAACCAAAACAACAACAATAAAAAAACACAAACAAAACAACAATAACAACAACAACTCAGAAAACCAAAGCCCAAAGAAAACTCCAAACACCTCTTTCAACTGAGAGGGGCAAGTGAACACCAGCTTTGTTTGATCAGCACTTACTTTAAGAAAACTGGCAGACAACAAGCCATCATTGTAGTGAGCTAATTATACAAGACCAGGAACTATGATCCAGGAGAAGGAAAGACCAAAGTGTATGGCTACTGTATGGGGTGCCAGAGACTGCACAAACCATTCTGCCTCAAAAGAGTTCTATGAACATAAAACAAAAGACTTGCCAAGTTATTCTTTGGTGATTATGGAAGTAATTTGGGTAACTCTCAAAAAGTGAGCAAAGACTTTCAATAATTAGTCATATGTTCCTAGAACAATATAATTTCATGAAGAGCTATGCATCAAAACTGCCTTTAGCACCTCCAGGAAAAGCATCACCATCAAGAGTATGGACAGCTCAAAATTAATCCAGCAGCAGAAGAGAACCAGTCTGCAGACACAGAGGTCAATGCAACCCTATGAAAGGGTTTAATGCTGCCTCTGCAGAGTAAGCTGTATGTGGAGACTAATATAGTTACATATAAACAGGATGACTACATATAAAGATCACATAAGTAAATTTTATACATTATGCTGCAAATGTCATGCAGGAAGCATACTCTCTGATTGATATGCAGAATGTTTGCCAGAACACTGACAGCCAAAGTAAGTTCAAAGTCATAGGAAATGTTGTCATCAGCCTACTGTAAAAATGTACAATTACTTGCTATTCTCTTTCTGTTTAAAGGTGACTACTACCATCTTTTTCCCTAGGCTACTTGTTCACTGTAGCTTATTATCATTACAAAGTATTATAATGGATTAGCTTTTCCATATTGTGTTCATATTGGGAAGGGCATGTTTCAGACAGCGCACTGACAAGGGTTTTGAAAAGGCATTTATTCCCCCACTAAAAATTACCAGACAGCTTGTTTTCAAGAATAAAAATCACTAAATTGCATGCTTGCAAATTCCTCTTTCCTGATAATTCATTTACTATAAAGAGATCAGAAAGAAGAAGCGAGCAGTATCTAATTAATATCTTCTAATGCCCAACTAATGTCAAGCATGACTCCAATTTATAACCAAACTATATTTTTACATTGAAAAATTCAATTACATTTACTGACAGACTTTGAAATGCCACATTATTTATATTGGCAAACTTTGCAGTGTCTCAGTATATTTATTAACATTCTTTCCGCAGAATAAAGTGTATGTACAATACAGATCACTGCATTCTTCATTTTTTAATCTCTCAAAGTGATATGTACATCTGTTAAGAGTAGGATGGAGCTGCCTCGTTGTTGGTTGTCTAAAAGACCACATAGACCCAGCAGTTAATTTGCCCTCCCTTTTGATTCTCCAGGCAAAACAAAGTAACCTTGACATTTCTTTTTCCTTCTCTCCTACCCTCCCTCTCTTCCTCTTTCCCTCATACCCCTTCTCTCCTGCTCTTTTTCTCACGCACACCCCCACACTGCACTCTCTGTGCACACATCAACAATTTTGAGCTGTGAAGAGGTTCAATTGCCACCTTAGTGACTCACTTATAATGCACAAATCATTTACTAGGATAGCTTGAGGACATGACAATGACAGAGAGACATCTGTTGGATGGATGGGATAAAAAAAAAAAAGGGGGAGGGGGGTGGAGAAAAAAAAATATAAAAAGGGAAAAAAAAAATTAAAAAAAAAGGAGGTTTTTCAAACCTGGAAAATTAGCCATGCTAGCCACTAGGCCACCACAGTGTCCTAGTCCTACAGCTTCACTCTCCTCCTTTCTGCCTGCTCCCTGCTGTCAGCTGCCAAAAGATATCTGTTCTCACCCTTTGCTGAATGAAAAGGTGCTAATGCATGACTTCAGGATATGTCAGAACATACAGTACTTACAAGTGTTTGGAGATGCAGCCAACCTGACCATGGGGAAAAAGAAATGAGTAACTAAAGAGTGATTTTCTTGAAACAGAATGCCTAGAAAAATAGTGAGGGGGCTATTCCTTTTCCTAACTGTACCAGGCAGGACAGGTTTTTTTCTTCTTGATACTCGTCTGCATTTCTTGTAGAGTATTAAAGATCCTACCAAATGTTAAAAAAAAATAGTCTGAGTTTTCTCTTGCCTCAAATTTCTACACTAACTGAACTTAAAAATACATCCCCAAGAGAAGAAAGAATAAAGAGAAGATTGGCATTAGAATAAACAGCTTTAAGAACTGGATTTCTGTTTTCTTCTAATTTAAAGAGACAGAAACGAATAGATTAAGGGAGGGGATTGAATAAATAATGATTAAAAAAAACACAACAGAGCTGTTTGTGTAGTAGAAGTGACAGTGAACAGCAGATATCCTGTGTATTTAGACTGTCATCTCCTCTCCTGGCACAAAAGCTCTGTGGTCTGTACCCATTTAGCAATCACTCCAGCAGGCAAAGCGAATTTGTGTGTCTTCAGCATGCAAGGAAGGTTTCTTGATGGAGTTTTCTGGTCAAGGCGGCATGGAGGAGTTGCAGGGCAAGAAGAAAATACTGATTTTCTTCTGCAGTGAGAAAGAGATATTTCTAAATGACAGCAAGGGATTTTCATACTAAGTCCGACAGATATGAAGGTCATGGAAACATTTCAGAAGATATAGCATAGCTACAGTACACAGAATGGAGAGGTGTTCCAAACTGACCGAGGCATGCACCGGTCTTTCAGACCCATCTAATATCTTGCACAGCTACCTGGTAAGAATTAAACACTTCAGTGATATCCCTGAGTCACCTCTGACATTGATAGTTCTGCAGTTTGCATGTTGTGTGCTTGTTGAAGGAGAAAGAGAGAAAGGCAGGGCAGAAGGAATTATCTCTTTCTTTATTTGAAAAACAAAAATGAATGCTCTTGAAAATAAAATGTTTCCTAGCCTCACTAAAGTCCTAGGGAAAAAAAAAAAAATAGTACCGAAGTCCAAGATTCTAACAATTCTTACCTAAAATTCCAAAAAGAAGTAATCACTAAATCACAGAATGGTGGGGCTTTGAAAAGACCTTTGCAGATCAACTAGTCCAACCCTGCATGCTAAAGTGAGGTCACCCACAGAAGGTTGCTCATGTCTAGATGAGTTTGGCATCTCTTCAGAGAAGGAGACTCCACAGCTCCTCTGAACAGCCTTTTCCAGTGCCCCAGCACCCTCACACCAAAGAATTTTCTCCTCCTATTCAGATGAAACTTCCTGGGTTCCAATTTGAGTCTCTTGCCATTTGTCATGTTGCTGGACACCACTGAAAGCAGTCTGACCCTATTGTCTTGCCCTCCACCCTTTAGTTCTCACTGAACATTGAAAAGATCCCCTCTCTGTACATTCTCTTCATCAGGCTCAACAGCTTCAAAAAGTCTCTCAACCATTCCTCCTCAGAGATGTTCCAGTCACCTTGGTATCTTTGTCATCCTTCACTGAACTCTTTTTGGTAGCTCCCAGTCTCTCTTGAAATAAGAAGTCCAGAACTGGACCAAGTATTCCCACTTTACTAAGGCCCTACTAAGGCATAATAGTAGTGGGGAATCTCCCTCAACCTGGTGGTCACACTGTTTGTGCAGATAAGTTGTTGTCCACCTTTCATAGTTGTTTAATTCCAGGATTTTATGTTCCTGGAACTCTTGAGAAGACCACCACTTTAAAGTTTTACACAAGCATTTCAGTGGCAAGTGGCAAGAGTATGCATTCAGAGAAAAATGATACATAAAAATATAGATAGTTCTATTATCTCCATGTTACACAGACAAAAAAAATCAGTAATTTTTTCACTCTATAGTTGATCAATATGAGTGAAATAAGAAATAGGACTGCCATTGGAGGAAAATTAAAACTAAAACAGAAGAAAATGTCTGATTTTTTCACTCTTTTGATGAGTCCCTTTCTGTCACATGCTGCCTCTTGTGTACAAAAGCATTTTCATGTCAGTTTTCAGTTTTCTTTCAGTTGAGAGGACAGTTCAGTACTATTATACTTTTAATTGTTATCACAGTTAACATGGGAAAGAGTTAGTTGGTCTTTGGATGGTTTATGTCTTCTCTTTTCTCCTTTTTTTAGTCAATTTCTGTTTTCTTCAACAGCAATTTTTCTGACATAAGCAAGATAATGCATAATGCACAAATGATAATGAAAATAAAGAAGTTCAACTTTGACCCTAAAGCACAGATGAAATTTAATATTTATTTTTTTTACTTCAGTTTTACCTCAGTTCCTATTTGTAATAACAAATTACTTCAAATATTTATTAAAATCCAGAATTGACAGATATTGTAAAAAAGAAAACTTGACTGAAGAACATGTCTTAACTTTGACTAGTCAGAATTTAGCTGGAAGACAGTGGTACTCAGTCAAAAAGTCCAAATAGTGTTGTTAACCAATAATGCTGTTTAGACACATAGAAATGAATCCTGATCAACAAAATTAGAAACTGGAGCTGCCAAACTCCAAAGGAACAATTCCTGTCAGCAGACTTTTAGAATTGCCTTCTGCAGAGAATATTGTGAGAGGTTGAGCTTCAAACAGACAAACCCTCAATGATTTTGTGTCCAGTGAAGGCATCTTACTCTAGACTTTATGACACAACACATCTCTCTAGGTAGAAGAAACATCTTTACACACCAAACGCAATATGAAAACTCTGCTTTATGTGGAACTGAAAATCAGAGATGGGCTTTGCAGTAATTTCAGTTAACTTCTTATAGTTCAGTGTTAGTTGCAGATGTTTCTGAGTGGTAGAAGAAGATTACTTGCTGAACTACCTGCTTTGGCAGTGACACTCTCAACCCAGCCATGGCTGTCTCTGTTTCTGCAGTTTCCATGCACCTTCTGAACATTAAAAGCACAAAGAAGATTTAAGCTTTTAAGTACAGATTCCAATTGTTCTGGGAGGTTCGGAAGTTAGCCCAGTGACATCAAATCCTGTTTACTGTACTCACTGAAAACTCCCACTGTGAACATGGGCATATTAAACAAGATTCAGCCTTTCTGATCAGTGTAAACACAAAGGAAAAATGTCCATGCAATAAGAATTAAGATTAATTTGTAGTGGTCTTTTGTATACTTGATCATTTTTGTGCTTGTTTTATTGTGGGGTCTACAAAGGTAGATGCAGCTTCATGATTAGCTGATTTTGAGTGGACAGTATCAGGATAAAAGAAAAACTAACTGCTAAAAGAGCCACATTAGTGATTTTCCTTTAGAGGTTCCTGTTTATTAAATTACACAGAATCACTTTGAATTTACTCTACATGGATGTTTCTAATCCAAATCCTTTATGTTGAACTGCAAAAAAAGATTAGCTTTCCCTAATGATGGCCTAAAAAAAATTAACCATATTTACTTTGTTTCCTTCAATTAGTTAAGGAGAACATCACATCTCTACAGAAGTCTCCTGTGGTATCCAGAGAGAAGGAAGGAATATTGTGAAGGGCTAGAGAAGCCAAAATTCAGGTGATGCCCTCTGAAGTGATATATGGATATGCAACAGTCTAAGCTACAGGTCAACACAGAGCAAGAGGGGGAAACATCAAGAACGTCACAGTGCAAGACTCCTTTGGGGCCATTTAATTACATCTTTGCAATAATTTCTGTAACACACTAGAAAGTGATTATCTGAGAGCAAATTTCCAGTTATCATGATCCAATGTGTTTGGTTTTGACTAATTCACTGTACTCTTGTTCCATAATGTGCTGATTATGTCTCTGTGTGAGAAGCTTAGATGGACTTCATTGGTGAGCAGGTTTTTGGGCAGTTTTGTTGAATCTGAAAAAGCTTCATCAACAGTAAAGACACACTGCATATAAAGTAGATAACTTCATAATCTCTGAGTGTAGCAATCAGCATCTTTCAACACTAGATCACTTTGTCATGATCATTTACCACTTCTGCCTCTGGAAGTTTTCTTCATAAAGTCATCTCTCAACTCACACCAGTGACACAGAGGGTCTAGTCCAGATATTCATGCCAAAAATAATGAGGCTTATCACTAATGGTGTCCCCCAGGCATCAGTACTGGGCCCGATCTTGTTCAGTATCTTTGTCAACGATCATCAGTAAGTTTGCAAATGACACCAAGTTAGAAGCAGGTGTGAATCTGTTGGAGGGTAGGAGGGCTCTGCAGAGGGACCTGAACAGGCTGGCTGGGTGGGCAGAGGCCAATGGGGTGAGATTTAACAAGGCTAAGTGCAGGGTTCTGCAGGTTGGGGCTAGAGTGGCTGGAGAGCAGCCAGGCAGAAAGGGATCTGGGGACATTGAATATGAGCCAGCAGTGTGCCCAGGTGGCCAGGAGAGCTAATGGTATCCTGGCCGATATCAAGAACAGTGTGGCCAGTAGGACAAGGGAGGTTTTTCTTCCTGTGTACTTAGCACTGCTCAGGCCCCACCTTGAGTCCTCTGTCCAGTTCTGGGTCCCTTAATTCAAGAGAGATGTTGAGGTACTGGAACGTGTCCAGAGAAGGGTGGTGAAGCCAGTGAGGGACCTGGAGCACATCCCTGTGAGGAGAGGCTGAGGGAACTGGGGTTGTTTATCCTGGAGAAGAGGAGGCTCAGGGTTGAGACCTCATTGGTGTCTACAAATACCTGAAAGGAAGTAGTAGCCAGGTGGGGGTCAGTCTCTCCTCTCAGCAACCAGCAAAAGAACAAGGGGACACAGTCTCAAGTTGTCTCAAGAACTTTGTAACTTGTCATCCTGCCTCATCAGTGACGAGAATGAAGTGCACAAGGAGGTGGAAGGGGTCACAACTGAAACTGATGACCCAAATTATCCAAAAGGACATTTTATGGTGTGTATTATCATGCTCAGTACATAAACTAAGGCGAAAGCTGGGAACAGTCTAGGCATCAGCCAGTTGTTGAAGAGTAAAAGTTTTTAATTAATATAATTTTTTTTCCTTGGGATTTATTTATCTCTTTTCTTGTAATTTTATTTTTTAAAAATTACATTTCTTAAAATATATATAATTTATTATTAACAACATTTATTCATAGAATCATGTAATTATTTCAGCTGGAAAAGACTTCTAACACCATTGAGTCAAACTATAAACCCAACACCACCATGGCCATTAAACTGTGTCCTATCCTGTCCACCTGTTTCATGAACCCCTCCAGAGACAGTGACTACATCACCTCCTGGGGCACCTTGTTCCAATGTTCAATATTATTCTGTTTCACCACACCTATTAAAGTCTATCTCAGTCTAGAGCTTTCTTATTTTTGTTTACCCTTTTGATTCTCTCACTCAAAGGGGTCGGGGGAGGAATGAGCAAGCAGCTATCTGATATGTATCTGCTGGCTGGGGTTAAATCATGACAGCATAGAAAGTGATGAAAAGACAGAAAGGCAAATTCCAATGGTTTGTGCAGTTTACCTAGTCAACAAATATGTTGTGTCTTCTTGACAAAATGACTGGTGTCAAGGAAAGTAGGGAAAGCACACTGAGTTGGATTATGGCCTAAGAGTGTGAGAAATTAATTTACATTTCCAAAATTGGTGCAATGCATCCAAAGAATACCAATCATTCCAGTTACAGAAAGTAAGCTCTTAATTAGGTGTGAGGTTAGTCAATAGGCATTGAAGTGTTTTTACAATGCAATAATGAAGACTTTTTTTATCCTTGGTTCTCACTACTTTCTTCTACCACTCTTGGTCTTTAACTGAAATACTTACTCTCTTTGCTCATATAGTCGACCTGATTCCTTTACATAGGCAACTTTCAGGTTCAATGAAAATGAAAACAATTAATCACCATACTTGATTTTCAATCTTTAGTGTCTTCCAATGAAATATAACTGGAATTGATATTTGGATTGCTGGCTATATTAACCACCTTTCTATTTCACTGTATCTTTTTATATTATTTAGGTCTCTAATATAATATTTTATTGATATGTGAAGACTTTTTGGATTACTGTTTCTTCTCAACAATAAAAATAAATAAATACATCTTGGTCATTTAATTTTTTTTTTTTTCCCCCAGCATCTCTGGAATAAAACAAACTGCACTCAATCCTAGTACTACTTCTGTCTGCTGACAGAAGGTATTAAAAATATCTCCATTTAAGAAATGTTTGAAATTAAGATAAAAAAAAATACATGACAAAAATGTATATCTTTATAATTCAAGAAGGCTGTGGATTTGATTCTTACAGAATATTTAGGATGTCAGAAAGATGCGGCTATGATGCTGGATAAGCTCATACAGAAAAAAAGTCTTAGATGAGAGTAATTTCTTCTAATTTGTTTTCTCTGTCGTTTCATGCCAGTCTTGGTTATGGTTTCAAATTCTTTTGCCAGTAAACAACAAGTGGAGAAAGAACCATAGTTCATGACTTCACATCAGTGTAAAACACATCCATACCATTTGGTGTGGAACTGCACTCAGTATTTACAGGATCCTGTCTGAAGGGTGCCTGACAGCCTTTATGAATAAGACATAGTGATACAATACTGCCATCAAATATTGATTTAAGGGATGTTTGATTTGTTTTCTTTTTTTGTTTTACTGGTTGCACCACTGCTAAAACAAGGCACTCCCAGCACCTTGCCCAGGATCAAAATGTCCAGATGGATTTGAAATCTCTCCAGAGAAGGAGACTCTCTGAACTGCCTGATCCAGGGCTCCAGCACCCTCACAACAAAGAAGCTTTTCCTTATGTTCATATGGAACTTGCTACCCCTTGTCCTGTTACTGGTCATCCCTGAGAAGAGTCTGACCCCATTGTCTTGCTCTCCACAGGCCCTTTAGGTCTTGCTGAGTGCCGAGAGGATCGCCTCTCACACCGCTGAATAAACCCAGGTCTCTCAGACTTTCCTTCTTACAGAGATATCCAGACTCCTCAGCATCCTCACAGCCTCCGCTGGATACTTCCCAGTAGTTACCCATCTCTCTTGAACTGGTGAGCCCTGATCTAGATACATTAATTCTCAATGGACCCATGGAAATCATTAGTGTGTGGGGGTACATTTCTGGCTCATGGTGAGCTTGTCCACCAGAAGGTCCTTTTACAGAGAGCTGCTTTCCAGCAGATCTGCTCGCAACCTGTACTGGTTCAGGGGTTTATTCCTTCCCAGGTGCAGGATTCCATGTTTGCCCTTGTTGAACTTCATGAGATTCTTCTCTGCCTAACTCTCCAGATCACTGGGTCAATGTATATAGAGAAGGAAGGGGGAAAAGAACACTTAATTTTCTTACTGCTTAATAAAAACAGGTGAAGAGTGATATAAAGTCTTCTAGATTTGATTAAAGCATTTCAGGACTTAGCTTCCATGTTTTGGATAGCAAAAACAATATATTGAGAAATACAAATTTGTAGGAAAGAAGACTCATTGTCTCTGGTGCTTCTAAAACCAGGTATTCGGGTGGTCCCAAAATTTGCTGGGACACTCACTCCAGTTACCTCTGTATAAATACACAGTTCTTCAAAAAAAGCATGCAAGCTAGGTTGCTTGAAAAGAGGATGAAAAGATAAAGATTTTCAAAAGGACAGGGATAAGATCCAGGTGTAACAGTAACTTCTCCAGTTCCCAATGGCTGTAGACAACAGGTGAGGGAAAGGTGTGGTTAAATAGGGGAAGACAGTAGCTGCCTTTATAAATGCTTTCTTTCTCTCTTCATCCCCAAGGAGAGATTGTATGAAACCAACAGGGAAGATATAAGACCAAAAGTACACTGCTTTGCAGTTACATCACACAAACATCTTTTTCTACTACTAGCTGGTCAAGCATATTTGCTTCACTTCATCCCTAAACTCTGGCATTGTAATACAAAAAAAGAAACAAACAAACAAAAAAAACCCCCAAAAAACCCAAAAAACCACAACGAAACCAACCAAACAAATCCATTTAAATTCTGTCTGTATCCAATCTTCTTCCTCTCTCTTTGGATGTGGCTGTTTTGCTTTGAAAGCTATTATAAACATAACACTCAAACTTTCTTAGCAGCATCTGTTATTTTCAGTTAGAACTGAGTAAGAACAAATAAAAAGAATTTTCTATTGTCTTAAGATGAAAGAAGGTTTGCATGTGTGACTTAGTACTGATTGAATGAATGCAGATGCAGTGTTACATTTGATTGGTAATTAAAGTCAAGTACCCCCAAGTTTAGGCAAAACCCAAACAGCTAATTACAGGTTTTATACTACTAAACAATTGTACTATCAAAAGACCCCTCAGAGAAAATATAAATCTACAGGGATTTTTCTTTTTCTTCTCCAATTCTCTATTAGAATCCCTGGATTCTGTGGAGATGGAGCTGGAAAGTAGAGAGAAAGAAAAAGACAGCTCTTCTGGTTGACTCTTTCTGCTCTCACATTGCTGCTTCACTTCTCCTCAACTACCACTCAGTCACCTTCACAACATCAGGTTTAGAAATTTAAAAGCAATTATATTTTCCAATCTCTTTCCCTTGACATTCTCTTTCCATCCTCACCTAAAGGACTGACTACAGAAGAGTTATGTAAATAATCCATGGTAGTCAAAGGGTAGGTGTTTTTCTTCCTCTTCCCCAGAACATCAGAAATCACACCCCATTTTGTTAACCAATCAATTAAAGAGGGGGAAATCTTCCTCTTCCTACTTCTGTGTCTGACCTGGGTCTCCTTTGGTTTGTTTGGACCAGTTGCTATGTTACTGACTTAGTGTATACAATGAGACAGAGCCTGATCCTGTGGAAATAATAGAATAAATATTACCTCTATGATGAAACTCGTATCCAGGAACTGAATGGACACAACAGTAAAATCTGCAGGTGTGAGTCACTCTTTCTTACTTTGAAGCTCCTGTTTGAAGTCTTTGCTTGGTTTTACCCCTCTTCCCTCAGTTCATGTTAGTGGGTTGCAGCAGACTTTACTGTTACTCCTACTGGTTATGTGCCCTCTTTTTTTTCCCTTTTTTTTTTTTTTTCTTTTTCTTTTTTTTTCTATATATAGTGAAATCCCTAAGAATATGAAGGGAATAAATGTACAGTAATTAAGTTTCTGAACACAATTTTTTTTCAAGAAAAAAAATTTAAATTGTTTTTGTTTTTGTTTTTGTTTTTTAACATATACAACACAGATGAACAACAAATGCCAGAGAATGGAACCTCCTATACTGCTCAGTCACACAAATTTAATTCAATACTCTTTTGGGAAGGTCCTTTGGGAAAAATAATGGCAAAACAGTATTTTCTAAATGTCCTAATTCTCTCTGACAACTAAAGGACCTTTGAGTCTTAGAATATCCTGAAAAAAAATCCTCCTAAACCTTGAAAGACAAGCATACACCATATTTTGTGAGTACAAAATACATGTTTCTTCTTAAAGATTGATGAGAAGGTGAAGGTAAATGTTTGGGTTTAAAAATACACCTTTTCCTTTTCTGATTTCAACATGCTTTGAGTTTTCCTCTGATGCTGAATTCAGAAAAAGTATTTCGTGTCCAGGTGTTAACTTGCAGTCAGGATGTTTTAATCCTTTTCCTTCTAATGTTTTAGTTCTTCAGCTATGCTACCAAACAGCTTAATTAAAATATTCACACCTCAGTTCTAACAGAAAAGAAATCTTCCTTTGGGACTTTTTCTGGAAGCAAAAGTGAATTAACATGTTTAAAACCTAACCTTTAATACAACAACGCTGTGGGTTGCTTTTATTTTGTGGGATTTTTGTTTGTTTGTTTGTTTTCGTTTGGGTTTGTGGGGTTTTGTTTGTTTGGTTTAGGGGTTTTTGTTTGGTTTTGTTTGTTTTGTTTTGTTTTGTTTTGCTTTTCCTCTTACTGTTATGAAAGCTTCAGCAGATGTTTTGGTTCCTAACCACTGAAGAGCTTGTCCAGATTCCTTATGAAGCCTTCTGTTGTGGACAATCATAATAAAATAACATAGGTTTTGCTAATAAAAGACGGAAAAATAACCTGCTTTGTCTTTGAAGGTATCGTTTCTAACATGACTTAAAATGCTACAAAATATGGTCCAGAAGATTATATCCCTTATAGTGATCATTTATGATGACAGGGAAGTTAAACCACAGTATGTGATAGTCTATTCAATGCAATGAGTTAGAGGTGGCAATGTACCTTCGTGGACAAAGAAGACCAGAACAACTCCTGGGAGGATTTGGGGTTTCTACAGGAGAATACAGCAAAGCTACTGTGTTATCACAAACCAACCATCTAGTGCCCTTCCACAGCAAAGGATACGGCTAATAACCACCTGTGTAAAGCACTTGGAGGTCCTGGAGGAAAGACGTATCATCAGTTCAGGGAATACAATTATCATCAACCATTAAGAGTTGTTAAATCTTTAATACACCCTGACTGATCATTTTGCACATTTTGCACCAATGTGATTCAAAATATCCAGGGCAACAGGTAGGTCTTTTTGAGGTATCTGATCAGTGCTGGATATGCAGCAGGCTTGACTGAATCTGGTGTGAAAGTAATCACTTACAAACACTCAGTGTTGAAATGAATTACTGGATGTCATTCTCCATTAACCTAACAGTTAAATTTGGACAAAAATATACATAAAAATGAAATAAAACAATTAGGTAACACTTTAAGTGGTTCATTATTATTAATTCATTTAGTATTCATTGTAACTGTGCTGGTCATAATGAATTCATTTGATATTAATGTGGATGTTCTGCAGCAATTTCATTGTAATGCAGTTTTAATTCATGTGCCATTAAAATAAAGCATTGTCAAAATTTATATTTATTATCCTAAGTGCCTAATTTCTTATTTTCAGGACCAGGAATTTACTGGGTTTGTTTCCTCCAAAGTTAACTTTGTATTTTCAATAGAAGACCCTCGATGCTAAATGGATTAACTTCTTTTCTACTTGTAAGTGTATGTGTTCTATACATTAAAGCAACACAAACAGCACACCCACGTGCCTTTATGTAAAGATTTAGGTTGCACATTGTCACGGTCTATAAAACACTGACAAAGTTTGGGAAGAAATTCTTAAACACAAACTTAATTATGTATCCCAAACATCAAATCACCCGTTACTCTATTATTTTTTTCTTTTCTAACATTTATTTTAACTAGTTTTTTGTATCTTCTCCTATGAATCATTATAAGACTAATAATACTGTAAGAAACATGGAGGATGTTATATCTGTTCAATAGTTTGAAATGTAATGGAAAAAAAAAAAAAAAA
>VWZE01024887.1:0-14161 GCA_013396675.1 Eubucco bourcierii
ACAGTACTGCCCAATAGGTGTGCAGGGACAGTACTGCACAATAGGTGTGTGCAGGGACAGTATTGCCCAATAGGTGTGTGCAGGGACAGTACTGCCCAATAGGTGTGTGCAGGGACAGTACTGCCCAATAGGTGTGTGCAGGGACAGTATTGCCCCATATGTGTGCATGTCTACAGAAATGAGATTAGTGAGAGCCAAATGAATATTACCTACTGATAAATCAGTATGAGGCTGTCTTGCAGAAGCTCTGCCAGGCATGCAATCCATCTTGTTTTAAAGTCTTCTTGGAGTTTATGCACTGCTGTTTGTGGGGTCTTTCACCTGCCCATGTCTCCCCTTCTCCTCTCCATCATTCAGTGCCTTACCTCTGCATAGCACTGACTGGCACAGATGCTCCTCTCCTGGCACTGGAATGGAGAGACTGGAGCAGGACTCTGACAGGTAGCCCTTATGATCTGGGAGCTTTTCTTCACAAAATCCTACTGATGACATTTGCTGCCTGGGAGTGGACAAGGAGCAATGGATGGAAGCTTCAGCACAGGAGGTTCCAGCTCAACACAACGGGCAACTTCTTGCCTGGAAGGGTCCCAGAGCACTGGCACAGGTTGCCCAGAGACGTTGTGGAGTCTCTTTCTCTGGAGTCTTTCCAGGTCTGTCTGGATGTGTTGCTGTGTGCCCTGAGCTGGACTGTCTGGTCCTGCTCTAGTAGAGGGGTTGGACTGGATGAACCCTTTGGGTTCCTTCCAATCCCTGTCACCCTGTGAGCCTGTGACCTGTGATTCACTTTCACTTGGTAAGGAAGTAAAAGCAAAGCCTGGCAAAGATTTTAAGAAACAGGGCAAAATAGAAGCAGTTATTTGTCCTTTGGCCAAAATTTGCTGGCTGACCTTGGTCTTCAGACAATCCTGTGTTAAAATTTTGTGGAGAGAACCAGGTTCCAGTAAATCTCTTCCTTTAGGTGAAGCAGCACATTTTGCTGGAGCTGCCATTAGTTGAAAACATCCTGGCCAGCAGGAGCACAGAAATTATACCATGTTGTTAGGCTGCTTTGCAGTCTGCTGACTTCAGTATGCTTTTATGTTGCATAGGCATCTGCACAAGAAGTGTGCTGCTGCTGCTGTTACTGCTGCTGCTGCTGCCAGCTCACATCACCAGGAAAGTAAAGGAAGAAGCTGCAGCTTCTCATCAGCTCTTTTCTTCCCCTGTCCTGCCAGGTGGCTGCCTCTGTTCTCCTGCTTCCAGGGATTTCTCTGTCCCCTGTAGTGCTGGCTGCTAATTGTTCACCCCCTGCAGCGTTCCTTCATGGGTTCTGCTCCTCTCTGTTCACTCAAATGTTGATCCTGGGATGCCTTTTTTAATGGTCACCTGGAGCATCAGGACTGCTATGAGCCAGGCAGCACTGCATGCTTCTGCTCCTCTCTGGAATGGTTTTCTTCCACAATCACAGAATCACAGATACATGCAGCCTGGCAAAGCCCCTCAGGGTCACCAAGTCCAACCTAGAACCATACTCTACAAGGATTCACCTTAAACTATAGGCCCAAGCACCACATCCAAACCATCCTTAAACACAGTCAGGGTGGATGACTCCAGCACCTTCCTGGGCAGCTCATTCTGGTCCCTGACCACTCTCTCTGTGGTAAACTTTTTCCTAATGTCCAATCTAAATTTTCCCAGCCTCAGCTTGAGGCCATTCCCCTTTGTTCTGTCTCCAATTCCCTGTGAGCAGAGCCCAGCAACAGCCTCTCCACACTGTCCCTTACCTGCAGACAACAATGAGGTCTCCTCTCAGCCTCCCCTTCCAGGATGGGGGACTCCACCACCTCCCTGGGCAGCTCATTCCAGTCCCTGACCAATCTCTCCATGAAAAACTTTTTTCCTAGTTTCCAATCTAAACCTCCCAGTCTCAGTCTGAGGCCATTCCCTGTTCTAATTCCCTGTGAGCAGAGCCCAGCAGCAGTCTCTCCACACAGTCCCTTCAGGTAGCTGCAGACAGCAATGAGAGCAATGCATGTTCTGGAGATGCTCTGCAGCTTTCTGAAGGTTCTCCTCTTTCCCATACCATCTGTTGTTTTGAGTTCTGTCACTGCTAACCTACAGCACTGCACCCACCATTTCTTTCCATCTGGCAAGGAATTCTTCCCTCTGTTCCTTTGCTCATATCCTGTTCCCCAAAGACACAGCTGGAGCTGGAAAGTGATAATCCAATCCACATGTTCAACAGAGTCAGGTAAACTACAAGCCAGAGCTCCTCAATATGTTTCTGAAAATGGCAGCACTTAGGACTTTGAGTCCCCTGAATGTATGTACACAGCTTAGCCCAGGAGCTTGCAGCAGGCTGTGATTAGATGACCCAGGGGGACCAAGGTGTCATTGCTTTCCCAAGTTGGGGAAACAAAGTGTAGCACTTTCAACTACAATGCCTAATTGTGAACATTCAAAGTATTGGATATTTTGACAGCTGGAGGAGAAAACGTGTCCTGGAAATGTCCAGGGTTGTTATTCTTACAGGGATGCAATGAGTAGAAAATCTAATTCCTGTAATACATGAACAAGAGGAACCTTGCGTTTCCTGATGGGATCTCAATAACATCTTCTCTTGGAAAGGGAAAAGGGAAACAAAGAAATCCTTTCTAGGCTGCTATTATGGAATGAAAAATGCTCTGACAGGTGGATTTGAACAACGCTTGAGCCAGACAAGACCTCTCCTGACTTTAAGGGTCTATGGATGAGGCTCTTAACCATAGAATCATAGAATGGTAAGGTTGGAAGGGACCTCAAGGATCATCTGGTTCCAACCCCCTGCCATAGGCAGGGACACCTCCCACTAGTACAGGTCACTCAAGGTCTCATCCAATCTGGCCTTGAACACCTCCAGGCAGGGAGCAGCCACAACCTCCCTGGGCAATCTGTGCCAGTGTCGCACCACCCTCACTGTAAAGAACTTCCTCCTAGCATCCAGTCTAAATCTTCCCTCTGCCAGTTCAAACCCATTGCCCCTTGTCCTGTCGTTAACAGACCTTGTAAGTAATCCCTCCCCAGCCTTCCTGTAGGCTCTCTTCAGATCCTGGAAGGCTACTCTAAGGTCTCCTGGAAGACTTCTCTTCTCCAGTCTGCAGAACCTCAACTCTCAGTCTGTCCTCATAGGAGAGCTACTCCAGCCCTCTGAGCATCTTCATGGCCTCCTCTGGACTGACTCCAACACTTCCATGTCCTTCCTGTGCTGAGGGTTCCAGAACTGCACACAGTAGTACTCCAGGTGGGCTCTGACAACCATATAGAAGACAACTTGACATTTGTGTGCAATAATTTACTCAGTCCTGATTTTCTGCTGTTCCAGCCTTAACTACCTTCCCTTTACACAGAGAAACAGAAGTGCTGGCACTGGTTGCTACCACAGGGATTGGGTCTCATAATGAAATTGGTCCTCTCATGAAATTCAGCAAGGGCAAGGGCAGAGTGTGGCACCTGGAAAAGAACAGCCCCAGGGAGCAGTACAGGTTGGGGACTGAGTTGTTGGAAGGCAGCAAAGGGGAAAAGGATTTGGGGGTCCTGGTGTGTGGGAGGTTGAACATGAACCAGTAATGTGCTCTGGTGGGCAGGAGCGGCAATGCCAGCATGGGGTGGGTTAGAAGGGCTGTGGGGAGTAGGTTGAGAGAGGTTCTCCTGTCCCTCTGCTCTGCCCTGCTGAGGCCACATCTGCAGTACTGTGTCCAATTCTGGGCCCCCAGTTCAAGAGGATCATAGAACTGCTGGAGAGAGTCCAGCACAGAGCCACAAAGATGCTGAAGGGAATGAACAGCTCTGGTAGGAGGAGAGCCTGAGGGAGCTGGAGCTGTGCTGCTGGGAGAGGAGGAGCCTGANGTGTTCCTGTGTGATCTAGTCTAGGAGATCCTGCTCTGGCAGGGGTTGGGTTGTCTGAGCTTTGGAGGTCCCTTCCAGCCCCTGACATTCTGTGACTCTGTGATTCTGTGTAAAGGACACCAAAGTCAGTGAAGTACCTCTTGATTTGTCCCTGGTAGAACAGGGGAAGAAAAGAGCTGATGAGAAGCTGCAGTTTCTTCCTTTGCTTTCCTGATGATGTGAGCTGGTAGCAGCAGCAGCAGTAGCAGCAGCAGCACACTTCTTGTTCTGTATGATCGTTATAGGAGATCCTGCTCTGCAAGGGGTTTGGACTGGATGAGCTTTGGAGGTCCCTTCCAGCCCCTGGTAACCTGTGATTCTGTCATTATAAGGTCCTGCTTCCTCCTCCCTGTGCCAACACACAAGACAAATGAACAAGAGCACAGACCTGGTTTTATGTAGAAATAGTCATGAGGAGTTACTCATTCATGATACCTAGAAATAAATCTACTACAAATAAGTGTAAGTATAACACAGCTCCACAAGAGAGAGGATGTGTAAACTTGGAGCATCTGATGTCCTGTCTTTGGCTGACTTCACTGTACTGCTTTGCTAGTTACTTGCATGTATAAAGAAAATGAAGACTTATATTTCATGACAGAATCTAAATAACATCTCATCTGTCCAAGTGAAAACCATGTCCATTACACTAGAATGGTTATGTGCATCATCCTTCTAGTTTACATTGTTAGACTGCTTTTACATCAGAAATGTCATTTTATCTTCCATCAGAAATCCTGGGGCTCCTCTGCACCCTCTCTCCTCCCATTCTGCCCTTGCTGCTCATTGTTTTACAACCAGGCACTAGGAAACTGTAGTTGTATTTTCAAAACTGTGTTTCACAGGTCGGACACAATCCCAAGTACAACTCCAGGCTGGGTGGGGAATGGCTGAGAGCAGCCCTGAGGAACAGGTCCTGGGGGTCTGGGGTGCTGAAAAGCTCCAGAAGAGGCTGCAGTGTGAGTGTAGCTCAGACAGCAACTGTGTGCTGGGCTGCAGCAAGAGCAGTGTGGGCAGCAGGGCAAGGGAGGGGATTGTGCCCCTTGGCTCTGCTCTCCTCAGACCCCAGTTGCAGTCCTGTGTGCAGTTCTGGAGTCCCCAGCACAGGAAGGACATGGAAGTGTTGGAGTGGGTCCAGAGGAGGCCACCAAGATGCTGAGAGGGCTGCAGCAGCTCTGCTGTGAGGACAGGTTGAGAGAGTTGGGGCTCTGCAGCCTGGAGAGGAGAAGGCTTCCAGGAGACTTTGGAGTGGCCTTGCAGGATCTTATGGTGGCTCCAGGGGGGTTGGGGGGGTACAATTGACAAGGGCTTGCAATGCCAGGACAAGGGGCAATGGGTTTGAAGTGTCAGAAGGGAGATTGAATGTGGATGTTAGGAGGAAGTTGTTTGGAGTGAGGGTGGTGAGACACTGGCACAGGTTGCCCAGGGAGGTTGTGGAGCACAGAAACACTCAACATGATCTTTGATTGCATTGGGTGCTTCTGTACTCCACAACCTCCCTGGAGGTGTTCAAGTCCAGACTGGACGAGGCCTTGAGTGACCTGTGCTAGTGGGAGCTGTCCCTCCCTATGGCAGGGTGTTGGAATTGGCTGATCTTTGAGGTCCATTCCAACCTTACTATTGTATGATTCTACGTTTTATAGAATGAGTAAATTCTTCATTTTAAAACATGGAAAAGGTATTTCTTTATTCAGAAAACTGTCCTAGTTTGGAGCAGGAAGTGTATTATTGGAAGCAAGGTTTCACCATAAAAGCTTTAAATGGCATTCTAAAGCTTTTTAAAGGTAGTGATGTCTTTGTGGCTCTGTAAATCACCAACCTGCTAGAGGTCAAAAGATTACCAGGTAAAGAAAGGTTTCATTTTTTTTTGTGAGAGAAACTGGTAACCTAAAGTCATATGTATTAGCTGCCTGCCCTGAGGTTTAGTCAAGTGGCAAAATACCTCTTTGCTGTCAAGTGCAGAGATGCTAATATCATAGAATCATAGACTCATAAAGTCAGAGAATCACAGAATCATAGACTCATAGACTCATAGTCATAGAATCACAGTCATAGAATCATAGAATTACAGAATCATAGAACCATAGAATCATAAACTCACAGTGATAGAATCATAGAATCACAGAATCACAGTCATAGAATCATGGAATCATAGAAACACAGAATAATAGAATCATAGCATCATAGAATCAAAGAATCACAGAAGCATAGGATCATAGGCTCACAGAATCACAGAATGGTTTAGGTTGGAAGTGACCTCAAAAATCATCTAGTTCCAAGTACCCCACCATAGGTAGGGACAGAATCTGTTGTTTCATGTGGTGCTCATGGACAGAAGCATGTTGGCTGCTGTGACAGTGAGGTTTGTGGATCATGTAAACTCTCAGTGCTCCTAACTCTTTATCCAGAAAGATTCACAGCAGACTGCCTATAATGGTGAGGAAGCTGTAAGAAGGAATAATTTCTCAGCCAATAGGCACCCTCAATGCTCATGCAACATTCCCTTACTTTGTGTTTCACCTTGGGATAAGTAGAGCATTCCAATAATGTGATTCAAGTATCATTATCTATTCCTTATACATGTTCTTGGTCTTTATTTGCTCATAACCTGGGTTTATAGTGAAATGACCTGCAGAAGTGTGTGCATGCATGCATGCTTGCAAAGAACTTGGTTGTCAAAGAGTCACAGAGCATCAGGGGTTGGAAGGGACCTCCAAAGCCCAACCAGTCCAACCTCCTGCCAGAGCACCATCTCCTACACCAGATCACACAGGAGCACATCCAGGCAGGATTTAAATGATTCCAGAGAGGGAGACTCCACAACCCCCTGGGTAGCCTGTGCCAGGACTCTGTCACCCTCACGGGGTAAAAATTCTTCCTCATGCTTCCATGGAACTTCCTGTGCCTCAGCTTCCACCCAGTGCCCCTTGTGCTGACACTGGGCATCACCCAGCAGAGCCTGGTTCCATCCTCCTGGCACTCACCCTGCACATATTGATACCCATTGCTGAGGTCACCTCTCAGGCTCCTCCTCTCCCAGTAGCTCAGCCTCAGCTCCCTCAAGCTCTCCTCCTACCAGAGCTGTTCCATTCCCTTCAGCATCTCTGTGGCTCTGTGCTGGACTCTCTCCAGCAGTTCTATGTCCCTCTTGAACTGAGGGGCCCAGAACTGGACACAGTACTGCAGATGTGGCCTCAGCAGGGAAGAGTAATGGGGTAGGAGAACCTCTGACCTTTTAACCCACCCCAGAATGGCACTGGCCCGCCCAGCCACGAGTGCCCATTGCTGGCTTAAACATGACTCCCAAGCATAAGTTACATAGTGTTAGCAGTGTGCTACTGTGTTAACCTCTAATACAATTGTAATAAATTAACCCTAAACATGGTAGTTTGGATCTTTGGCTGCCCAGCAGCTTTACCAGTCAGTAACTCTAAAATCAGGACTGAAGAATATGGAAACATAATTGGCTGCAAGCATTAGCACAGAATTCCAGGTACTTTTAAAACTCCCTTTAAAAAATCCAAAGTTATGATGCATAGAATCATAGCATGGTAAAGTTGGAAGGGACCTCAAAGATCATCCAGTTCCAACCCCCTGCCATAGGCAGGGACAACTCCCACTAGAACAGGTCACTCAAGACCTCGTCCAATCTGGACTTGAACGCCTCCAGGGAGGTTGTGAAGCACAGAATCACCCAATGTGCTCTTTGATCATGTTAGGTGATTGTGTGCTTCACAACCTCCCTGGGCAACCTGTGCCAGTGTCTCACCACCCTCACTGCAAACAACTTCCTCCTAACATCCACTTTCAATCTCCCCTCTGACACTTCAAACCCATTGCCCCTTGTCCTGGCATTGCAAGACCTTGGCAATAGTCCCTCCCCAGACTTTCAGATCCTGGAAGGCCACTCCAAGGTCTCCTGGAAGCCTTCTCTTCTCCAGGCTGCAGAGTCCTAACTCTCTCAACCTGTCCTCACAGCACAGCTGCTGCAGCCCTCTCAACATCTTGGTGGCCTCCTCTGCACTGCCTCCAACACTTCCATGTCCTTCCTGTGCTGGGGGCTCCAGAACTGCACACTGGACTGCAGGTGGGGTCTGAGGAGAGCAGAGCAAAGGGGCACAATCCCCTCCCTTGCCCTGTTGCCCACACTGCTCTTGCTGCAGCCCAGCACTCAGTTGCTGTCTGGACTGCATACATGCACTCATGTACATGCCTGAGTCCTGCAAGCACAGGAGCAGAAATGATCCTTTCCTGGACAAAACATGTAGAGATTAAATTATATTTTTTGTCTTTCTCTTTTTCTTTTTTTCACTCACTGGCAGTTTGATGCTGAAGGAAAGTTTCCATGATCTGAGTTGATAGCTAACAGTCAAAGTTGTTCTCTTTCCTCTTCATCTTTCAGTGACTGGGAAGTGATGTCTAACAATGCATGGGTGCACTGAATTAGAAAGGACAGTTTTAGAGCAGTGACATGTTTTTTGTTTTTTTTCCTGCAGCACACACTCCACTGAAATCTGTCAAAGAGGCTGCAGGAGAACTGTGTTTGCTCGGAAAGCTTCTCCTGCCCACTCTCCTTTCCTTCCCTTTCCCAAGCCTCTCCTGCCCACTCTCCTTTCCTTCCCTTTCCCACTTGTCCTTTACCCTCCTCTCACTGTGGCTGGGGAATTGCTCTGCAGACAAAAGGCAAAAGGGCAGGGGTGAAGGTCTTATCCCCTGGCTAAACAGGGCACAACAACTGCTGATGTGCATTCCTGGCTCCAGAATCGAACCGAGCCCATCAGCTCAGTGGTGCAGAGAGCTTGCACTGCTCTGCAGCTTGGCACATCAAGGTCTTACTCAAATTTCACCCTGAATCACCTCTAACGGTCTGCAGATGCTTGGAACTTGCACCCAAACTTGCTTTGCTTCTGAAATTTTCTGAAAAGATTGAAGGATTCCTCAGTGATGCTTAAGTGCCTTTAATGCTTAAGGACAACGAAGATACTGAGAGGGCTGCAGCACCTCTGCTCTGAGAACAGGCTGAGAGATTTTGGACTCTGCAGTGTGGAGAAGAGAAGGCTTCCAGGAGACCTGGGAGTAGCCTTCCAGCATCTGAAGGGGGCTCCAGGTTTCCTTGCCAAAAAGACCACCTCCATTTCTAAACCAAGCAGCACATTTCCAGGCTGAGCCATATGCAAATGAGACTTTATGAGCCATTTTAAGTGTTTTATTGATGAAATCTGTGTTAGTTAATCACACTAAGCTGTGGATCCAATTTGGTTTGCATAGCCAGGACAATAATCCTTTCCCACCCAGTTGTACCTACAGAGAATAACCACATGTTCCACAGCTTGGGGAAACAAACACAGCACAATCACCGGAACATTTTTTTTTCCCAGCTCTTCCACTGTGTCCAGAATGCAAAAGGAAATTTCTTTCATGCTTTTATAAGTTTTCAACTCACATTAGCAGTGTGCACCTTTCTACTCCAGATTCCTTCTACTTTTCCTAAACAGAGCTGGAAAACCAAGGAAAAACCTCTTGTAAGATGTCTCAATATGCCTGTGGCAAGGGGAGTTCAAACTGAATACAAACTGGCTGCTCCCTCCTGAAGGTCCTTGCAGAACACAGCTCTGTGTGAGAAATCACAGCTGCAGTGCTAAGCATGAGAGAGATAAATGTAACTACCTGTCACGTGCTGACACAGATGCAGTTAGAATCATAGAATCATAGAATGGTAAGGTTGGAAGGGACCTCAGTTCCAACCCTCTGCCATAGGCAGGGACACCTCCCACTAGCACAGGTCACTCAAGGCCTCGTCCAATCTGGATTTGAACACCTCCAGGGAGGTTGTGGAGCACAGAAGCACCCAATGCGATCAAAGATCATGTTGGGTATTCTGTGCTCCACAACCTCCCTGGGCAACCTGTGCCAGTGTCTCACCACCCTCACTGCAAACAACTTCCTCCTAACATCCACTTTCAATCTCCCCTCTGACACTTCAAACTCATTGCCCTTGTCCTGGCATTGCAAGACCTTGTCCATTGTACCCCCCCAGCCCTCCTGGAGCCACCATCAGATCCTACAAGGCTACTCCAAAGTCTCCTGGAGGCCTTCTCCTCTCCAGGCTGCAGAGCCTCAACTCTCTCAGCCTGTCTTCACAGCACAGCTGCTGCAGCCCTCTCAGCATCTTGGTGGCCTCCTCTGCACTGCCTCCAACACTTCCATGTCCTTCCTGTGCTGGGGGCTCCAGAACTGCACACAGGACTGCAGCTGGGGTGTGAGGAGAGCAGAGCAAAGGGGCACAATCCCCTCCCTTGCCCTGCTGCCCACACTGCTCTTGCTGCAGCCCAGCACACAGTTGCTGTCTGGGCTGCACTCACACTGCAGCCTCATCTGGAGCTTTTCATCACCCCACACCCCCAGGGCCTGTTCCTCAGGGCTGCTCTCAGCCATTCCCCACCCAGTCTGGACTTGAGCTTGGCCTTGTGCCTACCCCAGTGCAGGACCTTACACTTGGTCTTGAATTTCATCAGACTGGCCTGGGCACAGCTCTCCAGACTCCCAAACCCACCTGTATGCATTCCTGTGTGAACTACCCTGGGTGATGCTGCCTTGGCAACAGGTTGGACTGGATGATCTCTGGAGGTCCCTTCCAGAGTCTAAGGTGCTGTGATTCTGTGAGCTGTCAGGTCACTCATCATAGTGGCTTTTTTGTAATGAAACAACAGAAATTATCAGAACAAATTGTTATTGGTTATTATCATTGTCCATGGAATTATGGAATGGCTTGAGATGTTTAAAAGGCATCTAGTCCAGCCTCCCTGCAGCCAGCGGGGACATCTGCAACTACAGCAGTTTGCTCAGAGCCTCATTAAGTCTGACCAGGCATGGGGAATATACCACCTCTCTGAGCAACCTGGGTCAGCATCTCACCACCCTCATGATAAAATATTTCTTGCTTCTGTCTAGTCTAAATCTCTCCTCTTTCAGTTTAAAGCCACTCATTCTGGTTCACAAAAGGTCCTACTGAAAACCTTGTCCCCATCACCCCTTTAATTACCAAAAGGCTGCAGTGGTATTAGTTTTGCTTTTACATAATAATGAAAACATCGCACCATGAAATTTCACCTGGAGAGGTTTCACTGAGAGGATTTTTCATTGTACAACTCCACACAGAGAGTTCAGATCATGCTTACTGATGAGGTTCCAAACAACCTAAAATCCAATCAATTCCAGCAATACATTTCAGATCCTACTTTTTGTTCACATCTATTAGATATATTTTTTTGTTTTCCCATAAATTCTTTTTTTTTTTTTTCCCCTTTTCTTTCTAGGAAGTTAAACAAAGGTCTTCAAATCCAGAAGTTCTCCACTTGCTCTGTGTGGTTCTCTCTGAGGACCTCATTCTTTTTTTATCTGCTGTTCCTCTTATCCACACAGGAGCCAAGTGGATTTACAGGTCAGATACCTCTCTGACAAATCAATATTGTGTGGTGGAAAAGTTGAGTTAGAAAAGTGCAGGGAAAATATAGGTATGTGACTGCTGTGCTAATGAAGTACTCAGAGATGTCTAAATCCCTCCTCACCACCAGGACCCAAGTAGGTTCTTGCCTGTGTTGTGTAAGCAATGGAAATGAATTCTTACTGAATTCACTTATTTTGTGGTGTTGTTTTTTTTTTTGTCCAGGAGATGTGCAGGTGTCATGGGTAGGTCTAAGCAAGCCAGAATAGGCTTGTACATGTCCTGGCTTGCCCAGGTATGTTTTTCTGCTCTCCCTCCTTCTGTTTGGGGAAAGCAACCATGGGAAAGAGGACAAAGGATTTGGAACCACTAAGTCTGGGGTCTGTGGCCTGCCCAGACCCTGCAGTAAGCAAGGTACACAGGGTTGCCTTGTGCAAGGCTGTGTTCTGCCCTAAAAAAGTAAAGCAAACCTATGGCTTCACCTAATATGGTGAATCTTGGCTAACTGCCATTTGATTGGCTATTCTGTGTCCAAAGGCACATTAGTTTTGGGTTGCATGGATAAAAGGATGTGATGGTTTGGGAGTTCCCTGCCTGAAAAATCCCCCAGACTAGACTCAGCCAGCTGGAAATTAAGCTCTGAAGATCAGCACAGTGTACAAACAGAGATAGGACACAATAGACAGGAACAGCTACAGAAATAGACAAGTTAAAGGGAATACAGCAACACAACTCCCCTCCCAGAAATCAGAGATCCCAAGAGGGGTTCCCAACCACCCTTCCACCTTCTCCCCACCCCTATACCTTACCCCAGGGTTTGCCTTACATGCAAGGCGAGTTTGGAGGATGGGCCAGGAGGGTTAGAAGGAAAGTGGTTAGTGAGGTTACTTGGCAGAGAGGAGAAAAAACAGAAACTACTGGGCAGTCTGAGAAGCTGTGCCCTAGAGACTGCTGCAAGCCCGAGTGTCTTATCTTTGCTTTGTATTCTTATTCCTAAACATCTCAGCAAGCCTATGAGTGAAGTAGACATCACCATTGTTTCCTTTTCTCAGCCTGTAATATAATTTTCTCTATTAAAATATTCCGATCAGCCTCAATCCAGCACAAAGGAGATGAGCAGGGAGCACAGTGTGCCTTTACCGTTACAAGGTGTGGCTGCTATTACACCTGTGATCCACTATTGTATCTGCTCTATCCGTGCCGAGACTGCACACCGCAAGACATCTGCCTACACCTGGAAGCCTCCTGCCCAGAGGGAAGCCCTGGAGATAACACAGATCATCCTGAGAGCCAGGACCAGGTCAGAGCTTGTCTGCCTCCTTTCTCCAGTACTCAGGAGCCTGGGACACTCTAAAGCTTCTAACAGCTAACCGACAGCAACCCCATCACGAGCCTTGGGTACTGTCAGATAATATTTTTGTGAGTAAATACCAAACACCTCTTGGAATCAATAATTGCCTTCTACCACAAACAGAAAGGAGCTCCTTGTGTTCATCTTGTGAGCAAGTGGAGTACTGACCACAAGTGGTACACCAACTGCAAAGCCTTCTCTGTCAGTTCAATCAAGTTCAATTAATGTATATATTTACTAATTATTGCTAAATCCTACTATAACCTGTATATAGTTTCCATAATGATGCCTAGAACCTGTTATTATTATTAAATTGGTGATTGGGGTGATGAAAGTTCCGAACATTTAATATTAATAAACTATATTAATATTTTTTAAATATCATCTCACAGTAATTAATTAACCCTTCCACTACAGCAGGGTGTGTTTTCTTTCAGGCAACTTATTCCTTGAGGTTAAATACATGGACACAGAGAAATTGGGTCAGATTCTGTTAGCAAGAATACAACTAACAAAAAGTAGACTTTATAAAAGGTTATGGCAGTGCTGCTGCACAACTTGTGAGTACCTGGGCAGCCTGAGCAAGATTCAGCTCTGCTGTGAGAGTTAGTTTTGAATCATGATAATGAAAATGTTCTGTTTTGTTTTGGGTTTTTTTTTAATTGATCTGACCGGTAAATAATTGCTTTTTGAAAAGTAAGGCTGTTATAAAAGAAAAAAAGGGGAAAAAAAGTCCTGTTTTCATTTTAAAAGCAATCAATCATTATAATGGGTGTAAAAGGATGGAGTTGGTGTTTAAGCAATGGAGGTCTTCAAGAGTGGATCACGCCAAAGACAGACACAGGCTTGACCAGGAAGGCATTAGGTCGCTCTGAGGAGTTTGTTTCTCTGTGCAATGTAAGCCTCACAAACCTGTTTGTGGACTGAAAACCTGGGAACTGGCTATTAACCACTGCAGCATTAAATGTTCTTCATGTCTCCTGATCTTCATGTACATGTTTGGCTGTAGCCAGCTCCTAAGCTGCTTTGGCATTGAGGCTATTCCCACACTGTGACACTGATTTCCATTTGGATCTGAATTTGCTCCAATTAAAGCTTCTTGCCTGGTTTTCTGCTGCTTGTACATGCCTTGACTCAGGAGCAGTTTAATGATCTCATGAAATATTTTTATATCTTTTTATATATATATATATATGTGTGTGTATGTATATATATTATATATATTTATATATATATGTAAATCCTCCAGTTTGTTATGTTTGTACGTTGCTTTTTATTCTTTTTATAGAATCATAGAATGGTAAGGTTGGAAGGGACCTCAAAGATCATTCAGTTCCAAACACCTGCCATAGGCAGGGACACCTCCCACTAGTCACTCAAGGCCTCATCCAGCCTGGCCTTGAACACCTCCAGGAAGGTTGTGGAGCACAGAAGACCTCCAGGGAGGTTGTGGAGAACTGAAT
>VWZE01024887.1:14620-26706 GCA_013396675.1 Eubucco bourcierii
AAGGGGCACAATCCCCTCCCTTGCCCTGCTGCCCACACTGCTCTTGCTGCAGCCCAGCACACAGTTGCTGTCTGAGCTGCACTCACACTGCAGCCTCATCTGGAGCTTTTCATCACCCCACACCCCCAGGTCCTTTTCCTCAGACCTACTCGCAGCCATTCTCCACCCAACCTGGACTTGTGCTTGGCATTGTGCCTACCCAGGTGCAGGACCTTACACTTGGTCTTGTTGAATGTCATGAGGTTGGCCTGGGTACAGATTTGCAGCCTGTCCAGGTCCCTCTGGATGGATCCCTGCCCTTTGTCAGCTGGTCCAGATCATCAATGAAGATATTGAACAGGATCAGGCTCAGCAATGATCCCTGTCCTCTTGTTCTGTCCCTGGTTGTCTGGGGAAAGAGACTGACCCCAAAGATAGACAGACCAATAGAGCAACCCCAGGGTAGACAGACATAGACCAACAGAGCAACCCCAGGGCAGACAGACATAGACAGAACAACAGAAATTGACTTGCTGGAGGGCAGGGTTGCCATCCATAGGGACCTGGACAGGCTGCAGAGGTGGGTCCAGGCCAAACCCATGAAATTCAACAAGGCCAAGTGTAAGGTCCTGCACCTGGGNGGGTCCAGAGGAGGTCACGAGGATGATCAGAGAGCTGGAGTAGCTCTGCTATGAAGACAGGCTGAGAGAGTTGGGGCTCTGCAGCCTGGAGAAGAGAAGGCTTCGAGGAGACCTGAGAGTAGTTTTGTGGGATCTGAAGGGGGTTCCAGGAGGACTGGGTAGAGACTATTGACAAGGTCGTGCAACGACAGGATGAGAGGCAATGGGTTTGAAGTGGCAGAGGGGAGATTGAAAGTGGATGTTAGGAAGAAGTTCTTTACAGTGAGGGTGGTGAGACACTGGCACAGGTTGCCCAGGGAGGTTGTGGCTGCTCCCTCCCTGGAGGTGTTCAAGGCCAGGTTGGACGAGACCTTGAGGGTCCTGTACTAGTGGGAGGTGTCCCTGCCTATGGCAGGAGGTTGGAACTGGATGATCCTTGAGGTCCCTTCCAACCTTACCATTCTATGATTCTATGATTCTACCCCAAGGCAGACAGACCAACAGGCAGCCTGAGACCTGAAAACTTCTATAAAGTAATATTTTCTTCAGCTTACACTGAAAAGTAAGTTACTGAGGGGGTTTTGTTGGGACGGATGGGACACAGATGAAATAATAGCACTCTTGTCTCTTAGCAAAGTCAAGCTGACTTTATAGGATTCATATGCAAATTTAGATAGTTCTTTAGTTCCAGGCTGACTTTTATTCCATTAATTTTTTTTTCCCCTCTTGGGGGTAGTTATGATTCTCCCTGCAGGCAGTGCATGCATTTGATTTAAGATGCAGCAGGCTTTCAGGGCTTTATCATGCTAGGAAGAAAGCATATATAATAAAATCCATAAATGGGAAAATTATTGCAGTTTGCAAATAGATTTTACAGGAGGTTGATTGCCCCACAAAATACTAATGATGGAATGTCAGAGCAGTGCTCTCTTTCCCCTCTTCTCTCTCCCTCTCTAAGTTCAGTGGCAAATCTGATCCTCTCCAGGGTGCTCAGAACTGTGAAACTCATTTCACAGTTCTCCCATTGAGGAAGGTCTGTTAAAAAAGAAGGCAACCATTTATAGAATCAAAGAATGGTAAGGTTGGAATGAACCTCAAAGATCATCCAGTTCCAACCCTCTACCATAGGCAGGGACACCTCCCACTAGTACAGGTCACTCAGGGTCTCATCCAGCCTGGTTCTGAACACCTCCAGGGAGGTTGTGGAGCACAGAAGCACCCAACATGATCTTTGATCAATGTGGTCTTTGATCGTTGGGTGTTTCTGTGCTCCACAACCTCCCTGGGCAACCTGTGCCAGTGTCTCACCACCCTCACTCCAAACAACTTCCTCCTAACATCCACTTTCAGTCTCCCCTCTGACACTTCAAACCCACTGCCCCTTTTTCCTGGCATTCCAAGCCCTTGTCAATTGTCCCTCCCTAGCCTTCCTGGAGCCCCCTTCAGATCCTAGAAGGCCACTCCAATGTCTCCTGGAAGCCTTCTCTTCTCCCGGCTGCAGAACCCCAACTCTCTTAGCCTGTCATCACAGCAGAGCTCTGCAGCCCTCTCAGCATCTTGGTGGCCTCCTCTGGACTGGCTCCAACACTTCCATGTCCTTCCTGTGCTGGGGGCTCCAGAACTCCACACAGTACAGTTCTCTGAAGTGATTTTGAGGCATCATAAACTAGACCTAGTAACAGAGATTTGGGGCTAGCAATTTTCAAATGGAAGTACCTCTGAAGTGTCCTTCTTATTTTATATGTGTGTGATTCAGAAACCTATGGACAGCTGAGGACAGAGGTCAATTCTTTTGGTCTCATCACTATATGGGTGGTGGATTTTGTTTGTTTGGGACTTATGGAGGGGGTTGATTGGTTTGTTTGGCTTTTGCTTTTTTGTACTTCTGTAAAAAGACATTCAAGTGGGTTATTGTTGCTACACCGCAAACTCTTTTGCATTCCAAGGTAATAAATGCATTATAAAACAGAAGATCCCTGCAGGTACACTGGCTTATGGCAAGCAAATGTGGCCTGCATCAGGAGCCATGCAATGAAACAGAGCTGTGATTGTTTGGGAGTTCCCTGTCCCCTCCCTCACTTTATAAAACCCCCCAGACTAGGCTCAGCTGTCTGGAAGTTAAGGACTGAAGCTCTATTTACAGCTCAGCACAATGTACAAGCAGAGATAGACACTATAGACAGGAATAGTTACAGAAATATGCAAGTTAAAGGCAATACAGAAACACAATTGCCCTCCCAGCAATCAGAGTCCCCAGGAGGGGCTCCCAACCACCCTTCCACCTTCTCCCCACCCCTCTGCCTTACCCCAGGGTCTGCCTTATGTGCAAGGTGATTTTGGAAGATGGGCAAGGGGGATTAGAAGCAAAGGCATGAGTTAGGTTACACAGCAGAGAGGACGACAGACACAGCAGCTCGCAGAGAGAGACACACTCTGTGTTATCCATGTTTGCATGTTTGCTTTTATCCATCTCAGCAAGCCTATGAGTGCAGCAGTCATCACCACTGTTTGCTTTTCTCAGTCTATATTTTTTTTTCCAACAAAATATTCCAATTAGCCTCAAACCAGCACAAGAGTTTATCTCCTTTTAATTCTTTTAGAAGGAGGAATTTGTGCAGCCCTGGCGCTCACTGGTGAGAGCAGAATATGGTCCAGATGCAGATATTTTGTAAGGTGGACTTTACAGAAGCATTCAGGTCAGTTAATATGTGCAGACCAGGTGAACCAGAAACACAGCACTTCCCTCTGCAGCACCCAAGTTTTCATCCTATTCCAGCTAGCAGGAAGGGTTAAGGGTAAGAAAAGAGGCAACTCTTCACTTGCACAAAAGCCAGGGGAATCCAGGGAGCTCCCTAATGGCACAAGCAGATCACAGAATCACAGAATGTCAGGGGCAGGAAGGGACGTCCAAAGCTCATTCAGTCCAAGCCCCTGCCAGAGCAGGATCTCCTAGACCAGATCACACAGGAACAAGAAATGTGCTGCTGCTGCTGCCAGCTCACATCACCAGGAAAGCAAAGGAAGAAGCTGCAGCTTTCATCAGCTCTTTTCTTCCCCTGTCCTGCCAGGTGGCTGCCTCTGTTCTCCTGCTTCCAGGGATTTCTCTGTCCCCTGTAGTGCTGGCTGCTAATTGTTCACCCCCTGCAGCGTTCCTCCATGGGTTCTGCTCCTCTCTGTTCACTCAAATGCTGATCCTGGGATGCCCTTTTTAATGGTCACCTGAAGCATCAGGACTGCTATGAGCCAGGCAGCACTGCATGCTTCTGCTCCTCTCTGGAATGGTTTTCTTCCACAATCACAGAATCACAGATACATGTAGCCTGGCAAAGCCCCTCAGGGTCACCAAGTCCAACCTAGAACCATACTCTACAAGGATTCACCTTAAACTATAGGCCCAAGCACCACATCCAAACCATCCTTAAACACAGCCAGGGTGGATGACTCCAGCACCTCCCTGGGCAGCTCATTCTGGTCCCTGACCACTCTCTCTGTGGTAAACTTTTTCCTAATGTCCAATCTAAATTTTCCCAGCCTCAGCTTGAGGCCATTCCCCTTTGTTCTGTCTCCAATTCCCTGTGAGCAGAGCCCAGCAGCAGCCTCTCCACAATGTCCCTTCAGGTAGCTGCAGACAGCAATGAGCTCTGCCCTCAACCTCCTCTGTTTCACACTAACCATCCCCAGCTCCCTCAGTCTCTCCTCATCAGATTTATTCTCCAGGCTCTTCCCCAGCTTTGTTGCCCTCCTCTGGACCCTCTCCAGCACCTCCACATCTCTCTTGTATTACAATAACTGTAACTGTACAATAACTGTATTAACTAGAACATCCAAACCTAAACTCTTAAAATATTCCTGGTTGCAGATCTGAGCCATCCATGTGACCTACGACTTTCCTTTAAACTTGGTCTGGAGTCAGTGATCTGCACTTTGGCTGAAATGAAGCCATTAACTCAGCTATGCACAGAGATACCTCAGTCAGCAGTCATTATACTCAGATCAGCAAAGAGATTAGAGTTTGTCTTAAAGTCACCTTAGGAAAAGGTTCATTGACATCCCTAAATTAGCTCCTGTGATCCCTAATGAAAATAATAATCACTTAAGGAAAAGGTTTCCACAGGTGTAAAAGAAAGCAACTGTGCAGACCTGGGCAATGAGATGCTTTCAGCTTCCACAGCACACGTGGCAGGTTGAATATCAACCAACTGGTTTGAAACCCATGTAGGATTTTTGTCTAAAGTGATCATAAAATAAAGCTAACAACAGCAAACAAATTCCAACTTGTCAAAACATCAAGGCTGTCTAAATATACTCTTCAAGGAGACCTTATAATAGCCTTCCAGTATCTGAAGGGGGCCTACAGGAAGGCTGGGGAGGGACTATTGACAAAGGCTTGTAATGCCAGGACAAGGGGAATGGGTTTGAACTGGCAGAGGGGAGATTTAAACTGAATGTTAGGAAGAAGTTCTTTACAGTGAGGGTGGTGAGACACTGGCACAGGTTGCCCAGGGAGGTTGTGGCTGCTCCCTCCCTGGAGGTGTTCAAGATCAGGTTGGATGAGGTCTTGAGTGACCTGTGCTAGTGGGAGGTGTCCCTGCCTATGGCAGGGGGTTGGAACTGGATGATCCTTGAGGTCCCTTCCAAGCTTACCGTTCTATGATTTGTACACTCATCCCTTGGGTTTATAGTTTTTGGAATTAAAGTGACAAGTTGTGAGGGATTTTTGTCCTTAGCTATCAAACCAGGTCCTTAGCAAAGTACTCAAAAAACTAACCAAACCAAACCAACAAAGAAATACCAAACCCAATACCAATACCATAACACTAAACATTGCTGTGGAGCTGAAATTGTGCAACACTTCACCCTGGCACCAGCATACCAAATACTCTCAGACTGCTATTTGTTTTTCTCAACTTTTCCTTTTATCTCTATATTGAACTTCTTTAATGGAAATCATAGAATCATAGAATCACAGAATGTTAAGGGTGGAACACACATCTCTGTGTGTGTGCAACACCTACAACCCCTACAAATACATCCGTGTGTGTGCAACATCTACAACCCCTACAAATGCATCTGTGTGTGTGCGACACTTACAATCCCTACAAATATATATGTGCGTGCAACATCTACAGTCCCTACAAACACGTGTGCAACAACTACAATCCCTACAAATACATATGTGTGTGTGTGACACTTAACAGTCCCTACAAATACATATGTGACACCTACAATCCCTACAAATACATGTGTGCAACACCTACAATCTCTACACATACATGTGTGACAACTACAATTCCTACACATACATGTGTATGTGCAACACCTACAATCCCTACACATGCATATGTGTGCATGTGCAACACCTACAATCCCTACACATACATACATGTGTGTGTGACACCTACAATCCCTACACATACATATGTGTGCATGTGCAACACCTACAATCCCTACACATTCATGTGTGTGTGACACCTACAATCCCTACACATACATATGTGTTCGACACCTACAATCCCTACACATACATACATGTGTGTGTGACACCTACAATCCCTACACATACATATGTGTGTGCAACACCTACAATCCCTACACATACATATGTGTGTGCAACACCTACAATCCCTACACATACATACATGTGTGTGTGACACGTACAATCCCTACACATACATATGTGTGCATGTGCAACACCTACAATCCCTACACATACATATATGTGTGCAACACCTACAATCCCTACACATACATACATGTGTGTGACACGTACAATCCCTACACATACATATGTGTGTATGTGCAACACCTACAATCCCTACACATACATACATGTGTGTGTGACACGTACAATCCCTACACATACATATGTGTGTGTGTGCAACACCTACAATCCCTACACATACATACATGTGTGTGTGACACGTACAATCCCTACACATACATATGTGTGTGTGTGCAACACCTACAATCCCTACACATACATACATGTGTGTGTGACACGTACAATCCCTACACATACATATGTGTGTGTGTGCAACACCTACAATCCCTACACATACATACATGTGTGTGTGACACGTACAATCCCTACACATACATATGTGTGTGTGTGCAACACCTACAATCCCTACACATACATACATGTGTGTGTGACACGTACAATCCCTACACATACATATGTGTGTGTGTGCAACACCTACAATCCCTACACATACATACATGTGTGTGTGACACGTACAATCCCTACACATACATATGTGTGTGTGTGCAACACCTACAATCCCTACACATACATACATGTGTGTGTGACACGTACAATCCCTACACATACATATGTGTGTGTGTGCAACACCTACAATCCCTACACATACATACATGTGTGTGTGACACGTACAATCCCTACACATACATATGTGTGCATGTGCAACACCTACAATTCCTACACATACATGTGTATGTGACACCTACAATCCCTACACGTACGTATGTGTGTGTGACACCTATAATCCCTACACATACATATGTTTGTGCGACACCTACAATCCCTACACATAGGTATGTGTGTGTGCGACTCCTATAATCCCTACACATACATATGTGTGTGTTTGCAACACCTACAATCCTTACACGTACATATGTGTGTTTGCAACACCTACAATCCTTACATGTACATATGTGTGTTTGCAACACCTACAATCCTTACACGTACATATGTGTGTTTGCAACACCTACAATCCTTACACGTACATATGTGTGTGTGTGACACCTACAATCCCTACACATATGTGTGCATGTTTTTGACACCCACAATCACTACAAATACATATGTGTGACACCCACAATCCCTACACATACATATATGTGTGTGTGCAACACTCACAATGCATCTGTGTGCAAAGTCTACAGAGGTGTAAGTGAGAAGTGTGCCCTGAGCAGTGAACAGCCACACCATGGTGCCTGCAGCTTAAGTGTGCCATAAACTGACACACTTCAGTTCCAGTCACTGCAGCAGTGCTATTTACTACTGCATTTATGAAACACGAGTGGCAGCTGCCTCATTACCTCACACTGAAGCGTTCCAGCCTCTGACATAGATGTTTTGGACCTCAAAATTAACGAAATTAATATGGGTGTACCCATATTTATGTAGCCTGATGAGAGAATGCATTCCAGTAAGTGAAGTTGATTTTGGAATGGTCATGCATATTTGTTTTCCTTGATGTGTTATTGGAACCAAAATCTTTGTGAGGGATGAAAACAGTATTCAAATGACTCCAGAAAAAAACAAAACAAAACCAGAACCAAAACACAACAAACCAAACCCGAACCACTCAAAACCAGAGCAGATATTTTTTGCTGTGTTTCTTTTACATCTTTTTTTGCTGGCTATGTTTTACAGCATGAAAGCAAGAGAACTCTTTCATTGGGGCTAATGGGTTTATAATGAATTTTATGAATGCTAATAGGCCCACAATACATTTCATACAGCTAAGGCATAATGCACTGCTTCTAAAATGGGGCTGTGTAAATTAACTTTGAAGGGTGCCTGTGTTCCTCTTTCACCCATTAATTGCACCATGCTAACCCCCACCCCCACCCAGCCCCAGAAGCTGATTCAAGAGTTCACCCTGGTTGGTTCCTGCTGCTGGAAATTTGCCAAAATGATTACATCAACTTCCAACAAACCACATGTGGATGACAACAGTCAGCAAACAATTACTTAAACCCCTATAATATAATTTGTAATTTGCCATAATAGACTCTTCTCTCAGCTTGCCCATTTCCATGACAAAGCCGGGGGAATTGGAGCAGTTCTCTGGACAGAGAGGTGGGAGATGACCCCCATCCTTCCTCTTCCCAGTGCTTCTGCACACAGTTTGCAGTTGGGGATTGAATCCCTGACAGCCATCATCTAGGCAAGCTCACCAAAATGCCACTGTGCTGGTTTGAGGCTAATTGGAATATTTTAATAAAGAAAATTATACTACAGGCTGTGAAAGGAAAACAATGGTGATGTCTGCTTTACTCATAGGGTTGCTGGGACGTTTAAGAATAAATACTCAAAACACAGATAAGTGAGTCTCTAGGGCACAGCATCTCGGTCTAGTAGCTTCTGGTTTTTTCTCCTCTCTGCTGAGTAACCTCACTAACCACTTTCCTTCTAAATCCCCTAGCCAATCTTCTTAATTCACCTTGCACATAAGGCAAACCTTGGGGTAAGGTATAGGGATGGGGACAAGGTGGAAGGGTGGTTAGGAACCCCTCCTGGGGCCTCTGATTTATGGTGGGGGAGTTGTGTTTCTGTATTACCTTTAACTTGTGTATTTCTGTAACTATTCCTGTCTATAGTGTCTATCTCTGCTTGTACATTGTGCTGAGCTGTAAACAGAGCTTCAGTCCTTAACTTCCAGCAGGCTGAGTTGTAGTCTGGGTCATTTTACAAAGTGTGGGGGGCCAGGGAACTCCCCAACCATCACAGCCACTCTCCCTTTCCTTTTAGCCCTGAAGTGATGAGGATGCCCAACTCATGTTTTTGGCTAATGAGACAGCGAAGGAGTTGAGGAAAATAAACCTTTAGTAATGTTTTATGGAAACAATAACACTGCCTGGAGTTCTAAAAACATCTGAAAGCAAATGTCATGCCCCTGCCTCCTCCCCGCCTGTATGTGAGATTTTCCATCCTCCTGCGTTGCAAAGGCTGAGCCTCAAGAAAGTCTTGCAGTGGCAAACATATTCCTACTTTAATATTCTTCAGTAAGGTCACAAATTGCTATCTCTGCAACATTCAAAGCCTGCAACATGAGCACAGATTCAGGCCTCGAAGCCCTTCTGTTTTCTTTGTTGCAAGGCAGAGATCCTTGACGTATATTCAGGAGATAAATCTGTTTAAATTCTCTCCCACTTTCTCCATCCCCTCCTCTCTGCTTTGAGCCCACTGATTTATTTGGAAAAATGTGTAGCTTCTCTAATTTTCTGTTTATGGGCTAAGGGCTCTTTGTAGCAATAAAGAGGACATAAGGCCAGCAAGGAGGAATTATGCAGCTTCTATTGTAAGGAAATGTGGAATAATTGCAGCTTTATGCGGGGCGAGGGGACTCGGAGGAATGTGAAGTCTTTTATCTGCTGATATGTGTTAGCATTTTGTTTAAGCTGTGCCTGCCAGAGAAAGAGGTCAATAAAACTCCTACTTTCCATGATATCATAAGGAGTAAAAAAAAAAAAAAAAGTTTCATTCTTTAGTCTGGTTTCCAAATGAAATTAAAGGAAAAGGGGAAAAAAGGGGAGGAAAAAAAAGGAAAAGAAAAAAGAAAAAGAAAAAGAAAAAAAAAGAAAAGGAAAAAGAAAAAGAAAAAAAAAGAAAGTAAAAGAAATAAATAAAAAAAGAAAGTAAAAGAAATAAAAATAAAAATAAAGAAAAAGATAAAGAAAAAGAAAGTAAAATAAAAAGAAAAGGGAAAAAAGAAACAAGGGGGGGGAGGAAAAAAGGAAAAAGGAAAAAGGAAAAAAGGAAATAAATAGGGGAAAAAAGAAAAATCTAAAGGAAAAAGAAAGAAAAAAGGTAAAAAAAGAAAAAAGAAAAAAAAAGGAAAAGAAAAGGAAAAAAGAAAAAAGAAAAAAAGGAAAAGAAAAGGAAAAAAGAAAAAGAAAAAAGGAATAGAAAGGAAAAGAAAATGAAAAAAGAATAAAGGCAGGAAAAAATGTAAAAAGAAAAAAAAAGGAAAAAAGGGAAAAAAGAAAAAAAAACAAGAAAAAAAGGAAAAAAGGAAAAGAAAAGGGGAAAAAAGGAAAAGGAAAAAAGAAAAAGAAAAAAAGAAAAAAGGAAAAAAGTTGGGAAAAAATTAAAAATAAAAAAAAGGAAAAAAGGAAAATAAAAGAGAAAGAAAAAAAAAAGAAAAGGGGAAAAATGGAGAAAAAGAAAAAGGGAAAACAGAAAAAAAAAAAGGAAAAAAGATAAAGGAACACAATGGAGAAAAAAGGAAAAAAAGAAAGAGGGAAAAATGGAGAATAAGAAAAAGCAAAAAAATGGAGAAAAAGAAAAAAGGGAAAAGAGGAAAAAGGAAAAAGAAAAAAAGAAAAAGGAAAAAAGAGAAAGGAAAAAAGAAAAATAAAAAAGGGAAAAAAGGAACAAGAAAAAGGAAAAATATAGGGAAAAATAAATTAAAAAAAAAAAAAAAAAAAGAAAGTTTGCAGTAAGTTGGTTGGTGTCTGGGGATAAGGAAGGGCAACAGTAATGCTGTGTAGTACCTCCTGAATCATGGGGCAGAAAGAAAGGTCATAAGCTGCTTAGAGAAAGCATTTGGTAGCACCAACCATAGAATGTGATGTTCAGGTCTCAGAGATGAGGGGGAGGAGTCCCTGATAGGAGCCCTGCAGGATCACAGATGGGTCTGTGTGCCAGGCAGTTGATGTTAGGCTGTTGGTAACTCTTCTGCCCATTTACTTTGCCTTCCGTGAGTGTTTCCCTGTGCTGTTTTCACAGCCCCTTGGCCTGGCCTGGCAGGCAGAGGATCCTGTAGGTTCAGATGGATGGTAATGAGCATTGTCAGAGAGGCAAGAAAATTGAGTCCCTGCCCCTGGCAGCCGGGCCCAGAGCTGCAGGAGCTAATTGTGTCAATGGTAATGAGACTGAGCAGGCAGCAGATGCTCACGTGCCTTTACAATCCAAATCCCACCAACAAATTCCTCCCACAGAAACTTGGAGGGACGTCTTGGCACCCTGGAGATGGTGATAGACCAAGTCCCAGCCACATGCCACCTGCTAGAGCCATTGTTTAAAAAATAAGGAGGGAAAAGAAAAAGGGGGAAAAAAGGCTATTATGATAACAAAGTTGTTTGCTGTTTCTTGCAATGACTTTGTGGCACCAGTTATACCATACTGCAGCTCTTGGGGAGGGGGGGAAATAAAGGAGAGAGAAGAAAAAAAGGAACATCTGATTCTTTAAAGAGAAACATTTGTACTGAGCGCTGCTAACAGCTTCCTTGGGAGGCCGGATGCTCAGTGTATGTTACATACTCTGATGATAAACTGTGCCTGGTTTTTTCCCATTACATCTCCCACTGTGCCTGCTTCCTACACCAGGTTTACATTTCCACATGTTTTCCCATGACATTGAAGCAGGGAGCATTTTTTCCCCCTCTTTTCTTCCCATAAAAAGTCAAGGATAAAAGAAAAAAAAAAAAAAAAAGAGAAGGCAGATACCCATGTGGAGTGCTGGATAAATATTTACTGTATAATAAAATAAACAACATCCTTGGTCCTTACTCACAAAGCAGGCTGAGTGGGGAATTGTGCCTGAGGAACTGAAGAGAGGAAGGCCAGTAGGAGCCCCAGGGGTGACAGTCCTTGCTAAGTGCTCCAGCAAGGAGAGGTTCAAATCACAGAATCATAGAACGGTTTAGGTAGGAAGGGACCTCAAAGCTCATCTAGTTCCAACCCCCTGCCACAGGCAGGGAAACCTCCCACTAGTACAGGTCACTCAAGGCCTC
>VWZE01024887.1:41555-61570 GCA_013396675.1 Eubucco bourcierii
GGAGTTAGAAGGAAAGTGGTTATTTAGGTTAACCGAGAGGGCCAGACCAAGCCAGCAACTAGAGAGAACGAGACTCTCTGAGTGTCTTTTCTATGTTTGTGTTATTGTTCTTATACATCTCAGCAAGCCTCTGAGTGCAGCAGACATCACCACTGTTTGCTTTTCACAGCCTGTAATATAATTTTCTTCACTAAAATATTCCAGTTAGCCTCAAACCAGCACACTCCTCAACTTAGCCTGAAGTACCCAATATTTGAAAACCAGAGATGTTCAAAAGCAACTGTTGGGTTTTTGTTGGTTTTTTTTTCCAGACTCCTTAAGTGAAATCTGGAGCCTTAATTTATTTTTAGCCTCACCATCCCCAGCTCTGACTGTTTATTGCTCTGCCAGCTAGCATAAGCCATGCCTCATTCTCTCCTGTGGTTGGCAAGGAGACCTGGAGGGATCTGCTGGTGCTCTCAGTTGCCAGGGGAACTTTAAGTGCAGTGGTGTTTGCACTGGCATCCAGTTCCATTGCTGCCAGGGAAGAGCTGTGCCCTTGCTGGCAGGCTGCTGGGAGCTGCAGCATACAGGAGGGAGCAGTTAGCCTCCTGGCTAGCTGCAGTGCCCGTGACTCATGTGCAGCTCTTCAGTTAGGTCTCTAAGCAGGAAACCACAGCGTAGGATTTCCGAAGGTGCCCTGCTAATCCAAGTAAGAGTAACTCCTATGGAGTACAGGCAGGACTGAGTTAGGCTGTCAAGATGGACATTGAATTTCATCCAGGTGTCCACCTGCAGGTGTCCACATGGGCTTAACCCATCAGATGAGTATGCTGGACCTGTTCAGATGAGGCCTGAATTGTTCTGAAATCTGAATACATAAAATGGAAATGGATACTTCCTGGAGGTTTTTCTGCTCTGTTTTGAAAGGGTCCTGCTTTGCCAGTCTGGACACAGGGAAAGCACTGAGAAAACCCTTTCAGTTTGTCCTTTTAAGGTGGAGCTGGAAAGGAATGGAGCTAGTTCCTTGAAACCTCAAGAGAGCCATGACCAGAAAGTTCAGTAGCTATCTTTGTCAGACTCTTTTTCTTGCTTTCTCTTTCTCTCCTTTTAAATCTTTACCCATAAACCCTGAGTTCTGGGGGAAAAAAAGTGCTGTTGTGCATCTGGGGTTTTATTTGTTGCTGATTCAGGTCAGAGTGTGACACCATCAAGTTTCCTCAGAGCATCTTTTGATTGACACTCTTCAGTTCCCTCAGAGTATCTTTTTGATCTTATGTTTTGGATTGACAGAATTTATTACTTCATACCAAAACTAGTCCTGATAATGTCAGCATCAAAACACAGAATGAAACAACCCTCACTACTAATGAAATGCTAGACCACTGAGACCCTCTTATTAATATGCAGGAGTTCTCTTAATTAGAAGAGTAAGTTTCACCTTCTGGGGTGAGTTGAGTGCTGGTGCATGCTCCATGAAGCACTCAGATGTCTCTTTTTCTTCCACACCCATATCCATTTTCAGGAAAACAGCACACATGTGCTTTTCATGTGTGGGAACAAAGCACTGGCAAGTGTTGCAGTCACTCCTATCAAACCTTCAGCCTCTGATGTTCTGGAGGATGCTTTGGAGCTCACTAGGTCAGCAGCACATTTGCAATAGCCTCTGCAAGATCCAGCCCGCAGCCTCAACCTGTAGTGCTGAAGAAATTCATGCTCTCATATGTGAGACACAGAGGAAGTTTATACTCAGAGGAATGGAAAGAGCATTAGGAAAGCAAACATTATGCTAGGCTGTGTCAAGCACAGAGATAAATCAGGCTGACAGCCTGAGAGGAGTACTTTATCAATCACTGGCACGTCCTGAACTGAAATACTACTCAGTTCTGCTTACACCAGTGCAAAAAGATGTTTGGATAAATTGAGTGGGGCCAGAGCTAGGTGGGAAATGTGATGAGAAAGCAAGGACAACTTAGAGAGCTTGCCTGCAAATATTTTCTGTGTATTCAATAGCCCTGTGGAGAGGGACCTGGGAGTGCTGGTGGAGAACATCCATGGGCAGCAATGTACCCTGGTGGGCAAGAGGGCCAATGGGAGCCTGGGGGACATTAAGAAGTGTGTGCAGCATATCCAGGGACATTCTCCTCTCCCTCTACTCTGACCTGGTGAGGTCTCGTCTTGAGTCCTACTTTCAGGTTTCAGAGGGACAGGGATCTGCTGGAGAGAGTCCAAGGGAGGGCTGCGAGGATGCTGAAGGGACTGAGCACTGCCTGGTGAGGAGAGGCAGAGGGACCTGGGGTTGCTCAGTCTGGAGAAGACTGAGAAGGGATTTAATCAATATTTATAATTATCTGAGGGCTGGGGGTCAGGAGTAGGGGGACAAGCTCTGCTCACTGCTGCCAGGGAGAGGACAAGGAGCAATGGATGGAAGCTGTAGCACAGGAGGTTCCAGCTCAACACAAGGGGAACTTCTTGCCTGGAAGGCAAGACTCCTGATTGTGGAGTCTCCTTCTCTGGAGCCTTTCCAGGCCTGTCTAGCCCTGAGCTAGATTGTCTGGTCCTGCTCTGGCAGGGGGGTTGGACTGGGTGATCTCTTTGGGTCCCTTCCAACCCCTGACATCCTGTGAGCCTATGACCAAAAGAAGTAAACTCATCTGTGTGGGCTAATTAACCAAGCAGTGATAGGGAGTTTGGGCAAACATTTCTTAAGTTCAAAGCATACAGCATGCAGAGTCTGGCATTTCTGAAGACTTGCTTTTGAAGTATGAGACTCAAATTCCAGTCAGGGCCCCTGGTTTAGGCCTTTGCAGAGAGCTCTGGCAGTGGCCCTTCGTGGGCCAGTTCAGAGCAGCACACCTGGCAGGGATTTAGGCACTCACTCCACCGTGTTGCTTCTCTCTAAAAGACACCACTAAAGTCAGGGAGCTGATACAACAACTCTCAGTTGTTTTGCCCTCTTCAGCCCCTCTGACTGGCCTAGATGCCCACCTCGTGGGCTAGAGCCCTCCTTGTGCCAATGTGTGAGCCACCACAGAAACGTAATGAGCTACAGAGCTGCCAAGTGGACCTCAGTTTGACTCCAGTAGAAACTCTGCAGTCACACAGGATCTGAATTAAGCCCTAAGTGTTCTGATACTGGATTAAAGTGTAACTGATCCAGATAAAGAGGTTGCCTCATATTCAACGCACAGCTGGTTGAGCGGGCAAGAGGAGGTGTGTCAGTGAAGAGGGAAATCCCTTTACCTGCTGTTCTTCTTGTTTATTTCCCCTGTCCACCTATTCCCACTTTATTACCCAAGTATGTTTCTATATTTGCTTGTGAAACACTTGACTAAAACTTAAGTAGATGCTTGGAGTTAGAAACACATTTGATTTTATACTTATTTAATGCAGCACACTGCACAAGGGGACAAATGGCTTTAAGTGCTTGGTTTCCACCTGGGATTTACATGTTTGTCTTCTGCCCTAGCTGAGAGGTGACTTTATTGTCTTACACCCCCCCTGCATTTCTTGTCCTCATTCTTTAAGGTCCAGAGGGACCTGGACAGGCTGCAGAGGTGTGCCCAGGCCAACCTCATGAACCTCAACAGGGCCAAGTTTAAGGTCCTGCACCTGGGTAGGCACAATGACAAGCACAATTCCAGGATGGGTGAGGAAGGGCTGAGAGGAACCCTGAGGAACAGACCCTGGGGGTCTGAGGTGATGAAAAGCTCAACCTGAGGCTGCAGAGTGAGTGCAGCCCAGACAGGAACCAAGTCCTGGGCTGCAGCAAGAGCAGTGTGGGCAGCAGGGCAAGGGAGGGGATTGTGCCCCTTTGCTCTACTCTCCTCAGAGCCCAGCTGCAGTCCTGTGTGCAGTTCTGGAGCCCCCAGCACAGGAAGGACATGGAAGTGTTGGAGCGGGTTCAGGGGAGGCCATGATGATGCTGAGAGGGCTGCAGCAGCTGTGCTGTGAGGACAGGCTGAGAGAGTTGGGGCTCTGCTGCCTGGAGAAGAGAAGGCTTCCAGGAGACCTTAGAATAGCCTTATAGGGTCTGAAGTGGGCCTACAGGAGGGTTAGGGAGGGACTACTGACAAGGTCTTGTAATGCCAGGACAAGGGGAATGGGTTTGAAGTGGCAGAGGATAGATTGAAAGAGGATGTTAGGAGGAAGTCGTTTGCAGTGATAGTGGTGAGACACTGGCACAGGTTGCCCAGGGATGTTGTGGAGCACAGAAGCACAGAATGTGATCTTCTATCACATTGGGTGCTTCTGTGCTCCACAACCTCCCTGGAGGTGTTCAGGACCAGGTTGGATGAAGCCCTGAGCAACCTGTTCTAGTGGGAGGTGTCCCTACCTATGGCAGGGGACTGGAACTGGCTGAGCTTTGAGGTCCCTTCCAACCTTACCATTCTATGATTCTATGGTTCTCTTCAGATATGGGAGTACACTTAGATCCAGACTGTTTGTGTTTGCCACCTTCCTGCACACAGGAAGTGAAAACAAGCACGAGTTTTGAAGGTCTGTGGAGAAGCTGAGTTCTCATGTTGGTGCCTGCTGGGATAAGCGTCACTGCGGCAGGAGGGAGATGCTCACTCTGCTCTTTTCTCTCTTGCAGCCATGCGACTGTGCACAGAGGAATGCAGGGTTCTGGGGCACTCTGACCAGTGCTGGATGCCACCGCTGCCTTCTCCCTCCTCTGACTACAGGAGTAACATGTTCATCCCTGGGGAGGAGTTCCAGTCGCCCCAGCTGCAGCCGCAGCAGCAGCCGCAGCAGCCACAGCAACAGCAAGGCCTGGAGGAAGAACCACAGTGCGCTGATGCCAGTGAGAAGAAGAAGAGCTTCTCAACATTTGGGAAAGACTGCCAGAGCGAGGAGGAGTCAGGGGACAACTGCACCTCCTCTCTGCTCTCTGAAATGAGCAGCGTCTTCCAACGCCTGCTGCCTCCCTCACTAGATGCCTACACGGAGTGCAGCGAGGTGGATCGCTCCAACTCTCTGGAGCGCAGGAAAGGACATTTGCCAGCCAAGACTGTGAATTACCCACAGGGGGTGGCAGCCTGGGCAGCCAGCACACATTTCCAGAACCCCGCCAACGGCCCCGCTCTGGGGACGCACTCGGGCGCGCAGCCCTCCTCCAAGTGGCTGCCAGCCATGGAGGAGATCCCCGAGAACTACGAGGAAGACGATTTTGACAATGTGCTCAACCACCTCAGTGATGGCAAACACGAACTCATGGATGCCAGCGAGCTGGTGGCAGAGATTAACAAGCTGCTGCAAGACGTCCGGCAGAACTAATCCTTCCTATGGACAACTGGAAGAGAAGGGAGGAAAAAACCATAAATAAAACAGAGAACAAAAGAGGGAGAAAAATTTAAAAAAACAAACAAAACCAAAACCAGACGGAGAAGAATTGGCACTGCCAACTTGTTGCATTTATCATAAATGTGTCTGTGTATGTTGAATATTAAAATACTGTATTTTCATATGTACACAATGCAAGTGTGATTACCTTTATCTGTATTTTAAAAATACATTTGTACCTTATATTTATGTGTAATTTAACAAATAAATTTTATTTTTGTACACCCACAGCCAGCATGTTTTCCTAAGTGTACAGAGCTGTTAACCACCTTTGCTGGGCTTCCAACCACCTTGCCACACAGGCATGTGGAAAAGAAAGGAGGAAAAAGAAAAAAGAGAAAGGAGAAAAGGAGAAAAGGAAAAAGAAGAAAGAAAAAAAAAAGGGAAAAAAGGGGGGAAAAAAGAAAGGGAAAAGAATAAAGAAAGAAGAAATTAAAAAGGGAAAAAAAAAGAAAGAAGAAAAAAGAAAAAAGGTAAAAGAAAAAAGAAAGAAAGAAAAAAGAATTAAGAAAGAAGAAAATAAAAAGAAAAAATAGAAGAAAGAAAAAAAATAAAAAGAAAAAAGGCAAACAAAAAAAGAGAAAAAAATTGAAAAAGAAAGAAGGAAAAAGAAGAAAAAAGAAAAGGAAAAAGAAGACAAAAAGAAAAAAGGAAAAAGAAGAAAGAAGAAATAAAAAAAGAAAAAAAGACAAGAAGAAAAAGGAAAAAAAGGAAAAAGAAAAAAGAAAATAGAAAAAAAATTTAAAATAGGAAAAGAAAAAAAAAGAAGAAAGAAAAAAAGGAAAAAAAAGAAGAAAAATAAAGAAAAAAAGAAAAACAAGGAAAAAAAGAAAGAGGAGGGATATTCTTTTCCCTTTTTATTTGTTTTAAGTCTCAAATGTTACAAGGGTGGATCCAAACCACTGAACAGTTATGCAAAGTTTAGTTTCAATAAATGATCCCACACTTGGTGGTTGCAGTGTTTCGTTCCTGTAATAAAGAGTTGTCCACTCCCCTCAAACCCAAAATGTCATTATTATTTTGATGCTTTTGACCCACAGAGTCATTTCCCCCCATTTAATTTAGTGGATTATTGCAGGCTGGGGGCTTCCTCTCTTTTACAAGTGTTTTCCCAAGGGAAGGAGTCATGGAGTTCAGTGATGGGATTTCTAGTGTTGTCTCTGCAGAAAAAAAACAGAAGGTAAATTTATTCTGCCGTTGTTATGCTGCAAAGCTGCACTTGGCACTCGTTAGCCTACACCTTGAGTGCTGTGTCCAGTTCTGTGTCCCTCAATTCAAGAGAGATGTTGAGGTGCTGGAAGGTGTCCAGAGAAGGGCAGCATGGCTGGGGAGGGACCTGGAGCACAGACCTGTGAGGAGAGGCTGAGGGAGCTGGGGGTGTGCAGCCTGCAGAAGAGGAGGCTCAGGGCAGAGCTCATTGCTCTTTGCAGCTACCTGAAGGGAGGTTGTAGCCAGCTGGGGTTGGGTTCTGCTGCCAGACACCCAGGGACAGGGTAAGAGGACACAGCCTCAAGCTGTGCCAGGGCAGGTTCAGGCTGGATATTAGGAGGAAGTTCTTCATAACAAGAGAGATTTGCATTGGAATGGGCTGCCCAGGGAGGTGGTGGAGTGCCCATCCCTGGAGGAGTTTAAAAGGAGGCTTCATGAGCTACTTAGTGCCATGGGTTAGTTAATGAGAAGGGTTAGGTGATAGGTTGGACTGGATGATCCTGGAGGTCTTTTCCAACCTGCTTAATTCTGTGATTCTGTGACTCTGTGAAGTGAGCAGTGTACACTTGAAAGGCAGCAATGAAATCAGCTTTTCTGACCTCAACCTGTATCCTCAATCCATATAAATAAAACCACTGCAACCAGCTGCATTACCCTTGTGAATGACACCATAACAGAAGCTATGTTGCAGCTTCCAGGGGAGCAGCTGACTGCAGCTGCCTTTTGCCTCTGCTGTGAGTGTGCCTACCTTGCATATGCAGAGTAATGAGGGAGATGCTGGAACTGCCTAGGTAAGGAATGCACCTGCAGCCTGCTGGTCCTCACTGAATCCTGCCTTCCATCGTGGGCCTCTGCTGGAGCTAGCTCAATGAAAGCAGTAGTTCACACTGGGGTGCCCTCCCCACTGGGAGAATGACTAACTAATTTTTACCAGGTAAAGATCCATTTGGTTCCTCTTGTTTCCCAAGTTAATTTTGGTTAGCCTGTTGCAGGGAGATGCTTGTTACAGGGAAGAAACTCATTTTAAGGCAGAAAAACTTTGCTCTGAACTCCTGATGCTTATTTCAGGAGAGATGTCCAGAAAACCTTTCTTTGGACTTCCATTTAGAGCTGCAGATGCATAATTTCATAGTGGTTGTTTGTTTCTTATTTTGTTTGGTTGATTTGGTTTGTTTGTTTGTTTTCCAGAAGTGTGAAAGAATAATCCAAGTGAAACTGGGCATAAATCTGCCACATGCCTTCATTCTGTAGAGCTGCACTTGTAAAGTACCCTATAGAATAGTTCTTTTTATGACAGGTACCCAAGAATCATGCTTAATATTACCTAAAAAAGCAAAATTTTTTGCTGCCTGCATCAGCATCATTTGTTAGATCTGTGTGTAAGGCACTTGAACTTCATTGCTGGTTTCACAGTGTGGAAGCTGTGGTGTTTGTAGGTGTGTAGATATCTGCTGACACCTGAATACTGGAGAAGATTCATTTCCTACACTTCAGGAAGCTGTGAGTATAACTGTGCTGGTTAGAAATACCAACACCTCACTTTTCTGACCAAGTATGTGTATTGGCAGATGAAACTGTCGAAATGTCATGCTGTCAATATGACTTTGACATTTCAGGGATCAGCACTGGCACCAGAAGATCCTCTAACTGGAGGCTCTGTTTCTGTTTTGTAGAGCTGTACTGCCTTTGAATGCCAACGAGACCTGTTTTGTTGCACTGACATCTGTTACTGAAAGGAAGTCAAAACATCTCAGTAAGTATCTGAAAACCCTGGGGTTTTTTCCCTTCCTTCCCACTACCAGGCCTCAGTGATCCCACTCAGCCTCCCCTGCATCCCACCCTCCCACACCCACCCTCCCACTCCCACCTGAGGATCCACACTAAGGATCTCCAGAGCTCATTTAAGCTCAGTCCCTTAACTATGTTTTTTCTATCTCATCTCAGCACCTGCCTCTCATTTTCCCCCTTTTTCAGCATCCAGGTTAGGTAGATTGAGCCTGGATGTTAGGAGGTTGTTCAGCATGAGGGTGGTGAGAGCCTGGCAGGCGTTGCCCAGGGAGGTGGTGGAAGCCTCATCCCTGGAGGTGTTTAAGGCCAGGTTGGATGAGGCTGTGGCCAGCCTGATCTAGTGTGAGGTATCCCTGCCTGTGGCAGGGGGGTTGTAGCTGGATGCTCCTTGTGGTCCCTTCCAACCCTGACTGATTCTATGATTCTATGATTCTGTGAGTCTATGACTCTGTGATTCTGTGATTTTATGATTCTATGACTGTGTGATTCTGTGATTTTATGATTCTATGACTCTGTGATTCTGTGATTTTATGATTCTATGACTGTGTGATTCTGTGATTTTATGATTCTATGACTCTGTGATTCTGTGATTTTATGATTCTATGATTCTGTGACTCTATGATTCCGTGATTTTATGTTTCTATGATTCTGTGACTCTGATTCTATGATTCTGTGATTCTATGATTTTATGATTCTATGATTCTGTGACTATGGTTCTGTGACTCTATGGTTCTGTGATTTTATGATTCTATGATTCTGTGATTCTATGATTCCATGATCCTGCTCTCCAGGTCCTCCCATCCCCTCCTCATTGTTCTTCTCTCTCACTCTTCTGAGTCTGTCTCCCTGACATCTGTTACCTGCTGGAGCTGCAGGGCCCATGGCTGCCCTCTCCTCTGTGTACAGCCCCTGCTGTCCAGTGACACTGCCCACGACTGCCATTTCCAGTCCCTACCTCTTTGGCTGGGTTTAGTTAGGGCTTTCCTCAAATCCTCCCTCATTTTCTCCATGTAATAGGGAGCCCCACGGGATTCTTCAATTCCCCCATGCCCGGTGCCTTTTTCAAGGGGACTGTATGAGGTGGCAAGGGCAGATGCTTGTCAGCACCTCCCTGCCACGGACTGGGCAGGACAGGAGAGGGAGGTTTGGGCAGAACAACTCCCAAGGTAAAACTCATGCCTACCTAGGAAACCATGGGTTGCTTCCAGTTGGTCACACACAGTAGCTGATTGAACATGAGCCAGCAGTGTGCCCAACTGGGCAGGAGAGCCAATAGCATCCTGGCCTGGATCAGGAATAGTGTGGCCAGCAGAACCAGGGCAGTCCTCCTGCCCCTGTGCTCAGCGCTGCTCAGGCCACACCTTGAATGCTGTGTCCAGTTCTGTGCCCCTCAATTCAAGAAAGATGTTGAGGTGCTGGAAGGTGCCCAGAGAAGGGCAGCAAGGCTGGGGAGGGGCCTGGAGCACAGCCCTGTGAGGAGAGGCTGAGGGAGCTGGGGGTGTGCAGCCTGCAGGAGAGGAGGCTCAGGGCAGAGCTCATTGCTCTCTGCAGCTACCTGAAGGGAGGTTGTAGCCAGCTGGGGTTGGGTTCTGCTGCCAGACACCCAGGGACACAACAAGAGGACACAGCCTCAAGCTGTGCCAGGGCAGGTTCAGGCTGGATGTTAGGAAGAAGTTCTTCATAACAAGAGAGATTTGCATTGGAATGGGCTACCCAGGGAGGTGGTGGAGTGCCCATCCCTGGAGGAGTTTAAAAGGAGGCTTCATGAGGTACTTAGTGCCATGGGTTAGTTAATGAGAAGGGTTAGGTGACAGGTTGGACTGGATGATCTTAGAGGTCTTTTCCAACCTGGTTAATGCTGTGATTCTGAGATTCTGTGTGCGGTGTTCAGAGGAACAGGTTGTCCAGGGAGGTTGTGGTTGCTCCCTCCCTGGAGGTGTTCAAGGCCAGATTGGATGAGGCCTTGAGTGACCTGTGCTAGTGGGAGGTGTCCCTGCCTATGGCAGGGGGTTGGAACTGCCTGAGCTTTGAGGTGCTTTCCAACCTTACCATTCTATGACTATGATTCTATGACTGCTGGCTGTAAGTGTACATGATGGCAGCTTGCCAAGAACTGTTAAACTTGGAGGTCCATTGGCAGGGACAGACACTGCTCCCCAAAGTAAGCAGCTGAGGATGAAACTCCTCCTCAAGTGGTGCAGATTCCTCCTTGGTAAATAAATTCAGATAGGAATTGCTTCCTGTTTCTAGAGGAGGCAATTTTAGACCTTCAGGCTCAGGCTGCTTTGTTCTGTCTACAGAGTTGCAGGGCAGTTCAATAAGCTCCACTTTCACAGCCACATCATCTGCTGGGGATTACCAATCTGCTTTCAATTTAAAATCCTTCAATCAGTTTATGCCCACTGGCCCCTGTCAGATGGGCAGCCTGGGTGATTTAAAGAGCCATTGTTTGCAAGGGGGGGTGTGGGGTGTGGGTGTGAGTTGTTCCAACAAGGAAATAGGCTTCAATGGATTCCTTTGGTAGCATGAGGCATCCAAACAACGTAGAGGTTTTCCTAGAGGGGGTTTCAGTTCTGATGCACAGCAATAATATTTGGTATGTGCATTGCTGCAAGAACCTTATGTAAAGAGAGCAGTTATGAGACCAGTCTGCAGGAGCAAAAGTGTTTACTTTAGATTACACCTGAAATGCCTTAGAGTCAGAGCAGCATTGGGTATTTTGCTTTGGCAAAATATTTAGCTTTAGATATTTTGCTTTAGCAAAATTTGTTGTGTTTACTTCAGCAAATTGTACACTTGCTAAAGTATGCAAAGACTGTGGAAAATGAGGGAACAATCTGTCTTAATCCTGCTCCTTTTTTGAACACCTTTTTTGTCCTCAGACTTCCCTATCAATGAGATAAATTATATACATATATAATCATAGAATCATAGAATGGTAAGGTTGGAAGGGACCTCAAGGATCATCCAGTTCCAACCCACTACCATAGGCAGAGACACCTCCCACTAGTACAGGTCACTCAAGGCCTCCTCCAACCTGGCCTTGAACACCACCAGGGAGGTTGTGGAGCACAGAATGACCCAAAGTGATCTTTGCCCAACCTCCCTGGGCAACCTGTGCCAGTGTCTCACCACCCTCACTGCAAACAACTTCCTCCTAACATTCAGTTTCAATCTCCCCTCTGACACTTCAAACCCATTGCCTCTTGTCCTGGCATTGCAAGACCTTGTCAATAGTCTTGTAAGTAGTAAATGCTCTAAACATGAAGCATTAGCATGACTGTCCTGTCCAGAACGCTATGCTGCTAGCACTTCTATTAATGTTTGGCACAGTTTCATCCTTGAAGTAAAAAAATTTTCTTCCTTGATATCATAATGTCAGAAAAGGTCATGAAGCGTCAGCAAATATTAGATACCAGAGCACTGGCAATTTCTTTTTGCTGTTTGCGGAACCACAGGATCACAGAATCACAGAATGTCAGGACCTGGAAGGGACCTCCAAAGATCAGCCAGTCCAATCCCCCTGCCAGAGCAGGATCTCCTACACCAGATCACACAGGAACACATCCAGGTGGGTTTGGAATATCTCCAAAGAGGGAGGCTCCACAACCCCCCTGGGCAGCCTGTTCCAGGGCTCTGTCACCCTCACAGGGAAAAAAATCCTCCTCATGTTTCTGTGGAACTTCCTATGCCTCAGCTTCCACCCAGTGCCCCTTGCCCTGGCACTGGGCATCACCCAGCAGAGCCTGGCTGCAGCCTCCTGGCACTCACCCTGCACATATTGATACCCTTTGCTGAGGTCACCTCTCAGGCTCCTCCTCTCCCAGCAGCACAGCTCCAGCTCCCTCAGACTCTCCTCCTACCAGAGCTGTTCCATTCCCTTCAGCATCTCTGTGGCTCTGTGCTGGACTCTCCAGCAGTTCTATGTCACTCTTGAACTGGGGGGCCCAGAACTGGACACAGGACTACAGATGTGGCCTCAGCAGGGCAGATCAGAGGGGCAGGAGGACCTCTCTCAACCTACTCCCCACAACCCTTCTAATGAACGCCGTGCTGGCATTGCCCCTCCTGCCCACCAGAGCACATTACTGGCTCATGCTCACCCTCCCATCCATCAGGACCCCCAAATCCTTTTCCCCTTTGCTGCCTTCCAACATCTCAGTCCCCAACCTGTACTGCTCCCTGGGGTTGTTCTGTTGGTTTGGTCATTGTTAGCATATGGCTGTGTGGTGGTTTGGATGTGTGTTTGGGGCTATGGTTTAAGGTGAATCTTGTAAAGTAGGGTTCTAGGTTGGACTTGGTGATCCTAAGGGGCTTTGCCAGCCTGCATGTTGATGTGATTCTGTGATATTGCTAAGAGCTTCAAACAAATTCCTGCTAAATTATTGGACACTCCACCATGATTTTTCCTCCAAATTCCATCTGCATTTTTTTTAGGCACTTCTGAAACGGATAAATTCAAATAAGTACTGAAAAAAAAACCCCAACTCAAACCAAACGATCTGAAGTAGTGAGTTGTTGAACCACTTATTTAATTTGTGTTTAAAGTGTTTCTGTAACCACTGCCTCACAATTTACTATTCAGCATCCATTAGGATAAACACATTGAGAGGATGTGGAGGATGTGGCTGTCAGTGATGTCTCTGTTGCACTCTATGCCCTGCTTGTGCTTCCAGTTGGTTTGAGAGCAGTAATGGAAAGCAAACAAAAGCTACCACAAAAATATTTAACTTTTATGGTTTCCTATAATTTTTTTTTTCTAAATGAAAAATTTAAATTCATGAAAAATGCCTGGAAATTTAATTTCCTCTTCTTCACTGCAACCTGCAGAGAACCTCAGATAGAAGCACAGAATGGTAAGGTTGGAAGGGACCTCAAGGATTACCGAGTTCCAATCCCCTGCCATAGGCAGGGACACCTGCCACTAGTACAGGACACCCAAGGACTCATTCATCCTGGTCTTGAACAACTCCAGGGAGGTTGTGGAGCACAGAAGCACTCAACATGATCAGATCATGTTGGGTGGTTCTGTGATTCACAACCTTCCTGGGTAACCTGTGCCAGTGTCTCACCACCCTCACTTCAAAGAACTTCCTCCTAACATCCAGTTTCAATCTCCCCTCTGACACTTCAAACCCATTGCCCCTTGTCTGGCATTACAAGACCTTGTCAATAGTCCCTCCCCAGCCTTCCTGCAGGCACCTTAGGATACAAAAAGGAATATGTGTCCCAAGATCACAGGGCTGGAAAGCCTTCACTGACTGCTGCATGTATAAGCCACAGACCTGTCATACTTCAGCATCCAGGCTAGAGAGCAGCCAGAGTTTGCATGCAAGCTGTGAGCAGGGTGAATTTGTGAAGAAAAGGTTATTTTAAACTTCACCAGGAAGAACACGTGGGGGTTAGCCCTTTAAAGAGCAAAAGCAGCTCTCTCACTCAGTCAGTATTAGGTTAACACAGCATTTAAAGCAAGATCCCTAGCAGACTGTGGTAGACACAGGTTTAGCTCTCTCACTCAGCATTATGATAGCATAGCATATAAAGTGAGATCCCTAGCAGACCATAGTATGCACAGGTTTGGCTTTCACTCAGCATTAGGTAAGCACAGCATTTAAAGTGGGATCCCTAGCAGACCATGGTATGCACAGGTTTTCTCTCTGCAATGCAAGCAGTGACAGAAAGGAGTAAAATTGTGCCTGGAAATCTGTGCAGAGAACCTCAGCTGTGTCCAAAGATCACAGGGCTGGAAATCCTTCACTGTCTGCTGCATGTATGAGCTACAGACCTGCCATACTGCAGCACCCAGGCCAGATGAGCAGCCAAAGTTTGCATGTAAGCTGTGAGCAGGGTGAATTTGTGAAGGAAAGGTTATTTTAAACTTCACCAGGAAGAACACGTAGGGGTTAGCTCTTTAAAGAGCAAAAGCAGCTCTCTCAGTCAGTCAGCATTAAGATAGCATAGCATTTAAAGTGAGATCCCTAGCAAGAAGAACACATGGGGGTTAGCCATTTAAAGAGCAAAAGCAGCTCTCCCATTCAGTCAGCATTAGGTTAGCACAGCATTCAAAGTGAGATCCCTAGCAGACCATGGTAGACACAGGTTTTCTCTTAGCAATGCAGGCAGTGACAGAAAGGAGTAAAAATATGCCTGGAAATGTCTGCCAGGGTCAGTCTCTGCACATAAAACTTGTCCTGCAACATATTCTGTGAAGCAGTTTATATAAATGAAAATAAAAGTGATATCATGGCTTCAATCAATAAAACATGCTCATAATTAGCAACCCCATTGCACTTTATGTCCTCAGGGCTGTAGAGCCAGGGTTGACTAAGCTCTTAAAAAAACCCAGCCCTAATATTCTGGGATCATTTAACCCATGGCTGAAAAAGAATCCTCTCTGAAGAGACATACAGGGACACTTTAAACCCTGCTATAAAAACTATTTATAAGAGAATTGGTAAATAATGCCTTGCTTCATTGAAACTCAAGGGAGACTCTGACAGGAAGGGGTAATAACCTAAGGTGAAGTTTGAGCAGTGCACAAGCATAGAATCATAGAATGGGAAAGTTGGAAGAGACCTCAAAGCTCACCAAGCTCCAAACCCCTACCATAGGCAGGGACACCTCGCACTAGTACAGGTCACTCAAAACCTCATCCAGCCAGGTCTTGATCACCTCCAGGGAGGTTGTAGAGGACAGAATCACCCAAAGATGAAAGATCACGTTGGGTGATTCTGTGCTCCACAACCTCCCTGGGCAACCTGTGCCAGTGTCTCACCACCCTCACTGCAAACAACTTCCTCCTAACATCCACTTTCAATCTCCCCTCTGACACTTCAAACCCATTGCCCCTTGTCCTGGCATTGCAAGCCCTTGTCAATAGTCCCTCCCCAGCCTTCCTGGAGCCCCCTTCAGATCCTGGAAGGCCACTCCAAGATCTCCTGGAAGCCTTCTCTTCTGCAGGCTGCAGAGCCCCAACTCTCTCAGCCTGTCCTCAGAGCAGAGCTGCGCAGCCCTCTGCTTCATGACGAATTTTTGTGTCTGTAGCGCATTGCCGATGGCTCCTGCCGTGCGGGTGATTGGCTGTGTGTGTTCCCATGCAAACACCTCTCTGGGTGCTTGGGAGTAAGCAATCTGCTGCCTAACTCAGGTAGACCTAGACAGCACTGAAACAGCTACATGCAGGCATGCACAGGACTGGACTCCAGAGAAAATACAAGAGAAAAGGAGATCTGCAGACTGTAACAAGCAGTGGAAAGCAATTCTCTGCCTTGGCCTCAACTTGTCTGTTTCTTTTCTCTCTGTAGCTGGAAATATGTGTTTGAAACATTAAACAAAGTCAGCTCTGCTGGTGAAATTTGACACTGTGTGCTAGGCTAGTGGTGGTTTGGACACGAACTTGGAACTCCCTGGGAAGAGGAAGGGATTTGAAGCTGGGCTTTGTCTGACATCACTTGTCAAGGGCTAAGTTCTTCCAGCACATTGTGCAGAAGCCATGTGGGAACAATGGAAGCTGCTACGTTAAAAGGCAGATGTGTGCTTTTGTGCGTTTGGCCTGGCACTGCTGTCAAAAGCAAACCCTACCTCCTGCTTGCTTCACTGAAATCATTCCTTTGCTGTGGTGTCACTTCTCTCACTGGTCTGGATGCTAACACCTTCACCTAGCTGAAACGCCAAATGTTTTGGAGTGGAAAAGTAAACCTGGATGGGTTGGGAGTTCCCCACACACACACACTTTGTAAAATCCCCCAGACTAGACTCAACCTGCTGGAAGTTAAGCACTGAAGCTTTATTTACAACTCAGCACAATGTACAAGCAGAGATAGACACAACAGACAGGAATAGTTACAGACATACACAAGTTAAAGGGAATGCAGAAATACAATTGCCCTCCCAGTAATCAGAGTCCCCAGGTGGGGCTCCCAACCACCCTTCCACCTTCTTCCCACCCCTCTGCCTTACCCCAGGGTCTGCCTTATGTGCAAGGTGAGTTTGGAGGATGGGCAAGGGGCATTAGAAGCAGAGTGGATAGTTAGGTTAGCAGAGAGGCCAGAAGCTCCCACAGAGAACTTCTCTGTGTCTGTCCTATGTTTGTGTTCTTGTCACAAGAATTCTTTGTGTCTGTCCTATGTTTGTGTTTTTGTTCTTATCCATCTCAGCAAGCCTATGAGTGCAGCTAACACCACCATTGTTTGCTTTTCTCAGCCTAGAATCTCATTCTTTTCATAAAACATATTCCAATTAGCCTGAAACCAGCACAGGAGTTTAGGGCCTGGGGAGCCAAACCTGTTCCATGTGGTCTAGGAAAGCTCTGTGCATGTAAACTCCATGGAGTTTTCACAGCAAATATGGGCAGTGATAGCTCTGAAGTTTTTTTCTAAGCTAAATTATTCAGTGCAAAATGTGGTATTTTTGGGTTGCAATATTTACCCACTTGGCCAGCTTCATTCCCAGCTGGTAAGGCAGTGTCCAAGGGGCACCATGGCAATGGTACATAGAAGCCGTGAATTATGCCTTAAAAGGAAGTGAACTCGCAGCTGCGTAGGGACAGTGAAGCAGTCTCTCACATATGGTACTGTGGTTATAATAACTTTTCATAATGCACTGTCTTTATCTCTTAAAAAGATAAGGCTTTGAGGATGATTATATTTAGATGTCAGAATTAGAACTCAGACTACCCAATCACTGTTACGTGCAGAAAAGAAGTAGCTAAGACAAGGAAAATAAGCCAAGTCTGGATGAGGCAGGATGGTGTTTGTGTCTCTTCTTCACAGGCTCCAGCTGGACTTGGAACAAAATAGCTGCTGTCCCTCCACAGAAACAGATTTAAAAGTGCATTGCTATAAAATATGGTTGAAATGGAAAGAGAGGCTCATAGAATCCTAGGATGGTTTAGGTTGGAAGGGACTTCAAAGCTCTGCCAGTCCCAACTTTCTACTATAGGTAGGGACACCTCCCACTAGAACAGGTTGCTCAAGGACTCATCCAACATGGTCTGGAACACCACCAGGGAGGTGGTGGAGCACAGAAGCACCCAAGGTGATCTTTGATCACATTCTGTGCTTCTGTGCTCCACAGCCTCCCTGAACAACCTGTGCCAGTGTCTCACCACCCTCACTACAAACAACTGCCTCCTAGCATCCACTTTCAATCTCCCCTCTGCCAGTTCAAACCCATTCCCCTTGTCCTGGCATTACAAGACCTTGTCAATAGTCCCTCCCCAGCCTTCCTGGAGCCCCCTTCGTGGGGAAGACCACTCCACAGTCTCCTGGAACCCTTCTCTTCTCCAGGCTGCAGAACCCAAACTCTCTCAGCCTGTCCTCACAGCACAGCTGCTGCAGTCCTCTCAGCATCTTGGTGATCTCCTCTGCACTGGCTCCAACACTTCCATGTCCTTCCTGTGCTGGGGGCTCCAGAACTGCACCCAAGACTGCAGGTGGGGTCTGAGGAGAGCCACATGTGAACCTGACAATCAATTTTTCATGTATGGATGGGTCATGGAGAGACTTCCTATTTAATCCTGAATGGGGGACTAAGAAAGGCTGGTTGCTGATGCCCTGGCAAAGGCTGACTGTAAGCATCTTGTGGGGGAAGGGGTGTGTGGGCGGGGGGGGAGGGAAGTCCATTTCCAAATTAATGTAGTACTATGCAAGAAGATAAAGGAAAGGAACAGGTTAAAGAAAGCAACAAAAATAAATCCAATTTTCTTTTTAATCAAGCCTGCACTGCTTCAAGTAATGCCTATTAGCCACAGTATTTGCAAAGTGACAGGTAACCTGCTTGGCTTTTATACAGATGATGGCAAACAACCACAGCAGCTTAGTGCTCTGCTGACAAAGGATGATGGACCTTTTTTTATTCAAATAAAATTAAAACATAAGGTTGCTAAATTGGCAGAGTGGAGACAACCTGGACCCCTTGTGACCCACCTGACTTTCTTAAATTCTTACAACAATTAGGCCACCTAACTAAAAAGCACCTGCTGATTTGTACCCAGACAGGACAAAATGTTTGTGCTGAAGTGATCTATTTGTCATCTTTCCAAATATATTAGTGGCTGATAGTAAAACCCTTATACCTCCTCAGCTTGGGAGACTTTCTTTTTCTTGTTGGTGTTATTGTGGAAGCTTCTATCTGCCCTGCCCCTGTGCAGATTCCTATAGTTAAATCTTAAAATAAGTGAGAAGGAAGGGTAATGGAACATTGCATCTTCACTCTGGATACACAACTGGTGTTTGCACTGCCTTAAGGAACCAAATTAGGTTGTCACAGGTGCCTTAAAAATATGTGAAACAAAACCATAGATGTGATTGTCAAAGGGCAACCCAAATCATAGAGTCACAGAATTATAATCATAGAGTCATAGAACGATTTGGGTTGGAAGGGAACTCAAAGATCAATCAGTGCCAAACCCCCTGTGCCATAGGCAGGGACACCTCCCACTAGAACAGGTTGTTCAAGGACTCATCCAACCTGGTCCTGAACACCTCCAGGGAGGAGATTCTGTGCACACATCCTGTGCTTCTGTGCTCCACAACCTCCCTGGGCAACCTGTGCCGGTGTCTCACCACCCTCACTCCAAACAACTTCTTCCTAACATCCACTTTCAGTCTCCCCTCTGACACTTCAAAGCCATTGCCCCTTGTCCTGCCATTCCCAGACCTTCTCAATAGTCCCTCCCCAGCCTTCCCGGAGCCCCCTTCAGATCCTGGAAGGCTACTCTAAGGTCTCCTGGAAGCCTTCTCTTCTCCAGGCTGCAGAACCCCAACTCTCTCAACCTGTCCTCACAGCACAGCTGCTGCAGCCCTCTCAGCATCTTGGTGGCCTCCTCTGGGCTGGCTCCCACACTTCCATATCCTTCCTGTGCTGGGGGCTCCAGAACTGCACACAGGACTCCAGGTGGGCTCTGAGGAGAGCAGAGCAAAGGGGCAGAATTCCCTCCCTTGCCCTGCTGCCCACACTGCTCTTGCTGCAGCCCAGCACACAGTTGCTGTCTGGGCTGCACTCACACTGCAGCCTCAGCTTGAACTTTTCAGCACTCCACACCCCCAGGCCCTTTTCCTCAGGGCTGCTCTCCAGACCAATCCAGGTCTCTCCAATGGTTCTTGTCTCACTGCAGCACTTGGAGCAGCAAAGTGTATGTTGCACATATTTGAGTGCATAACTTCATATGGGAAACAGCAAAGAGGTTCATCATGGGAAACACTTGTAAAGAACTGAAAGCTCAGTGGCTTGCTGCCAGCGTGGGCAGGCAGCAATAACACATTCTGGTGCTCTGTGTTACTGAACACAGATTTCTTCATCATCACTTGCAAAAGTCTAGAACAGAACACTCATAAACAATATGCAGCAGTTGAAGGGAGCTGTGCAGAGCAGCAGTGAAGATATGTCAGCATACCTGCTCCTGTTGCATGCAGTAGGTTAAATTACCTCGTTTCTTCACCCTGAAGGGGAACTGCTTCGTGGAAAAGGTGTACACAGGTCACTGACTGCACTCTCCAGAGTCAAGATTTGGGTAAAAGTAAAGCCCATATTAAAAACATGTCAGTAACATTATTTAGCCATTAAACTAGAATGAAAGTTCAGAAGTTAATATATGAAGCAGAGCTACTTGTGCTCAGGCACTTAACATAAAACAAAAAAACAAAACAAAAAAAAAGAGAGGGGGAAAAAAAGGTTAAAAAAGGGGAAAAAGA
>VWZE01024887.1:78889-91942 GCA_013396675.1 Eubucco bourcierii
GGGGAAAAAAGAAAGGAGAAGAAGCGGGGGAGGAAAGGAGGGAAGAGCGAAGGCTGTGCACACAGGCAGCGCATTGTGCCAGCAGGGTTGGCGGAGCCTGCCGTTAGGTATATTTCATAACAAGAAAAGACAGACTGGGTTTGGCCCCCTCGCCTGGTGGGATCAGCGCTGTCAGTGCCGTTTATTTCCAATCCCCCCTGATTTCTGTGTCCCCACAACCCCTTTGCATAAAAATGAAGCGTGACGGCAGTCAAAACACCTGCTTTGCTGGCAGCCCCGATTAAAGCTTTGATTTATCCTCCCAAGTGCGAGCTGCGCTGCCGCACCCGGGGCCCGCGCTGCTGCTGCTGCTGCTGCTGCGTAATTCATCGCCCCCTGAAGGTCTCCTTTCTGTCTCCCTAGCTTCAGCTGCGGGCCCCTTTTGTACCTGCTGGCGAGGCGGGCGAACTCCAGAACACCCACCCCAGCTGGAGGCCAGGAGTTTGCCATCCTCACTGGCACAACTTTCTCGATCTGTCTTATTAAGTGACCATAAATTACAGGGCTAATCAGGCATGCCCTAAGTGCAGGGCAGCCTGGTTCTAAGAAGCCAACCCCGCTCCACCCTGGGCTCTGGGGAGCGGCTTCACCAGACTGACTTGTGAAACAAACCCTGCTCATGAAGAGTTCTGCAGCAGGTATATTTTATTACAGGACTGGGTGCAGGCAGGATGGCAATTATTTCTTTTAGTTCATTACCATAGGCATGTGAGATGGGCTCACATGACTCATGTCAATATAAATATGGGGATCAAAGAAGGGTTTGTGACTACTTTCTGCAAACTTTGTGTAACGTTTCGTGCACAGGAACACACTACACTGCCACGTAAGAGGTATTAAGGGCTGCCCTTTATATTTCTGGTGCAGTTGCTGAGACTTAATAAGATAAAAAAACATAAGCCAAAATACCTGGTGCTAACTAAAGTGGAACAGATCAAGGTCCCATTCTGGGAGGTGGGAGTTGGTCTCTTTCCTAATGCAAGGTGATAGAATCATAGAATCATAAAATGGTAAGGTTGGAAGTGACCTCAAGGATCATCCAGTTCCAACCCCTTCCCATAGGCAGGGACACCTCCCACTAGCACAGGTCACTCAAGGCCTCATCCAACCTGGCCTTGAACACCTCCAGGGAGGGAGCAGTCACAACCTCCCTGGGCAACCCGTTCTAGTGTCTCACCACCCTCACTCCAAACAACTTCCTAAAATTTTTAATCTCCCCTCTGCCTATTCAAACCCATTGCCCCTTGTGCTACCATTACAAGACCTTCTCAATAGTCCCTCCCCAGCCCTCCTGGAGGTCCCCTTCAGATCCTGGAAGGCTACTCTAAGGTCTCCTGGAAGCCTTCTCTTCTGCAGGCTGCAGAGCCCCAACTCCTGTAGCCTGTCCTTACACTATAGACATTCTCTTGACCTCAACATTTGCCTTCCTAGTTTTGTGCTTAATCTGGGAGTTATAGACTTCTTCTTTTGGTTGGAAAAGACCTCTAAGATCATGGACTCCAACCCTCAACCCAACACCAACCACCACGGCCACTAAACCATGTCCCAAAGTGCCATGTCCATAGGTTTCTTGAACACCTCCAGGGATGATTGTCGCTGCTCCTTCCCTGGAGGTGTTCAAGGCCAGGTTGGAGGAGGCCTTGAGTGACCTGTGCTAGTAGGCGGTGTCCCTGCCTATAGCAGGGGTTGGAACTGGATCATCCTTGAGGTCCCTTCCAACCTTACCATTCTATGATTCTGTGATCTTGTGACATACACCTGGGGGTCTTAGATAAAACCAGTTGGAACCAGCTTGTTGCTAACCACAAAAGAAGAACAACCTGGCACACATGAGATAACTTATCAAGAGGCCAGACTGAGGAGGACTACTGACTTCATCCCACGACCACCAAAAGAAGACAACAAAGGACCTGCGAAGCAATGAGGAGCATGTGTCGGGAAAGCCACTCCTGTCCTCAGAATTCATAGGTTTAAACAAACCTTTTCCTAGGATAGTTAGGAATATGTATTAGAACAGGGAATGTAACCCAGCAGTGGAGCTGTAGCAGTGTGCGGCGCTGGGGGAGCGGTGACTGCCTGGCACACCCAGTGCTGTGTGCTTGCTTTTAGTGCTCAACCATTACATTCCTTTGATCACTTATAAAGTAATTCAGGCTGTCCTTAATATCAGGTATTTTCCCATTCTTCGCCACAGCTCCAACCTTCCCCAGTGGCCTTGAATGGTTCTCTGAGATAAGCACTAACACAGTCTTTCTCACAGGGTTTCTCCAACAAGTTGCTGCAGACTCCCACAAAGTTTGGTATTTTATGGCTTCCTACAGACATCCTCAAAAATGTGCTTCTGGTCTGTAAGGCTCTTTGCCAGCACTCCTTGATTTTTCTTCTATCAAGATGGAGGGGAATAGTGTCACTTACTCCCACTTTCTGCTTTCCCAGCACTAAGGATGTTGACACTTGACGTGGAAGTTTTATGTCATGTGCCAGTCTTTTGCCTCTTTACAGTCAGATTTCATTCTGTAGTCTTAGGGTCTCATCTCAGTGCCTGCACCAGCAGGGCAACTCCCTGGGCGTGTCAGGAGAGCAGCAAGCAGGAGGAAGCCTTCACTCCCTGTGGGCAAGAGAGTGAGAGGAGACTGTGAGGCCTTATCCATGTACCTGCAAGTGTAGGAATTTCTTACACATGCTGGAAGGTTGGGCTGTGTCTGTTTCTCTAAAGAAAAGAAATTCAGCAAAACTCTGGAAAAATATCCACAGCTCAAGTGTGAATGGAAAAAAAATACAAAAAGAAATAGAAACCATAGAATCATAGAATGGTAAGATTGGAAGGGACCTCAAGGATCACCCAGTTCCAACCCCCTGCCATAGGCAGGGACACATCCCACTAGCACAGGTCACTCAAGGTCTCATCCAACCTGACCTTGAACACCTCCAGGGTGGGAGTAACCACAACCTCCCTGGGCAACCTGTATCAGCGTCTCACCACCCTCACTGCAAACAACTTCTTCCTAACATCCACTTTCAGTCTCCCCTCTGACACTTCAAACCCATTCCCCTTGTCCTGGTATTGCAAGACCTTGTCAATAGTCCCTCCCCAGCCTTTCTGTAGCCCCCTTCAGATCCTGCAAGGCCACTCCAAGGTCTCCTGGAAGCCTTCTCTTCTGCAAGCTGCAGAGCCCCAACTCTCTCAGCCTGTCCTCACAGCAGAGCTGCTGCAGCCCTCTCAGCATCTTGGTGGCCTCCTCTGCACTGGCTCCAACACTTCCATGTCCTTCCTGTGCTGGGGTCTCCAGAACTGCACACAGGACTGCAGGTGGGGTCTGAGGAGAGCAGAGCCAAGGGGCACAATCCCCTCCCTTGCCCTGCTGCCCACACTGCTCTTGCTGCAGCCCAGCACACAGTTGCTGTCTGGGCTGCACTCGCACTGCAACCTCTTCTTGAGCTTTTCATCACCCCACACCCCCAGGGCCTGTTCCTCAGGGCTGCTCTCCAACCATTCCCACCCAACCTGGAACTGTGCTTGGCATTGTGCACCTACCCAGGTGCAGGACCTTACACTTGGCCTTGCTGAATGCCATGAGGTTGCCCTGGGCACTCCTCTGCAGCCTGTCCAGCTGGCTCTGGGTGGATCCCTGCCCTCTAGCAAGTTGACTGTGCCACACAGCTTGGTGCCATCTGCACCCTTGCTGAGGCTGCACTGATCTAAAATCCATAGCCATTATTACAGAGGATATACCTGGATTAAAGTATTTTTTCTGACAAAATGCTTAGTTTTAATTTTTTTTTCTTTCAGAGCAGATTTCTCCTTATATAAAGCAAAATTGCTTCCTTACACAAACCAGAGCAAGTTTTATGAATATCAAATATCTTACCCACAGCCTAACTTTGGAGGTTAGACAGAACTGGTTGGAATAAAATATTTACTTCTCTTTTTTAGGTCTTTAAAGTGTAACTTAGCCTAAAAGCTGCTCCAATCAATGCATAAAACATGTTCATCAAACTGTAATATTAGTAGAGTGTGTATCTCTTTGCAGACACTTTTGCAATTGATTTTTGCCAAGGGTGGTTCAGTTCTGCTGCAATCTCTGCTGGTTCACTGAGGGCCTGCTCATTCTGTCTCAAAGTTTCACTGTGTTTTCTGTGTCATGTATTTTTCATTGCTGTAAAATTTTAATTTTAGCCTTATTACAGGACGGTTCTTTTTATTACAGTTTGTGATAGAGACTCATGAAACAGGGCAAGAGGAGTTTGCTGAAATAAAAGTAATGGTCAGAGTAGACAACACTCAGCCTGGGGGTTTGGACAGTTGTGAGTCAGAATGACCTCAGGCGGTGCTTGACTGGGCTCAGTAAGACCTCTCTTGACAAGACATTTCCTAGGATGATGATTACCAAAGAGGAAAGCTTAAACTCTGCATAATAAAAGGAAGCTACCTTTTACTGACGAGTGGGCACACACATTACAATCTTAAAGTCCCCTCTAGGATTATCTAGATGCTGTAATTGCAAGAAAAGGAAGTGGTGGCACTTAGATTGACCATGGCAAAGCCTGTGGTGCTGAAAAGCTCCAGATGAGGCTGCAGTGTGAGTGCAGCCCAGACAGCAACTGTGTGCTGGGCTGCAGCAAGAGCAGTGTGGGCAGCAGGGCAAGGGAGGGGATTGTGCCCCTTGGCTCTGCTCTCCTCAGACCCCAGTTGCAGTCCTGTGTGCAGTTCTGGAGCCCCCAGTACAGGAAGGACATGGAAGTGTTGGAACCATTCCAGAGGAGGTCACCAAGATGCTGAGAGGGCTGCAGCAGCTGTGCTGTGAGGACAGGCTGAGAGAGTTGGGGCTCTGCAGCCTGGAGAGCAGAAGGCTTCCAGGAGAGCTTGGAGTGGCCTTGCAGGATCTGAAGGGGGCTGCAGGAGGTCTGGAGAGGGACTGTTGAGAAGGTCTTGGAATGGCACGAGGAGGAGGAATGGGTTTAAAGTGTCAGAGGGGAGATTGAAAGTGGCTGTTAGGGGGAAGTTGTTTGCAGTGAGGGTGGTGAGACACTGGCACAGGCTGCCCAGGGAGGTTGTGGCTGCTCCCTCCCTGGAGGTGTTCAAGGCCAGGTTGGATGAGGCCTTGAGTGACCTGTGCTAGTGGGAGGTGTCCCTGCCTAGGGGGACATTCTGTGATTAGTAAGGGTTTACCATTTACCTTTGGTCTGTTTCAATTGCTCTCCCTGTGCTTATACAAGATTCACCTGCAAGATTTTTGCTTTCAGCATCTTCTGTTGATTTTTCTGCCTAAAGTTTGTGGTCAAAAATAGAAAAAGAAGATTAGAAAATGATTTAGAGCAACATGCCCTTTCCTCATGCCATGACTGGAGTCTACACAGCTCTGGCTTTACAGCCTGAAGAGAACCGCAGCGTGTGTTCAATAATTCATGCTCTCTAATTACACACTGATGGCTGCGCCTAGATGAATCTTATTTCAAACAGAAGCATGTCCTTAATGTTTTCTGTAACAACAAATTGTCAGAAAAGAAGCTGTGTCTGTTTTCCCAGTTGGTTCAGAACATGACAGTGGATTTAGCATAGATTTCATCTTTTTCTTTGATAGTTTTGTTCAGGGTCTTGGGAGACCTGCCACCAGAGTCTGACTTTGTGTGCATAGATCCTCAGCAAGCTGCATATATCAAGGAAACTGATAGTGTGTGTGTGTCCCACCTACAACCAGCTCATCTTCCTCCACTGGAGAAAGACAATTCCATCTCAACTAGGATAGAGTTGTAGTTCAATCTCTGTGAGTAAGTTGATGTTTGGAACTACTCTGCAAAGAAACCAGCAGCTTAGATGAGTTAAACTTACATTTTTTTCATCTTATCTTCCTTATCACATATTACAAGAGCTCCAAAGGCATCCTGGGGGGCATTAAGAAGTGTGTCCAGGAGATGAAGGGAGGTTCTCCTGCCTCTCTGCTCTCCCTTGCTGAGACTTCACCTTGAGTACTGCTTTCAGGTTTGGGCTCTCCAGTTTCAGAGGGACAGGGATCTGCTGGAGACAGTCAAAGGGAGGACTGCGAGGATGCTGAAGGGACTGAGCACTGCTTGGTGAGGAGAGGCTGAGGGACCTGGGGCTGCTTAGTCTAGAGAAGAGAAGACTGAGAGGGGATTTAATCAATATTTAATTGATTAAACTGGGGCTGGGGTTGGGGGTGGGGGGTGATGACAGGCTCTGCTCACTGCTGCCTGGGATAGGACAAGGAGCAATGGATGGAAGTTGCAGCACAGGAGGTTCCAGCTCAACACAAGGGGCAGCTTCTTGCCTGCAAGGGTCCCAGAGCCCTGGCCCAGGCTCTGGCCCAGAGACGTTGTGGAGTCTCCTTCTCTGGAGCCTTTCCAGGCCTGTCTGTATGTGTTACTGTGTGACCTGAGCTATGTATGGTCCTGCTCTGGCAGTGTGTGTGGGGGGGGGTTGGACTGGATGATTTATTTGGGTCCCTTCCAACCCCTGACATCCTATGATGCTGTGATCCTATGATCTGCTTTTAGTATCAAGCTATGACAAAAATAAGCCACTTCATACTACTGCATCTATTCTATTTCATCTCATTGTCTGCAGTCTGTCAACCTTTCAGTCCAGACCAGTCCAGACTCATAAACACTATCAGGCTGTTCATCTTTTAGATAGGGGATGCCTAATGAATGCTTATAATTAATTACACTGGTGATTACTTAGGAGTGATTTGTCTGCCTCTTGTGAAGATTGGATTAGCAGGAAAGTAAGACCTAGGCCCTCCCAACGTACAAAGGACAACAGAGGTGTGGGTGGTGCACTGTAATGAAAGCTTCCCTTCTGCAGAAATATGACAGCTGTGTGCAGTGGTTAATGGGTAGTTGGTCTGCTCTTAAAATCAAAGCTGTGTGCACAGCACAGTCTGCTGTAGCTGCATTTGCATATTAAACATCCTTCTGCTCTCTTCAGGGATCATCACCCATAGCTATTTTGATAGCATTCCAGTATTAGGGAAGGAAAATGGCTATGGGAAGACCTAGGAGTCTTTCTGGAAGAACCACAGCTTACTTCACTGCATCCAGTGCTGGAGGCCCTGGGACAGGAGGGATGTGAAGGTGCTGGAAGACGTCCAGAGCAGGGCCACGAGGATGAGCAGAGGGCTGGAACTGCTCTACTGTGAGGAGAGACTGAGAGAGATGGGACTGTTCAGGCTGGAGAGGAGAAGGCTCTGAGGTGACCTTCTTGTGGCTTTGCAGTATCTGAAGGGGGCTACAAGAAGGCTGGGGAGGGACTTCTTAGGCTGTCAGGTAGGGATAGGAGTGGGGGGAATGAAACAAAGCTGGAAATGGGGAGATTCAGCCTGGATGTTAGGAAGAAGTTGTTCAGCATGAGGGTGGTAAGAGCCTGCAAGGAGTTGCCCAGGGAGGTGGTGGAAGCCTCATCCCTGGAGGTGTTTAAGGCCAGGCTGGATGAGGCTCTGGACAGTCTGATCTAGTGTGATGTGTCCCTGGACATGGCAGGGGGGTTGGAACTGGCTGATCCTTGTGGTCCTTTCCAACCCTGCCTGACTCCAGGATTCTGTGATTCAGTATCACTGTGCACACAGTTGGCTCCTGGTCACACTTGAGGATGTTGTTTCAGTAAGGAGACAGTGACCAGAGACCACAGAAGGAATGTAGTGACAGAACAGAAGCTGGGATTTTTTAGCCTGCAGAAGAGGAGGCTCAGGGGAGACCTTCTTGCTGTCTCAAACTACCTGAAGGGTGGTTGTAGCCAGGAGGAGGTTGCTTTCTTCTCTCAGGCAAGCAGCAGCAGAACAAGAGGACACAGTCTCAAGCTGTGCCAGGGGAAGTTTAGGCTGGAGGTGAGGAGAAAGTTGTTGCCTGAGAGAGTCATTGACTGCTGGAATGGGCTGCCCAGAGAGGTGGTGGAGTCACAGTCCCTGGAGGTGTTCAAGGCAGGTTGGGACGTGGCACTTGGTGCCATGGTCTGGTCTTGAGGGCTGTGGTATGGGGTTGGACTTGATGATCTTTGAGGTCTCTTCCAACCTTGGTGATACTGTGGTACTGTAACAGAAGCTTTGGCATTACATATCAAAAGACTGGAATACAAATGAGCTGCTTTGCACATATTCAAAAGTTAGTAAAAGAAAAAAATAGAAAGCAATAGAAAAAGATGCAAGACAAATTAATCCCTATCACTGCAGGCAAAGGACAAGATGAGATGTTTCACTGAATAGAGCTCAAAGCCTTTTTTATTTCTGCTCCTTCACTCTCTGAATGCTAACCCCAATGTCAGGTAATGCTACCTCTGAGTATACAGCACTTTTCAAAATTATTTCCCTGCCCTTTAGAATTCTTTCTTTCATATTGCTTTCTATTTGCAAAGTGCCACACATTTAAAAGAGGCCCTTTGAAGACAATGGGAAGCGATAGTCTAGCTCAGGGAATTACTTAACTAAGATAGAACTTGTTTAAGGATATGTATCCTGGCTGTATCAAAGAGGATAAAGAATTATTTGGGACAGTTTCCCCTATTCCTTGAAGACAATTAGAGAAAAAAGAGGGAAAAAAAAAAAAAAAACCAAAAAAAAAACAAAACAACCAAAACAAAAACAAAACAAAACAAAAAAAAAACCAAAACAACCAAACCAAAATCAAACCAAAACCAACAAAAAACCAAAAAACAAACCAAAAGCAAGAATGAAGAAAAAGGGAAACTACATCAAAGATAAGAAAAACACCGAAGAAAAGCATTCCAGAAAGCATTTAGTTAGAAATGTAAGATGAGTCTTTTCCCCAAATGCTTTGTTTAATACTATGAAGTCAAGCTCAAGGAATAGGTCACCACATATATTTAGCTTGGAATATCCCTGCTTCTTTTTCATAGGATCATAGGGTTAGGTTGGAACGGATCACAAAGCTCAGCCAGTCCCAACCCCCACTTTGCCATAGGCAGGGACACCTTCCGCTGGAACAGGTTGCTCAGAGCCTCATCCAACCTGGCCTTGAACACCTCCAGAGAGGTTGTGGAGCACAGAATCACCCAACCTGATCAAGGATTTTGTAGTTCTTGCTGATCAGATGCATCTTTAGCATTATGCAGTGGCTATCCCTTGCACAAATGGAAAACCTGAAAGACAGATTCAACTCTTCAGGTACGAAAAAAACATCCTTTACTGTATGCAACTCTGGAGCCCCCAGCACAGGAAGGACATGGAAGTGTTGGAGCACTGAAGCAGGTCCAGAGGAGACCACCAAGATGCTGAGAGGGCTGCAGCATCTCTGCTCTGAGGACAGGCTGAGAGAGTTGGGGGTCTGCAGCCTGGAGAGGAGAAGGCTTCCAGGAGACCTTGGAGTGGCCTTCCAGGGTCTGAAGGGGGGCTCTGGGAGGATTAGGGAGGGACTATTTACAAGGTGTTGCAATGCCAGGACAAGGGGCAATGGGTTTGAAGTGGCAGAGGGGAGATTGAAAGGGGATATTAGGAGGAAGTTGTTTGGAGTGAGAGATGTGAGACACTGGCACAAGTTGCCCAGGGAGGTTGTGGAGCGCAGAAGCACCCAGTGTGATCAAAGATCACGTTGGGTGATTCTGTGCTCCACAACCTCCCTGGAGGTGTTCAAGGCCAGGTTGGAAAAGGCCTTTAGTGACCTGTACTAGTGGGAAGTGGATGAGCTTTGAGATCACTTCCAAACTTACCATTCCATGATTCTACAACTCTATATCTGTATGTGTATATGTATATATATACATACATAAATCTATACACACACACATAGAAAAAAATGTATATACATATATCACAGTATCACAGTATCACAGTATCACAGTATCACAGTATCACAGTATCGCAAGGGTTGGAAGAGACCTCAGAGATCATCAAGTCCAACCCATCACCACAGCCCTCAAGATTAGACCATGGCACTAAGTACCATGTCCAAACGTGCCTTGAACGCCTCCAGGGACGGTGACTCCACCACCTCCCCGGGCAGCCCATTCCAGTGACAAATTACTCTCTCAGTGAAGAACTTCCTCCTCACCTCCAGCCTAAACTTGCCCTGGCGCAGCTTGAGACTGTGTCCTCTTGTTCTGTCTCTGGTTGNAGCTCCCTGCTCCTGCTGGCCACACTCTTGCTGATGCAGGCCAGGATGCCATTGGCCTTCTTGGCCACCTGGGCACACTGCTGGCTCATGTTCAGGCGGGTGTCAATCAGCACCCCCAGATCCCTTTCTGCTCTCCAGCCACTCCCAGCCCAGCCTGTAGCTCTGCATGGGGTTGTTGTGGCCAAAGTGCAGCACCTGGCACTTGGATTTGTTGAGCTCCATCCCCTTGGACTCTGCCCATCTGTGCAGGCAGTCGAGGTCCTGCTGCAGAGCCCTTCTGCCCTCCAACCCAGCAACATCTGCCACCAGCTTGGTGTCATCTGCAAACTTGCTGATGACTGACTCGATGCCCTCGTCCAGATCATCACTGAAGGTGTTACAGAGGATGGGGCCCAGCACTGATCCCTGGGGCACACCGCTAGTGACTGGCCTCCATTCCATGATTCTACAACTCTGTATCTGTATGTGTATATATATATACATACATAAATCTATACACACACACATAGAAAAAAATGTATATACATATATGTGCATATAAATGTGTGCATGCATATAAAATATTTATATATATATCTCAATGTGTGAATATATGTGCATGTACATGTATGTATATATATGTTTGCATATATAAATGTGAGTGTGTGCATATAAAATGTACATATATATATGTGTGTATATATGTATATATGTGTGTGTATGCATATAAATATATACATGTGTTTATACATAAATATGTGTGTGTATATATGTATGTGTGTGTGTATATATGTGTGTATATATATATATGTAAAAATCCGGCTTTAAAACTACTTTCTTTTAAAGTTTGGTGTTTTAATTTTGACATGGTCACTGACTCTACAGTGGCCTGTGGATTTTTTTTTTTCTCAACCCACAGGATAATTTTCCAGCAACACAGTGTTCTGAATGAGTTATTTACGAACACATGAGCTGTGAGCAAGTTCCGTTAAGTCCCCTTTTGATGGATAAAAATCTGCAACAACTCAGCACAGGAAGGACATGGAAGTGTTGGAGCGGGTCCAGAGGAGGGCCACAAAGATGATCAGAGGGCTGCAGCAGCTCTGCTATGAGGACAGGCTGAGAGAGTTGGGACTCTTCAGCCTGGAGAAGAGAAGGTTTTGAGGGGACCTGATAGTAGCCTTCCAGTATCTGAAGGGGGCCTACAGGAAGGCTGGGGAGGGATTATTTACAAGGTCCTGCAATGACAGGACAAGGGGCAATGGGTTTGAACTGGCAGACGGGAGATTTAGACTGGATGTTAGGAGGAAGTTCTTTACAGTGAGGGTGGTGAGGCACTGGAACAGGTTGCCTAGGGAGGTTGTGGCTGCTCTCTCCCTGGAGGTGTTCAAGGTCAGATTGGAGGAGGCCTTGAGTGACCTGTGCTAGTGGGAGGTGTCCCTGCCTATGGCAGGGGGTTGGAACTGGATGATCCTTGAGGTCCCTTCCAACCTTACCATTCTATGATTCTATGATTCTATGTGCTCCTTTAGCTTCCTATTCCAAACACTGTCAGTTGAATGAACTTTCTATTTGTGGTAAATCCCAAATCAATACTGAAAATTGATTGAATGATTGAAACATATTTAGTTAAAAAAAAAAAAAAAAAACTGTTATTGAGGAAGGGGAAACAAAAGGAGAAATTGTAAAAGAGATCACCCACATGTTGTGCAAAAAAAGGATCCTGAACTCTTGGGATATTTGTATTGGATTTTTTCAGTATCAGTATAGGTTGGAAGGTAGCAAAGGGGAAAAAGATTTCGGGGTCCTGGTGGGTGGGAGGGTGAGCATGAGCCAGCAATGTGCTCTGGTGGGCAGGAAGGACAATGCCAGCATGGGGTGGGTTAGAAGGGCTGTGGTGAGTAGGTTCTCTTGCCCCTCTGCTCTGCCCTGCTGAGGCAGATCTGCAGTCCTGTGTCCAGTTCTGGGCCCCCCAGTTCAAGAGGGACATAGAACTACTGGAGAGAGTCCAGCACAGAGCCACAAAGATGCTGAAGGGAATGGAACAGCTCTGTTCGGAGGAGAGCTTGAGGGAGCTGGGGCTGTGCTGCTGGGAGAGGAGGAGACTGAGAGGTGACCTCAGCTATGGGTATCAATATGTGCAGGGTGAGTGCCAGGAGGCTGGAGCCAGGCTCTACTGGGTGATGCCCAGTGCCAGCACAAGGGGCAATGGTGGAAGCTGAGGCATAGGAAGTTCCACAGAAACATGAGGAGGATTTTTTTCACCGTGAGGGTGACAGAGATATGGCACAGGCTGCTCAGGGGAGTTGTGGAGTCTCCCTCTCTGGAGATATTCCAAACCCACCTGGATGTGTTCCTGTGTGATCTGGTGTAGGAGATCCTGCCCTGGCAGGGGGGTTGGACTGGTTGAGCTTTGGAGGTCCCTTCCACTCCTGACATTCTGTGACTGTGACTCTGTGATTCTCTGATTTGCCCAAGAAATGCATTTCACAGGAGAAATAAATTATAATCCTGTTAGTAGTTAGTAGGTGACCAGAAGAGTAGTAGAAAAGTGATTTAAAGTCAACATCTTTTCAGAAGCCCTAGGGGATGGGAGTTCATAGGCAGCAGACCCATTCTACTTCTAGCCTAAAGGGCTGCTGTAAGAGTGGGATAACAAACAACAATCCATTTTCTAACACTACTCCAGTATTGCCTTTCATAGCCAGCAGGTGAGGAAGGTCCCTTTGAGAAACATTTCTGTCTTTTCCCTGTTCACTCGTGGCAGAAGAGAAATGTCACTGGTGACAGGCTGTTTTATGTCAGGAAGGTTCTCTGCCTTTGCACTAATGAGTTTACAGGTCACGCTGCAGAACAAGCGTGTGCTAACTTAAGTTTTCTCTTTATTCATTACCTTAAACAGAATGAGACTTGAGTCTAACAAGACCAAATCGAATCAAACTTCCACTTTCAAAA